>WHPX01000654.1:0-75206 GCA_011057435.1 Actinia equina | reverse complement strand
AGGCAAAAATGTAATGCCGAATCGATTTTTTGGCCGTGTCCGCGAATTTTCAAATTTTGTTTGATTTTTACTGACATTCACTCTTAAATCATATAAATATTTAGGATTAAATTTTACAACCTTTGGAAACTTTACGTTTGCAAAACAAGAATTAAAAAAAGCTGCATTAAAGGCACTATTTCAGATGAAAAAACAAATGGGTGAATTTTTTCACATCCAATATCAAATTAACTATAAAACTGTTTGACTCGCTTGTTACACCAATACTTCTATACGCAAGTGAGATATGGGGTATCGAAACATTAAGCACCAAAGACCAAGAGCCCATGGAACTTGTTCATTTGAAATTTTGCAAAATGCTCCTCAAGGTGACAAAGAATGCTAGTAACCTTGCATGCAGAGCTGAGTTAGGAAGGTTTCCGCTAAAATGCAAAGCATGCAGTAGAAGCTTTAAATTCTGGCATAAAATTATAAAGTCGGAACTACACCCAAAAAAACTTTCAGCCGAAGTCTACCAAGATATTAAAAATGAAACTAAAAAAGCCTTTTGGAGCATAAAAATTAAAACTACTTTAGAACAACTCGGATTGGGGATAATTTGGATGAAACAAAAGGAACTTTCTCCAAGATGGTATGAATATGGAAAAATAATAACCCAAAGAATATATGACATTGAGAGGCAAATTTTATGGAGTAATCTCCACAATGATGAAAGGAAAGACGACAGACATAAAAATAAACTCAGAGTCTTTCGTCAGTTCAAAACGGATTATAACTTTGAAGAATATTTAAGTCAAGTCACCAATATTAAGCACAGAGTGGCGCTTACAAAATTAAGAATTAGTAACCATAAGCTTGAAGTAGAAACGGGGAGGTATAAGAGGCCTTATCTCATTTACGATGAAAGGATTTGCCCAGTGTGTAAGTCGGGAGTAGAAAACGAAAAACACTTTCTAGTTTGGTGTCCACTATATGACTCTCATAGAAACGACTTAAGAGAGTTCATAGAAAAAAACACCAGCATTAATTTCAACAATATGAGCGCTGATAGTCGTTTTATGTTCTTAATCAATTCAAAATCAGCGTCTCTACAAAGAGCCATATCAGCATACATTCATCAATGTATGCTGATACGTGAAAATGAATTAAGAAAATTACCTAATACATAGTATATATATATACCTATAATATATTTGGAATCAAACACTCATGTACTATTAGTATAAGGTGCCAAATAAAATTGTATTGTATTGTATTGTATAAGTCATGATTATCTTACCGTTTCTCTTTCCTAATTTAATCAATCTTTCCAAAAGCCGCTTAGTTTCTGAAGACATTGGTGCTTGGTTTTTCTCCTTTATTTGCAACAAATGCCAAGAAAAATATCAAAATTCATAACTTAATAATTATTATGGAATATATTGGGTTTCCTGTGTTACTGCCACAGGTAACCCAAATAATTCCTTACTTGAACAGCTGGAAAGGTTTGTCAAGGCCTCACCTGCAGAGCCACTAAGTTGTCAAAAATGTCTTTTCTCATGCTGCAGATAAAAAGTTTATTATTGTTATTAGATTATCATTTTTTCACAACATTTGATCACGATTTGGGAAATTAATTTCATGAAAAATAAGAATTTTGTCGGACATTGGAATATCATTTTAAAACTTGTTTTTGATTTTATATTACAGGAAAATTAAATGACGAAATAATGAAGATATCAGATCAATAATATATTATATTTACCTCATCTCAACATCAAATTCTGAAATTTTTCTATCTGCCTCCGTACTCGCTTTCCTTACTTCTTTGTCTAGAATACAAAAATAAAATCCTCATAGTGCATATTACTATACATTCATGCTGTCTCGATCTTGCTCGTAGATTTGAGAAGTGTAGAAGGTTTCACAATCCCATAAAATCTCATATGGGGTGTGGACTGGGGATGGGCTGCTTCTTATCCCCCACCCCGGCCAATTAGTCTCCCTCGCATCCGTTTTTAGTGTCGGTCGTCACGCAACACTGCGATGTGAGGGAGACTACCGGCCAATAGACCGTTCACAAATTCACTTAAACAATGGTTCCAAGTGGAGTTGATAAATACAGCAAATGTATGTACACATCAAGTCCAGCCTCTATACTACTTGAAACCATTGTTTCATGGTCACTCTAGCAAATTTGGGAAAGATCTATTAAGCCTTATAAGGGGTGGGGACTGGGGATGGGTTCCCTGAAACTTAATGATGCTCAGTCAAGCGAATTTGGGAAAGGTCTATTAAGCCCCCCACCCATCCCCCCATCACCAATATTTTTTATGGCTGTTCTTGGTTGATTCATTTAGCATAAATATTATTAAAGATATATAATTTATTATTACTTCACCTGTTGAAACATGTTGGAGGAATTCCAATTCTGCCTTGCTATTGGAGTACTCTCTTTCATTATTAGCAAGAGCCTGTCGAAATAATAATATTCATTTATAATCGTACAGTCTGATCATCATCATTATTGAAGCTCAACGTTTTAATTCATCACATAATCGTACCAATAGATATGAACCAACTGTACATATTTGGCTAATGACAGATGATATAATTCTCCCGAGGGTTCTTTATATCATCAACTGGTCTTATTTTTGAATTTAAAAAATCTAAGAAACGTATATTAAATCATTTAGAGTTTCTCTTTTGTACCTGTAAACAGCTTTCTAGTGTCACTTCGCCGGGTTTCAGGGCCCCGACAGAGTCGTAAACCTTTCTTGATCGCTCAATAACTTCATCGGTTCTCTTAGCGATATCCTCAGGAGTTGGATTCCATTGGAATGCGACATCTTCTACAAAGTATTCAGCCATGACTCTTTTACTAATAGTGAGAGGTGAAACTCGTGCACTCAAAGGAAAAAGTATAAGTAGCTTGTAGCTGCAACGCCTCGTTCCCAGGGAAATCGAGACGATCCTAAGTGGGGGAGGGTGAAAAAAAACAATCTTACGAAAAAATTATTAAAATCAAAAACTAAGTTATTATGATATTTTTAGAAACAGAAAAGCATTCCTCATGTTTTTATTATCTGTTCCCATAATTATATTATGATATCTTTTTAATTCATTCGGTCTTGAGATATTTGATTTATGATACAGTAAAAACCTTACCCCCTCCCCCAAAGTAAAGTTTTGCGGCCAAACAAAAGCGTTTGGTGACTATAAAAGATGGCGACCTTTTCGCCGTTTGAGAACGTCGCGTATTCAAGCCCTAAAACACATCTTCCAGAGGCAAATTACTGCGTTGCTTTGATGCAATGCTTGAACGACTTCAGAAAGCACAATGTTTTATGCGAAGTAACGATCGTTGTCAACGGTAAACCTTTTTATGCTCATCGTAATGTCTTGGCTGCTGCCAGCCCCTACTTTCGTGCCATGTTCTCCAACCATTTCCGTGAACAATGCGAAACTAAACCTGTAATACTCGAAAATATCACAGCAGACGTGATGGAGGAGCTGTTGAACTTCATCTACACTGGAACTATCAAAATCACGCCTTTAAATGTCCGAGATCTCGTGTCTGCATCGAACTACCTGTTGATGAACAGTCTAAAAGATGCTTGTGTCTCCTTCATGAAGTCAATGCTTAATCCTTCAAATTGTCTGGGTATTGAGTCCGCTGCAGACCAGTTTGACTGTGAAACTCTAAGAGAAACAGCTAATAATTACATCTATAATAATTTTGCTACCGTGTCTCAGACGGACGAATTTAAAATGCTCTCGCCAGAACGACTAGAACAGTTTCTTATTAGTGATGATACGAAAGTTGATCGAGAAGAGTATATATTTGAAGCACTCTTAACCTGGCTCAAACATGACGAGAAAAACCGAAAAGAAATGTTCCCTAGGCTTGCCAAACATGTTCGTTTTCCATTAATGTCGCCGTACTATCTTGCTGATTTTGTAGAGACTGAAGACATCGTTCTTTCGACCCCTGAATGTACCCCTCTCTTACTTGAAGCAAAGAACTATCACATGTTACCAGACAGAAGACACCTTATCAAGGGTAGTCGGACTAAACCTAGGAGATCTATGGGTCTCATGAAGGTTATTTTTGCTGCTGGTGGGATTCAGGGGTCGTCAGTGATGAAGAATACATTTTGTTTTGTGCCTAAGACAAATAAGTGGTACCCCCTTGCACCCATGAATGTAGCCAGATGCCGACATGGGCTAGCACTTACAGGTGATATGGTGTATGCAGTAGGGGGACAGTCTAGAGAAGGTAAAGAGCGTGCATGACTGATTTCGTGTTAGTGGGAAACTGACAGTACCGTATGTCATTCAAGTGGTTTTTAATCTGAACCAATGAACAGCAGTTTCAGAGCATGATTGAAAGAGGAAAGCATTTGAAAACATAGCATTGAGTTGAGCTGCACCACTGCTCTGTACATGCGGTAGTGATTAGCGATGACAAGTTTTTTTTTTTGTTTTTTTTCTCCATCAAAGTGGTTGTTTATCGAAACAGTTATGTTAAGTACTATATTACTAGAATATGATGCCACACACGAGATATTACTGTATCTCAAGAAGATGATTTTGCAAGCATCCTTTTTTCATGCCTGCACTTTCACTTGGGCTGATGCTATCATCGACTGGAGACCTCTCTATTCTTCCCATTTCATTCCCATTGAATCAAGATTTTTATTTTATTCAGTTCATTTTCATTTCATAATTTAGGTGCAGCTCAAAGTTCACTGAGTTCAGCTGAGCGTTATGACCCAAGGACTAATACATGGACCATGGTTGCATCTATGAATATAAGGCGCAGTCTCTTGAATGTTGCTGTGCTTGATGGTGAGTATATACTAGATATACAATGTTTTCAAGTGGCATTGCATAGAATATCCCATGCATCACCATGGACCATGATTCGATTGCATATATGAATTATATAAAGGCTCATTCTCTTTAATGCTGCTATGCTTGATGGTGAGTGTATACCATTTCAATATTAGATCTAACTCATATTTTTCTTACTACAGGTCGCTTGTATGCTGTTGGAGGATGTGACGAGAATAACTTCCGATTAAATAGTGTTGAGAACTATGACCCTGTGACGGATAATTGGCAGTATATTGCACCCATGAGTACTTGTCGAAGCAGTCCATGTGTGATGGCAACTGGAAGGGCACTTTATGTTGTTGGTGGTGTAAATTATGTTGGCATGTCTTTGAATTCTGGAGAATGCTTCGACCCGATGACAAACACATGGGTGTCAATCAATCCGATGCAACAGAAACGAGCTAGTGCTTGTGGCGCAGTATGCAATGGGAAGATTTTTGTCATAGGTAATGAATATTTTCAATTTTTCTTTTTGCTTTAGAAATACTATTCGGACCCCATTTTGTATCATATACCCTTGAGCATTATTCTTTTCTTGACTAATAATTTTTGAGGATATAGGGATCTAATATTTGTATGGTGTGTCATTAACATGTGGTCTTTTATCTGAAGGTGGATGGGATGGATCAAATCATTTGAACTCTGGCGAGATGTATGAACCAGAGATTGACCAATGGACGTCAATAGCTCGAGCAAGCACAGCAAGATGGGATGCTGCCATTGCTGTAGAGAGTGATAAGATCTTCGTCATTGGAGGATGCGATCGAAACTCACTATGCACCCTGGAAACAGAATGTTACGACCCAGAAAAGAAAAAGTGGAGTAAAGTAGCTCCACTTCCAGTGGCAACTCATGGTATTAAATGTTCAACAATTCAAGTACCTAATAAATTAATTCCAGGAATTTGATTACTATATGATATTTATAATACAAGCAAACTCATTATCATGCAAAGATATAACTAGCTAAAAACTAGTGTGAGCTGCGTCGGTGTTTCTAATGAAACAGTAATGATGAAAAGGTATATTATACACCGTGAAAAGATGAAAAAACTTACTGATGTTTCGGACGCTAGTCCTTTGTCGGAGTAAAAAAGAGAAGGACTAGCGTCCGAAACATCAGTAAGTTTTTTCATCTTTTCATGGTGTATAATTTACCTTTTCATCATTACTGTTTCATTATTATGCATGATAGTTAACATGAGACAGTATTTTAATTCTTGGCTGTCATTACTCACTCAGCATAAACTAGAATTTTACATTGAGCATTGTTATCAGGCTTTAGTGGACACATTCTTCCATTAATGTGTGAAAGCCATTTCTGTGTGGATCAGGTTAGACTTGATGTGGTTGTGAACAATTAACGAATTGGAGGTATATTCAGTGCTTTCCATTATTGACAAGTGGGAGCTTCTCTATTCCTACTGAATTAAAATGTTCCATGATCTGTAAATGTACCTTGTGTAAGATGACTTCTCAGTCATTTTCATTTAGTTACGAACAGCTTGTGATTGTATTTTACACAAAATATTTTCTTTCAAATATTTGATTTCTTTACTTTAAATATTAATTAAGTGACAAGGCAGCTTTTTTAAGCGTCCACATAAAGAGGGGACTATATCACAATGATAGAAACTAAAACCACTGACAGAAACATAATTTTAACATTTAAAAATGTATTTCCTGGTGAGACTGTCAGTTTTCATGGTAACCTTGTTACCATAATTACCATGTATAATTAAGTTGCACTTAAGAATTCAATAGAGTAGGGTACTTTTTATGACATCAACATTTTGTTGCAAAATGAAGTATAAAGTTATTAACAAATTTGTTAAATTTTAAGCCTGAGCATAATGTGTTTAAGGGTTTTATTAATCTATTTGCACTGTGATGATACTGCACTATAGGAAAATTTTAAATTATTGATATAACATAAGACTCAAAAGTTTTGAAACAGTCTATCTAAGTATACAATACTTACCTCATTTATTCATGCAACCTATCAGTTATAGGACAGTCATATGCATTTTTGTCCAGGCCAAAAGCAGGAAGCAAAAAGCTGACAACCAAAATGAATGCTTTGCAAATGGATTACCTTAAAATTTTCATCAGACTTATTTCTATATAAGATATTTCTACCCTGGGAAAGCTCACTTTTCCCTATTAGTAATTTCTTTGTAAATTCATCTCAACCGTTGACATGAGATATTTTACTTTGTCTTGGCTAGAAGGGTCACCCTACTGTGACCCTTTTACCCGGGACAAATTTTGCCAAGGTAAACACTTTAACTTGCCTAACAGAGACAACTTTTTTGTTTGAGCATAAACCGATAGTTGTCCTGGTTTTATAGGGACAACTTTGTTTCATGTAAATGCTTGGTATAGTTGGCTCAATCAAGTAGGAGGGTGTCCCTGCTAGCTACCACGGAACGTTTTCTCCATGTAAACGGCCCCTTAGTTCTATAGGAATCTGACTGAATATATTACAAGACACTAGTCCTGGAGCATTCATTTTCATCATCAGCATTTTGTTTGCTGCTTTCAGCCCAGACTAAAGATTATTGGAATATTATATAGTTGTATCTTATCTTTTACTCACTCAAATAGAAGACATGATTTTTATGGCAAAGAATCCTGACATTTGCCAAGTTTGAAATCAAATTCAAAATGACTAATTTTATGCTTGATGCATCAATGGAAAGTGGACAAAGCAAATAATTATTCAATTGTTATAAATATTGAAAGCATTTGTGCGGACACTCAAACCATGATAGTTATGAAAAAATGTCAAAAAGACCTTGAAGAGTTCATGGCTTGAGCCCAGCACTGTAAGTTTCTATGTTCATATATACTTACTTGATTGAAAAATAAAATAACTGTGATTTGAAGTAGACTATTTATACTTTTCTCCACTCTAACTTAATAATTATTGTGATTGATTACTGTGACTTTGTGATGGGCTCCCTGTGTAGCATAATAGCTGATAGTCGGTCTGTCTGGCATATCGCATATGTACCTATGGGATTAAAAATAGAAGCAATGATTTGCATAGGTTACTATCCCATCATCTATATATACTGGATTTAAATAATATAATTTCAACGATCACATCTAAACATTTCTTTATTATTTTTCCCTGCACCAACTCCTCCCTCCAAGTAGATAGTGTTGAGCTACAATGTGATGGGATACCTGTGTCAATCTTAATACTTGACACAGGTAGCCCATCAAAAAGTAATGCAACTTCCGGTCTGCGATTATATCTTGATAAATTCTTTTACTGCACACATCTAATGGAAGCTAATGAAAGCTAATAGATAAAAAACGTGTTTGCAACATTGGAAGCATGTATGGACTACTTTTTGACCCGGTTTTCTGGAATGGCATACTGGATTGAAAAATAAAACTTCTGCAATTAAATTTTTTCTATACAATATTAAATTTTTCAATGCAACCCTATTCTTTCATATCTGTAATATATATAAAGAGCTACGTATAAAAATAAATAAATAAATAAATAAGTTTAAAACGAGATGGGCTTCCTATGTCAACATTAGCATAATGCTGTGTATCCCGGATGTGTGGCCGCGGCATCCTGAGTCACGGTTTGGCGCGCGTTCGAACATATAATTTATTGAGCTTCCCGCCATTATGGCCGAAAGGCAACATGGCCGCCGTAAACATCTATACCGTGTTTTTATCGACTTTTATCACTCAACATAACGTTAAGAACTCCCCTTAAACATGCTTTAAAAGTTATTCGTACCTTGGCATTATCTATTTTAATGTTTGTTGGGTATATATGTGTTTTTATGAGGCGTAAGGATGAATGAAAGCATACCAATCGCAACTTTGTCAGGGATTACGAGTTTGACAAATCGTAAGTAGCTTTTACAATCTTCATTTTGTGTGTGTATTCATAATGTTTAATTGACTTTATTGGGTATAATATTCCGTCGGTAATCTTTATGAATGATTAAGTGTGATATCTTCGTGACACTTGGAGCTTTTCACGACCTTTGAATGGCATAAACACGATTTATGTTTTTGTACAAAGAAACCTAAAAAACCTGCTACAGATCTTTTATAACGCCATTTCTATTGTCCTTTATTCTTTCACTAGTGATTGCAGAACTTCCTTTACCTCGTTCTTCAGCGGCTAAGCATAAAGAGAGTCTTTTCAGTAATCCAAATGTCGAAGTTGAAGCGAAAAAGGTTCTCAACCGACCAGATCCTGCAGTAATTCATCAAATCAAGCAAGCTCTACGAAATTCCACTCAAGAGCAAATGTAAGTTCATAACATCGTTTTCTCATTTCTTTTCGATTTGTTGATACTTAATTCGAGTTGATATTTCGTATTTTCGAAAACATCTATTGACGGATGCCAGTTATTGAAGATCAATAATAATTTTTTTTCTTTGTTTTGTGACATTTTTAACTCGTGCTTTAATAGCAATCATAAAATCTGCACTTCCTTCTGGACAATTTTGAAGTATTATTGTATCCAAACAGTCTCACTAGGTTAAATGAAATACCAAGGTAGATAATCGGTAATTTTTTAATAATTTGGTTAGACTAATTTGTAAAGATATTGAAGCTTTATCAAACTTCAAGCACTGAAACTGCATCCTTTTGATATCTGCCTGGAATTTTGTTGTGGGTCGGAGGGTGGGGGTTTTTTTGATCATAATATTTATATTTATTTTCCTTAAAGATTATATGAATTTCTTTTTTTCTTTTTTTAAATGATATTTATGTTTTTATTGGCTTACGTTTAATAACATAGAAATTCACTTTGTAGGACACTCTTATGTTATCCCAAATAGCTCGGCAGTCATTTTGTTGCATGGAAACCTAGAAATGAAAGAAATTTCTAATTAACATTAATATTGAATGTAATTGTTGTATAATGTCTATGAAAACCTTGATTAATATTGATGCATGTTGACAAAGTACTATTATTATTATCAATTATTATGATTGTTTGATACACCTGCAAATATAGTGCAATTGAGAGTCAGTTTCAAATAGTTGAATGAACAAATGGAAAGTGTGACAACAAATCTTAGTAGTTGAGCAGAAATAATTTCTTTTTCTTTTTTTAATAAAAAACCTTTACAAGTTGTATATTCTGTATCACCATACTCAAACATTATTCTGATTTGTTTGTGATTATATCATGTCATAATGTTTAATGAATGCTAAACCTTTTTGTTTTCCATTTCCAGCAATCTCAAAGATGAGTTTAACAAGGTTGTGGAAGGTTCAAGCTCAAGAGAAGGCTCATCATTACTTTTACAGGCTCTATTAAACCAAGATCCTGACTTATTTAATCAACAAAATGATCAGTTAGGGCTTGATGACTTGCTAGGTATGTGGTATGTATGAATGCATAAGGGGGATTAATGAGTTTGTTTAATGATAGAAGGTTGTAAACTATCCATAGATATTAAGGTATTAATGGTAGTCTAAGTCAGAGAAATTTGCTCATTTACTTGAACATTCTCTGATCCCTGATCCTTAATGAAACCCATGATGCATACCAGATCATAAATTATTGAAGTAAAAAATTTGAATAGAACAGAGAGAGGATAGAACAATAAAGCACTAGAGAAATATTTTCATTAATGACTGGAAATTTTCTATAGGGGAATTCCATTATTGTAAACCTCCTTGGGACCAAGAAAAAGTTTCAAAATAATAGGAATTAAAGTTATCCAGGATAAAATATCATAGTGCTACACTGATTAAGTCCACATGATATGACCTCAAGTTGGAGTTAACGGGAAATTTAAGATATCCAGGTTTTTAGATATTAATGGGACTCCACTATATTTTTCTGGGACTTAAGCTTGATTATTGTTGACTGTAATCTCCTCTTGTCATTGACTTTGGAATCTTCACTAAAGGTTTTTGCTGCTATCATCTTTTGCAGGAATTCCTCCTCTATGTCATACATCTCTGTCCCCACAGCTTTCACCAAATCAGCCTTTACCAATGACAGGCTCTCCTATGTATGCTGGATCACCACCAGGACTTGCACAAGTTCATTCACCTTATAGACAAGCAGTACATCAAAGTCCCCCTGAAGTGGGAAGTCCAATGCAACAGTCTATACCACCCTATGCACCAATCTCCCAGCCATTTTCTCCACACAGAGCTGGACCAACAAATATTATGAGCCCTAATCATCAAGGTCAGCATTATTATCTTGATTCTCTGCCATATTTAATCCCAGAAAATACCAGTTTCTCCCTCACCATTTGGAATCAGAATATTCAAGAGGTCTTGGGTTACTGGACTTTTGTGAGATATGAATTCTTTTGAAAAACAATGCAACAAATGAGAGGCATAAAGAACACATTTTCACATATGAAAGATGACACCAATAATATTGATATTTATTCATATTTCTTTTTAGGGGTGTTCAACACACTTGCTCATGGACAAATGTCTCCTTTACAAGGAAACAGTTTATGTCAACCAAATACTTCTCCTGTAAAAACAAGAAGGATGCGGAACAGTTTGGCATCTCAGTCACCAACAACACAGATTTCACCCCCTCAGTCCATCGTGCAACCTAACCAATGTAAGTACATTCAAATAAATTCCTATATCAGTAATTGTGGTGTTGCATTTTGTTTTTGGGTGATGGAGAGTGGGAAAGGAGAAAAGTAATAGAAACATTTTGCAAAACCTTTATTACCTCGACCGTAAGTTTGGCCAGTCAGCTTAAAAACATTCATATAAATGTACAGTGTACTATCTATGTTCTTAATGCAAACTAAATTGTAGACCAAAATGAGATGTACCAAATTACACTTACAGTAGATTGATGTTTTCATATTCTTTGATCTGCTTTTCAGGTTATGTTATGGTTATAAAAGGTTTTGTAATTATGTTTTGTTTATTGATAATTAATTTCTATTTCCTAACATTTTTGTCGGAGACATTGCAATTATGTCTGTTATCCTTATTCTTAGCTGGTGGTTATACTATACCACAAGCATCACCAAGATCAAGAAATGTTGATCCATCATTGAGCAGCAACCTCATGGGTGCTGCAGAGCTCAGTCATTTTAACTTGGGATCATCACCAAGTACATCAGCATATGCTGGTACTGGCTATAACAGTCTATCAGCTCTGGAAGCACTTGCTTCAAGCAATGGATTTGCCCTTGCCCCCAACTCGATACAAAAAGCATCACAAAATTCTTCAGGGAAAACTATAGATAGCACAAATTCATTAAGTGCTCATCATCAAAATAACCATTGGTCATCGCAACAATATGATGGAGTCCAGGATTCTAATGTTGCTACAAACCAGTATAATATAGATACAAGCATCACAGAAACTATTGACTCTGGTATTTCCCTTCCTGCAGCCAAAAAAGGATCAAGAAAAAAGCATGTGGACAGATCATTAAGTAAGGCAAATGTACATCATGAACCTGAATTACCTCAAGAACAAATTGGGGATAATACAATATCACAAAAGGATCAAGGACTTAAAGATAATTCATGGACTAATTTCAACCATGGCATTGATAAGCAAAGACTTCCTATACAAACTCCTAATGAGTGCAGTCCTGATGGTACTATAGATTTAAACAGCACTGTGAATCATATGTACATAGATAGTACCATGAAATCAACAACAAAAGAACTCGTTTCACAGTCAGGAGTCCTAAAGGAGTTACAATTGTGTATTCCTAAATTAGTCATCACCAAGATTAAGGAACGCAGAGGGTCTAAAGAGATTGAAACTCATAGTGTAAGGACTATAATGCCTGGAGAAGAAGACATATTATCTGTGAAAAAGAAGAGAAGAAGATCTAGTGAGGACATGGAAAAACAAAGTGATAATGAAATTGAGCAAGGTACAGCAGAAATGTCTTCATGTCATTTTGTGTTTTTTTGTGTAGTGACAAGATAACAAGGAATAAAAGGCTATGTTTTATATGTCATCTTTCAGGTAGTGGGGGGGGGGGCTAAAATGCATCATAAAATGGGATGCAGGGCTGAAATAATGGCCAGTCGGTTCCTGATCAAGATCACTGGCCAAATAAAATTTAACTCTGTCATACCTCATTTTTCGCTCAACATTACTGGTCAAAATAACCCGCAAGACAAAGATTTGACCAGATAAGTTCCAATTCTGACCAGACATTGTCAAATGACTGGCCATTATTATAAGCCCTGTGATGCATCCATTGATCCAGAGACAATAAGACTGTCAGTGCAAGGTTTATTTTAAATCAAATTTACAGGTTTCCATATCCGAATTTTAATCCAATTTTGAGTTCAATTTGTTGTTTCCTGTATACCAGTAGCTTACCAGTTCATAAAAAAAGCTTTAACACCTAATTTGTGTTATAATTCCTAGCGAGACCAAAGAAAAAGAAGAAGATGAAAGTTAAAAAATCTCAGGCTTCAGAAATTGATGGTAAAGTTTTTTTCCTATCAAGGATAGTAATTTAATCGATGACATCAAGCTTTGAGAGATGCATTAATGCCTTTTTGAAAAAAAAGAGCAAACTAATTAGTATAAACAAATCATAAGAACCTGTTATCTGCCTGCAGTGTTCTAATATGACACAGCTGTATTAGAGTATTATATTGGGTTCTCAGAATGAATTAGAATATTCCCTTTTTTTTTCAGAGCTAATGGAGTCCTCAACTTTCAAGAGGTTTTCAACGGCTTTGGAAAATCTATTTGAGTTTGATGATGAATGTGGGGTTTCGTATATGGCTGAAGTAGGTCAGTAAAGCAATTAAGATATGTCAACTGGCTTTGTTAACATGTGTATTGTATGCGAAACTGCAAATATCATCCCAATGTGCTTTAATATGCATGTTGGTTTCCTCCAGGTTCCCGTTATTTTTTGAGTTTTTGATTTTTTTATGATGGAAAAATTAATAGCCATTATATTTAAACACAGATGATGAAGAGCCAGCTTCAGAAAGCCTTGCATCCAGAACAGAAATATATGAGCTTTATGCTGAAACTGCTAAATTGAGGTCTTTAGGTGTAACACATCAAGTATGTATAACACAGCATACATGTCTAATTTATATCATTGTTATCTTATAAATGAAGTCTAATTTTGCTTTTTGTCATGTGACAGCACATTTTCCAGTAAAATTCTCACGGGAAAATCTAGCTTCAACAAATTCTCATGTTTTAAATTCCTCAAGCTCTTGCTGTGCAAACAAGAGAACAGGTGAAAAGTAGCATATTGGACATTTATCCTCTTGATTGATCTTAAAACAGGTTCCAAGTGATCAGTTAATGAGATTAATAGCCATCATGGAACGACATGTCAGGGATGGTTTGTTACTTAAACTCAATGTTGATCAGGTATGTTGCTCCATTAGCATCATATGTATCTCCAAGCTTTTTCATTGCAAGGGGAGGGAGAGATAGAAGAAATTCCCCCCCTTAATCTTGAAAGACATTTTAATTTACAGAAGTTATCAGCTTTAATAATACATGCAATAAAAATTTATTGCATGCAAAATGGACTCAAAAAATTTTTTTATTACTAAAGCCCCTCCACTTTTCAGAACCTCCCTATTACTCCACCCTTTTTGTTATCTTACCCTATTCATGTTGAATATTTTATAGGATGATGATGAAGAACAAAAACTTTGGCGTGATTTATGCTTGGACAGGATGATTCGTTCATTGGAGTCATCATTGGTTATATTGAACATATTGACATCACCCAGTGTACCCAAGCAGTTATATGTAGAGGAGGTCATAGAAAGGATCATTAGACTTGTCAAGTTCCATCTACAGAACAATATTTTTCCTGAGTATGACCCTGTCTACAGAGATCCAGATTCCAAAGGTAAGTGTAAGTAGTATAGATGGCATAGTGGTAAGACCCCTTGCCTCTTACCAGTGATTTCTTTCTCAATTTTTTTCCCCATTCATTTATAGATCCATGTGTTTTTGTGCCCAAGTCAAAAAGGACAAAAAGCACCCTTGCAAAAGTTAAACTTCTTACATCATTTTATAACAAAATGTGTGAACTGGTGTCCCAGTTGGGAGATCTTGTGGATGTTCAGACCCTTACAGATACAACCATTTTACAGGTAAATCAAAAATGGTAAATTAACCAGAATGTTGCAGTGTAACAGTTGTTTTACCATGATCTCAAACAGTTGCAATTTTTAAGGCAATTTTAAGAAACTTACTGGATTTGGGGTGGTTTATTTTAAATGTAGCATAATGTAAGTTAGCAAATTTAAAATCAAGGCCTTGTTGGCCAATAACCTCATAAAAGCAATATGTGGGGTGCCCCACAGCAGAGCCTACTTCATTCAGATTGTTGCAGATCTATTTCATGCTTGTGTGCCTTTGCTCCCAGCCTCACTTCCCTCATAGATAATGGTCAAGATAAGTTCTCCCGGGTCAAAGATTATAGGTGGAGGGCCATGGGTGGTTACCATGGTGACCTCTTTGCCATGCATGGACTAACATAGTCAGCTTAAGGCACTAGTCCCAGGCGACATATTTGCTTCTTATTTTAATTGACTGTAAATTAACCATGGTATTTACCTAGAATGTGTTTGTTTAGGTTTCCAGTCTAGGTACTTCCCCATTCTTTGTAGAGAATGTGAGTGACCTACAGCATAGCTCACTGAAGCTTGTCAGATCAGTGTTTAGGAAGTATGTCAAGCACAGAGACTTGATCCTTGAGGACATTTTTGCATCCTTGCAAAGGCTGCCATCAACTAAAAGAAACATGAGAAGCTACAGGTATTAAATAATCATGATTTTTAGCTTACCCTTCAAGGATTTGGAGATTCATTGACAATGTAGACATTTTTTGTTCTGGAATATTACATGACACCAAACTTGGCTTTGATCTATTTAATATCCTTCTACAGGTTGAATGGTGAAGAGTCCATCCAAATGGTCACAGCCTTAGTATTACAACTCATTCAGTGCTCCATCAGGATTCCTGACAAGTCTGAGATTGAATCCACAGCTCCTGCAGAAGGGGAGCAAAATGAAAATGAGCCTGCAAAGGTTAGATCAACTTGGATCTCACTTAGGTTTATCTGGTTATATGTACATCGAAAATTGTCATTACAGTTTCTAAATAGTTGCTCGACCTTGCCTTTTTACATAATGTAGGTTGATCGAGACATTGTCATCTGTAATTCATATGAAAATGCACTGAGAACAGCACAGAATTTTCTCTCAATGTTTTTAAACAAGTAAGTTTGTTTAGTTAATTCATAAAGCTTTATAAAAATTCATGTAATAAGATAACCCTTTATTTTACTTTAACTTTTTTATTGTTGAATGTCAAACTTAGATGCAGCAGTGTTGGTAAGGATGAAGAAGACTTCAGACCTTTGTTTGAAAACTTTCTCCAAGATCTTTTACTGATGCTTAACAAACCAGATTGGCCTACTGCAGAAGTTCTCTTGACACTACTAGGGAAGCTGTTGGTAAGTATCTGGTAATAAACAACATTGGTCACATAACTTGGCATCCAAAAATTTCTTAATTAATGCAAATATAATAATGTTTAACAGATTGTAACACTGAATAACAAGTCTCTTGACGTAAGCCTCAGGGTGTCTTCCATTGATTACCTTGGTGTTGTTGCTGCCCATTTAAGAAAGGATGGGGTCACTAGTCATCAGCTAGAGTCTGACAGCATCTCGGATGTGCTAGTGGAAGTAAGAATGAATTACTCTCTTTATTGGTATCCATGCTATACGAATTCTTGTTGACTTTTGTATCTTATTTTGTTTTAGTTGCTTGGTGATACATCAGATGAATCAGAAGAAGAGTATAATAAATGGGTAAGTTTTATGTTACTATTTTCCATACAGTGCTGTTCTTCCTGGTTAAATAATAATAATAAATTATTATTATTATTGTTATTATTATTATTATCATTGATGATATTATTTCTGGTATCATTACTATCATTGGCATCAGTAGCATCATGATCAGTACTCATAGCTTTGGAACATTGACTTTACTTGTTCTAAGCTTTGTTGTATATTCTTATACAGGATGAGAGGTCATCAAAGAGAGTAAGAGTTCTTAGAAAAGCCCTTTCAAACTACTTGACAACAGAAGGACAAAATGATCCAGCCCTACTGGTAATTTTCTCTTTGTTTCCATGTCCTGTACTTAATAGACCTCAACTCTGGAGAGCTTGAGTGTAATGTGTCCCATTTCAGACCATGTGTCATTTCCTTGAGAATAATGCTCTTTGTTTGAGCTGTATCCATATTCATATGTTTTCTTGTGTTCAACCGAGCGCAAACCTTAAACAAAGAAATGATACTCTAGGGAATGACATGTGGTCTGAAATGGGAAAACATTACATCAGAGCCGAGGAGATCTATTGTGATAAACATTGATTCTTTATATGTTAAAACAAAGTCTGTAATGGACATATTTGTAAGAGCACTTCATGAAAACCAAATATTGTTGTGTCATTCCCATTAGTTTGCCAAGAGGTTCTACATTGCACAGTGGATCCGTGATGCTCAGATAGAAATAGAGAGAGCCATTAGAAATCCTTCAGACTTACCATCAGAAACGATAGAGGGTATTAACAGTTCATTTGGTGCTGGAGCGGAAAGCATTCAGAAATCAGAGGAAGAGAAAGAATTTTTGCATGACTTGTTGGATGACCGATTCTGTAATATCAGGTATTATCATTAATATTAAAATATTCCAAAATTGCATTTCAATCATAACATTTGGGTCGAGGATTTGAAACCTAATAACGGTCACTAAAATGGACAAGAACAAGATAATTGAATATTAAATAACTGAGAGAATGGATAATTTTTAGAGGAACATACTTAAAAGGACATTATTATTTATATGACATTATTATTTTACTGCTGACACCATAACCTAACATATGGAGCCACCATTTAATTCACCATTTGTAGGGGGTATAATTGTTGCTCCCTAGTTTAATGATTTGGTGACCACTTCATTGGAGGGTTGAGAGCTCAGAGGTCATCACCACAGGAACTTGGAATTTTTTCCTGAGAAAAATATGTTTGAACTTGAGATAAAAACAAAAGGTTTTAAATTAATTAATTTGATATCGTTTGTATCTATTCTTCAGATCTTCTCAGCATACACTAGACTATGACAAGGCTTTATTGGTCTCCAGATATCTTGGCTCTTCAAGGTCTTTCTCCAAAAGTTTTGATGGATATCTTGGACAGGTAATAAACAATAACACTTAAGTAGTTCATGCACTCTACTTGCTTGATTTCTACTTTTGCAATAGCATTAATATTTATCTATTTCTTTTTAGATTTTAAGAGTGCTTAATGAGAATGTAGTTGCCATCAGGACAAAAGCTATGAAGGCTTTATCAGCTGTGGTATCTGCTGATCCTTCCATACTGTCAAGGGTAAGTAATGTATAATTATGCCTACCATTGATGGTATTTATCAAATTGAGCTGATCCTCACAGTATATGAAGGAACTTATGCAGCTGCAAATTGTCTTTAGTCTTGAACGAAATTCAAGCTCTGATTTGAGCTCTTGTAAAATCATGATTGCAATCCAGCTCATTAATGGTATTTCCAGATCAGGCATAAAGCTTAAACGCCTATTGCAATCCAGCTCGCCTGGATTATTACAATAAGACATGAATATAGAATTTTTTACTCCTTTCTTATAAAAAGAAAGTATTAATAAGTATGATCAAGAGTACCCTCCCAAAGTGAAAAAATGGCCACCATAGAAATATATTTTTTTTTGTCTTGTAGGATGATATGCAGAAGGGTGTCCACACCAGGCTTGTAGATATGTCTACGAGTGTAAGAGAAGCAGCTGTAGAGTTAATAGGCCGTTTTGTACTCAACAAACCAGAGCTCATTCATCAGTATTATGACATGATTGTGGAAAGAATACTGGTATGTAACATCAACATACAGTCAGAATAACTATAGCATGTCCCCCTTTAACAGTCGTAAAATCATTAACATATTCAGATCACCTACAATCAACTTCATTATATTGCATTATCTTTATCAATTGTAAATGCATTTTTATTATTATTATTATTATTATTATTATTATTATCTGACAGGACACTGGTATCAGTGTACGAAAGAGGGTCATCAAGATTTTGAGAGACATTTGTATCAACCAACCAGATTTTCCTAAAGTCACTGAAATTTGTGTAAAGATCATTAGAAGAATTGCAGATGAAGAAGGCATCAAGGTTGGTGCTCCAGATAAGATTCAGGCTATTCTTTATCTATTCTCAGGGTCCCTATGGATACCAGCTAGGATGCTGATAGGCCCACCCTGCCTAAATTAAGTTTACATTAGATGACATGATTTTATCATATGACCCGTACGGCCCTGCTCGCGCGCTCTAATAAAACCATTGGAAAAAGTCACGTGATGGGGGCCGGACGGATTGACGTAAGCGGGCCGGAAAAACCCGTCCGGCCCTGCTCGAATCCGCGCGCTTTCTTTTTCTTATTTATTCTTATTTTCGTGAGGGTCATATGATAAAATGCTTATTGACTGAGTTAGGTCGGGCCGTACGGCCCTCCCACTCGGTCAATAAGTACATAATATTCCTTGCACATATGTTTGATAAATTTCATCTTGTTGATTACTTCTTATTCATTAATTTTTTTGTTTCTTTTATTCCTATTCTCATTCACTTATTTTCTTATTTTCTCCGTAATCCTATTTTAAATCAGTTATGTTCAGTAATTTCTCTTCTGAATGGATTTGTGGGTTAGAATCCCACTTCTGACACCATTTGTCAACTGTGTGGTCTTACTCATGAAGAGACATTAATTGTGTGATTCAAGTTTACACTATTTATACAACAATTGAACTCAAACAATACATACACACTCACGGTTACACAACAATCATGTGATTACTGTGTAATATTATATAATAAAGAATTATATTATTATAATGTTTTAGGAGCTTGTAACCAAAGTATTTCAGCAAATGTGGTTCACGCCAGAGAAAGGAGTGCAGCAGGAAGTGTTACTAACACATGTTGTACAGATGACTGAAGTGGTAAGTATATATTATCTTTGTGGTCACCTTTTATGGAATATGATGGATCATATTGTTATTGGATAACTCTTTCTAAAGACTTAAAATTGCTTTGGTTATCAGAAGTTGATCTTTAATGGGCATCTTAGAAAACAGTTACTTCTGCTTTGCTGTATGTGGTGATTTATATACCATACATTACTACATAAATATAGATGTGGGGACATCAGTTGAAGGTACTAACTGTATTTCCTTTTTAGGTATCTGCTTGTGGAGACAATACTGATTGGTTTGAGCAGCTTCTAGACAATGTAAGTAAATTATATTTCATATCTTTGGAATTTTTCAATCTAAAAAATATGAATATAGTGTTCTGAAGATTTTTGCTATGTTTTTTTGCAAGCAGTCAGTCTATGGTAATCTTACCATCACTCAGACTAGGACCTTGAATAATGAAGAGTTCTTACATCATTGTGGGTGCTCAATGGTTGGATAAGATGACCAGATTCATCAGACTGATCAATATATGACCAGTCAATTTGACCAGGCAAGACTGGCCTAACAAGTGTTTTGCCAGAAAAGTGCCAAATTTGGCCAGACACTATCCTTTGACTCGTCATCATTTTTAGCCCTGCAAGAATAATTTAAAAGTCAAGAAAGGGATAATAATGACATTGAAGTAATTATTTGTTGGTTCAATAATGTTTTCCTTCTCTCAGCTGCTGAGGAGTGATGAAGACTCGGTGGTAAAATCTTCTGAAGAAGCATGTTTCCAGATAGTGGATTGCTTGGTGGAGAACATCCTTAGACAAGAAGAAAGTGTAATTGGTAAGAATTTTCATTCCTAATATATTCCTCCCCATGGAGGAATTTTTTAAGACACCCCCCCCCCCCCCCCCCCCCCCCTGTACCCTTGGAAATTCCAATTTTCTTCCATACAAACTCTGTAATTTTTGTTCTTTCTCTGACCCCCTCCACCCTTCAGAAATTCCAAATTCCTCTCTGGGGTGGGTATGGATAATTTCTGGAACTACACATTCTTTGATTCTTAGAACCATTAATTTTAGACAATATTTGTTCTTTTTCTAATCAGCTGCATCAGAAGGCCAAAGCTCAAGCAGTCAGAAACTTGTGGCTAGTTTGACAACCCTGTATCTCATGAGCAAGATAAAACCACAGCTGCTAGTAAACCATGTATCAACATTACAGCCATACCTCAGTACTAAATGTAGTGTAAGTCTTTATTAGCACATTAGTTCTTGAATATCTGTACCATCCCCACTGCATATTGGAGATTGCCAGGATTTGGTCTGACAGTTTTTATTGCTATGCACTGATCAAGACAATGGATAGAATTACCAGAAGAATATCATCTATCAAATAAATTGTACAGAAAAGTACATCAAAAACATTCTTTAACACATAATTTGATCGACATTAATCAATCCATACTGATGAAAATTGTATTAATGCAAATTCATAAAAGATTTCTGTTTGCTGGAATGACAACTTGAAGCAGGCCTACAGGGTATATACAACTAGTGGACGCCCCAAAATATTTTTTAAACTAATATTCCCTATAATATAATATAACCTGACATTTAAATTCTTGGTTCATTACAGACTCAGGGTGACTACCTAGTTATCCATAATGTAGCTCGTATACTAGAGCTAGTGGTTCCTCTAATGGAACACCCAAGTGAGACATTCCTTGCCAGTCTAGAAGAAGACTTGATGAGACTCACTGTCAAGCATGGCCAAACTGTTGTACAGAGTTGTATTAGCTGTCTGGGTGCTGTGGTGAACAGAGTCACACACAATATCAAACTTGTCAAGGATTATTTCCAGAAATACTATGGTAATATGCTTTTGAGAATATGATTGTGTATGTGATAAGTGATTGTCTGGGTGAAGGGTGCTCAGGATTAACTCCAGGTTAATCTATTTGATTTGATTGGCTGCAGATTTTTGATATTGCAATGCCTGACTGATATGCATCTTCTAAGACAATCATACTAATCATAATGACCTTTTTTCCTATTTTAATGTAGGTTTCTTAGTGAAAGCAAAGACAGATCATCATACCAAAAAGGGTGCCAAAGGGCAGAACACAACACCCAAGCCAACCTTGTTAAGGTCGCTGTTTACTTTAGGATTATTGTGTAAACACTTTGATTTTGATGGGGATGTGAAACCAAAGAACCAGGTATGAACCTCAATTTTACCAAACTGCATAATATATAGCTCACCTTGTCTTTCTCTGGGTAATTGCCTCAATATGTTACCACTGTTTTCATTGCTGTGCCATGATCGAGATACACCTATTTGCAAATTATACTGGAAAATCAAAAGATCTTATGTGCCTTGTGAACTAAATATTATTTGATTGACAGTAGTTTATTACCTGTCACAATTTTTGTCTCAATCAATGTATGAAAATAGTAAAGAATTTCCAACCACCATTATGTGAAGCTGCTTACGTTAACAGACCCCCACCCCACCCCACCCATAGAAGGTGGTCACAATAGGGAAAAGGGATGCATAGCTTACAGTATTTCAATATCATTCTTTTAAAAGTATATATACATAATATGTAAGTGCATACACTTTTTATCTGAGATATGTTATTTGTCTTGTTCTTAGCAGAGCTCCACAAGCGACAAAGTATTTGCTGTATATATCTATTTTTGCAAGCATGAAGATGAAGAAATACAGCAGAAGGCAATCAGTGGATTGGGTACATAATCAACACTATAAGTAAATTGAAGTTGTTTTCACTCCATACTTAGAGATCCTACTTTTTGTTTTTATATTTCAGGGTTTTTCTGCATGAGGTATGCAGAGTTATTAATGAAAGAGGATGCCAAATGTCTTTATCAAGACATTTTATCACCATCCAATCCATCATCCAAGCTAAAGTGGCAGGTACAGTTTTACTTACAAAAATCTTCCTTCAGTTGACACATTCTGCATGCTAGCATGGATTATGACCTTTGATATAGTTGATAGTCATAATTATCATATATAAATATTATATATATATAGTTGATATTCAGCTAAATTATTTTTTATTTGTTTCCAGGTACTTAAGAACTTTCAAACCCATTTGCTTGAAGAGGAGAGAAGACTCAGGGTACAAGATCATGAATGTAAGTCAGTATCATTGTGTAGTTCCTGGAAATATCCATGTTTCCCATGGAGCAAGATTGGAATTTCTGATCGTGAGTGAAGGGGAGTTGTTGGAGAGGGAATATTCCACTACTTAAAACTTATGAAGGGTGGAGGACATAACATTAACCTTTACCTGGCACTGTGTCTTTGGGGCAGAAAAACCCAGCTCTCTAGAAAGAGACAGTATACAAGAGGGCATATATAAGCAATGCAACCTCAAAAGGAGTGAGATGGCAAAGCAGGCCTAAATCCACACACCCCTAAGCCTGGAAATGAGGCTTGTAGGGCTGTACCACCATACACAAAATGCTACAGAAAAACAATTCTTAAATACCTCACATATGCATTGACCCTCAACCATGGGGAGGTATGTGCATTCCTTAAAAATATTTTATTCACTTTAACTAAGGAAAATTCATTTGCTAAGTGCCATTTCTTCTGCAGGGAAAAAGCAGTCAGACAAAGAAAACTTAAAGGAACTTGGTGATTCACAATCTGGGTAAGAAGAGATCTTCTTCAAGGTTTAATTAAAAATTCAAAAACTCTTTTTTAGAGTAATCTAAACCTATTAAATTTTAGGTTGACATGTAACAATAAATTGACAGAGCTAAAAGTAACAGCTGGTCCCCCTGCAGTCATGATGACCAACCAAATTAGTTGTAGCTCAATCATACCTCATTTCTGGCTCAAGGTTACTAGTCAAAAAGACAATTCAAATAGACAAGTTCAGATTTTGAAAAAATGTTGTTCGATGACTAACCATTATTTTAAGCGTCATTTTTTAACCTTGGATTGAGCTACTAATAATGTCACTGTCAACACTAAAGTAAAAACATGCTTCTTGTACTTGCAGGCAAACTAGTGCTGTAATGCAGGTTTATCTCAAAGATATTCTGCAAATGTTTTTCCATCGTCAAAGTCAGCTCCGAACAGCTGCACTTACAGTAGTGACCCTAATCCTCAGACAAGGACTTGTACATCCAGTCCAGGTTAGTTCACATTTATATCATATTTATCTGCACACTTAATATCCAGAGGTAGATATCAGATGGATTGATAGTCCATTGCAGGTATAAGATCCTTTGATTAAAAAAGAGTTGCCAACTATGAATCATTTGCCTTACAGTTGAGTAAGATGGTTAGGCACTGGCCTGAAGTGCAGGAGGTGGGACTCAGCAGGGGTGTCACCATCCTCATGCTGTAGAAACCTAAAAATGTGATAAGTTCAACTTACTGATGTTCTGAAGGGCAAAACTCCTGGTTGTGTCCCTGCTCAGGGTCTTGAAATATCTGAGTAGAAGGTGCTGGCCATGCTCTATAAACTGTCCCATCTTATTCAGAGGCGTTAAACATAGAGGGCTGCAAGTTTATCAGTTCTAAGTTGAGACTGTCATTGTCACCTTCTCATATAGGCATTTAATTCGTTTTCTTTCACAGTGTGTTCCATATTTAATTGCTGCTGGCACTGATGTAGAGCAACAAACACATCTCAAATCAGATCAACAATTAACTGACATTGACAATAAATACTCTGGTTTCATACAGGTTAGTATAATGGATATATATGTATGTTTTCTTGATGCCTGTTAATATTTCAATATAATCTGCATTTTTCTGCTATAGATGAAGGCTCTTGCTGGGACAAAAATGTCATTTGACTTGCAAAAGCTTATACATGAGGTATGGTATCAAAACAAGTATTTATTTAAATAGTTTTTGATTTTTCCTTAGCATTGTGTCCCTTGTCCCAATAACCCATTTCTGATATACATTGCTTGTCATACACACAGATTTGAGTAAAGGGTAAATGCTAAATTGAATCAATTCTCTCTAGTCACAAATAACTGAAATAACTGAGTTAGATAAACAGGATGCTTTTGTTCTAGCTTAAGTACAAACAACACTGTATATGGTAAATAAATGCTTGTTGTCTCAGAAAAGGTCTACGGAGAAGAACATTTTTACTGCTAATGGTGGTGTTTTATATTATTGTATTTTACAGTTTCATGACATTTTGTTGTTGTTGTTCTTGTTGTTTCAGGGAGAAAATGAGCCAATCCGTGGATTTAGGAAAGACACTTCCACCAGCCTCTTATCTCACATGTATTCAGTGGTTCGCACCAGTCGTCAACCAAGAAGGTCACTTCTACAAGCACTGCTTAGAATGTTTGATGACCATAAGGTAAGACCAACAATAAGATAAGATGCTCTTATTGATGGAACGTACCTTTTCTTGAGATGTTTCTAAGAAGTCTCATTTAGAATCTGAATTTCTGTTTTTCCTTATTTATCAGAAATCCAAGCTGGACCTATTGCTTTATGTAACAGACAACTTGGCATATTTTCCATATTCTGTCCAAGAAGAACCGTTGTTTATTATGCATCACATTGATACCATGCTGTCAGTATCTGGAGCTCATTTACTACAGGCATTCAAAGAGGTGTGTGACCCATGTTATCCTTGCATTGTCATTGCATCCAAACCAACTTCAAAGTTTTATTCCCCCTGGAATTAGTTTTATTAACTCATTTCTGAGCTTCATTTATTTGTGTTTGACTAGGTTATTCTGCCAAAAACAAGAGATGTCGAAGAGGGAGTAGAGACATCAACAGTAGATGATGATGATGATGATGCCACAGTAGAATCAGTTATAGGTAAGGTTGATCCTTGCCAGCTTGGTGCACTTGGATGCAAGACTTCTTCCTTTTTTTAAATTTTAAATTTTTAAATTTTTTTTTATTTTAATATTCTAAATATGACACTTTGTCATTACTTGACAATCTTTGACAACACCCTTGGTATCCAAGACAAGCAAATAGTACAAAATCATAAATAAAGTGCCTTAGAAATTGATTGATTTATACTTTAGAATAGTACCTTATCTATGATGTGTGATTTTAGAAACATGAAAATCTACAGATATTATTGTCCCACATCCTTTCTGGGTCACAGAAAGTACTGAATTGTATTTTCCAGTTTAAGGTGTAATGTGTTTGGTCCTTAAAAAGGAAGATCAATTTTAATAGTGCTAAAATATTGTATTTTTCTTTCAGCTCGGATACCAGAAGATAATTCTACATTTGCACAACATTGTCATTCTGCACAAAAGAGCCTTTTGCTTCTCTTGCTGAAAGAACATCTGAAGGAATTGTTTGGTTTGACTGACAGGTATAGTGGCAGTTGTTACATTGTCCCCTCTTGCACCCCTCCTCCACCTTCCCCCTCCACTACATTTGGGCCAGCTTCCTGCTTCACTGTTCCTAGTTGAATGTAGTTTGTGCCAATGGTGACTTAAAAGAGAGAAGGGAGATGAAAACAGGAACTAGATAAGGGTCTTAGAGAAACATAGTCGCCCTGACATTGAATATTCTAAGATTCTACTTAGAGACTCCTCCAGGTGCCACTCCTCACTTCTCTGCAATTTCCAGCCCCTCATTTCCATCATGATGCGACCCAGGTTTGAGTCCTGCCAATCTCTGTGTCGTATGTGAGTAGATTTGTTTGTTGGTTCTCTCCTGTGCTTAGAGGATTTTTCTCCAGATTCTTTGGTTTTCCTCCCTCCTCAAAAATCAACTTCTAAATTCCAATTCGATCTTTGGGCTTTCACCTAGTCGTAGCTCAGCTCTTTATTAACAGAGAATAATGAGCATGATATCTTTATCACACAGCAAATGCCACAAGTATTCTCCTTCAGCACCAAGCAAAGCATATGATAAAACTGTATCCAGAAAACCTGGCACCACATTCCAACCAGAACAAGTCATAGACTATGTATGTTATCCAAATAAAGAGAGACCTGTTGAGGAACTTGCCAAGGTGTATTGTGAAGTAAGTTTCAGTAGTACAAATAATGGGGAGCTTTTAAATAGCACATTATATATGTGCATCTCCAATGACTTTACACCCTGCCATGCAGCTTATAGTCATGATAGTACAAATAATGCTAGACATTTTGACATCCATTCAAGTCGGAAGTAAATAAGAGTATGATAAACATGAGCTTGTGATGTAAAAATGCCACATTTTTCTGTCCCCACCCCTCCTCTTGACAGCAATACCATAAACTGTATACTTATGTTAATCCACTTTTGTTTTTCAATTCAAGTTTAAAGGTCTAATGATAAAGTTGGACCCCCAAGAAGAAGACAGTGATGATTCAAATGGAAGAGACAGCCCGGCAGTAGATCTACCTCCCGTTCTTGATGCCGAGGGTAATGTCATAGTCAAACCAGTTGTCACACCAAAACCTAAAGTAAAACAAAGAAAAACACCAGCTAAGGGAAGGAAAACTCCACCTGTTAGTGCCAAGAAAGGAAAACCAAAGCCAAAGAAAAAGAGAAAAAAGATATCCTTTTATGAATAACTAAATTTGTGATAAGGCTCATTCTAGGCCTGTCAACAACCTATCCTCCCCTCCCAGGTTTGCAACGCCATGTTGATGCTCAATGGCCAGCTTAGTTAGGCCTGTCAACCAGCTATCCTTCCCTCCCAAGTATACAGTGGCATGTTGATGCTCAATGGCCAGCTAAGTAAGGTTTGTCAATAAGCTATCCTCCCCTTCCCCCTTCCCCCTTCCCTCCCCCTTATCTTTCCCAGGACTTAGTCACAGCATAAATATTGATGTTAGTAAAGTGATAATTAGTATAGAGGCTTTGCACCATCACATGATGGCAGCCATGACAGGGGGCATAACAATAGAGTCTTTTCCCTCTAGAAGTTGAATTCTTTCTCATGTAAATCAGATTAGACCAGAACCAATTGTTCCTGCCCCCTGTCATGGCTGGCATCGGGTGATGGTGCAAAGCCTCCATCTAGTGACCCTGTGTAGATGCCCAATTCCTAGCCTATTTAGGTGGAAAATTTCTATATTAATAGCTGTATAAAAATGGGTTACCAATTAGATCACTAGCAACATTGAGTTTATCTAAAGTTATTTCTTTAACCTTGATCACATCACTCTAGGTGATGACTCTGACGTAGACGAAGGTGACTTGGATCCAGACTTCAAGTAAAAGTTTTTCAGTCTTTAAACACAATAGAGTGCAAAAGATTTTATTGAAAGCCATATTTTATCTGTAAAATCGGCCATGCATCTCAAAGTTATTATAGTACTACCTATAACCAAAGAACTCTTTGGAATGTGCCCATTGATAGAACCAGGCTAATCTAGGTAGCCCAAACAATGTCATTAAGGACAACACTTGAATTAAATGAAAGGAAAGTATAAACAGACCTTGCACTAACAGTTCACTTAGAAAAATAAATGATTGTATAAAAAATATGCTCTCCCTTGAAGCAGGTATTTTTTGTTGCAGCCACATTCCAGGGTATATGCATGACAAAATTGACTTGTGAGCTTTTAGTGCAAGTACCATCTATATATCATCCTTATGGTAAAATGTGCATGGCTCGGCACGACATTCTACAAGTTTCAATATTATATTTATTTGTTCCTGACAGACTTGCTCCAGAGAAACCAAATCAGTTTACAGAGTTTTATTATTATATGACTGGAGATTTTCAGGAAAACTATTATCAGATGGAACTCTTGGCTTTTTGTCACAGCCTTTTGCAAGTTAAACCATTTTTCAAAAAATTATAAAAAGAAAACATTAAAGACTAGTTAATACACGATGACCTGGTCATTTGAAATGCCTTAGTTACGATTAATTGTTCGGTATAAAGGCTTGATAATTTTAAGTGTCATTTAATATGTGGACTTTCTGATATGCACCGGTACATTTTTTCCATTTTTCTAGCCATAAACTAGGTGTTTTTGCTCCATTTAAAGTAGATTTCACATGAATTTGAAAACAAAATATTACAATAAACTGTGCATTATCATTATTGCCTAAGCCTAAATAGGAAACTGGTAATTATTTCCAAAGATAGCTAAACTGTCAGGAAACAAGTATAAGCTGGGAAGTAAATTATTCTTGGTTGAAGAAACACAGGAAACACTTAATTTACAAATCAAACTACAAAACAAGACTTCAAGTTTAACATTGTTTGCAGCACTGTGTTTAACCCACTACAGCAAAAGATCATCATCATCATCATCATTTGCATGCCACATGTAAACACAATCTTTCTGACAGTGTTCTGCACATGGCTAGGGAACATTCATTATTTAAGTCGGGGGGGGGGGGGGGGGGGTGGAGGAGAAAATGTTATTGATGTAAAAAATTCCCAGACCCAAAACTAATACCATTCATGTTTTTCGGGTACCAACTTCAAACTTAAAAATCGTAAAACATCCTCCCAATCCTCCCAGTCCTTTTGACCTTGCAAGGCCCCCCATGTTCCACTAAAAAAATGAGAGCCCCCATTTTCTCCACCAACCCACACTCCTCCCTTCCTGCCCCCCCCAACCCCCGGCCCACACACACGACTTAAATAATGACTGGTCCCTAAACTAGGGAACATGGAGGTAGAGTACACCCAGTAAACATCTTTCCTTATTTATCTAGGGCTTTACTATGACTATACTGCTGTTTACATTCTCATCTTCATGTGAAATCTATTAATAATTTCAAATAATTTATTGCTACATTATTACTGTCAACTATTCAATGGGAATTATTATTACCCTTGGTTTGGAAATACCATTTGTACAAAGGACTCAACAGTACGTATAATTATGTAATAAATACACAACGTTACCGTTCATGTAAACTTTTTTATCAAACATATTAGTGAAGTACAAATCTTTAAACCAAAATCTATATTAATAAATACCTATCATCTAACAAGTCAACCAAATTGTGACTTTTTTTCCTGATCAAGGTAGAGTACTTTTTATACCTTTTCCAAATTACATTAGTACCCCCACCTCTCACTAAAAGAAAGTTTTCCAGCCTTCTTTCAAATCATAAATTGTTCACAAGCTGTTCAAAATAAGTCATTTTCAACACAAATCATGTTCTATAGCCTATAGTTTTGATGGATTTTAGGTGTTTTTCACACCCACATTTTAAAAAAATCGCAATTGTTTATCACACTTGTACTTTATCATACTATAGCCCATGGTTTTGGTTGATTTTGGGTCATTTTCACACCTTTTGAGAAAATATGAATTATTCATCACACTTGAAAAATGGGTGTTTTTGGCCAAAAAGCATGGACTATAGCCCATGGTTTTGCTCGATTTTGGCTCTTTTTCACACCTTTTGAGAAAATATGAATTATTCATCACACTTAAAAAATGGGTGTTTTGGCCAAAAAGCATGGACTATAGCCCATGGTTTTGGTCGATTTTGGGTCATTTTCACACCTTTTGAAAAAATGTGAATTATTCATCACACTTGAAAAATGGGTGTTTTTGGCCAAAAAGCATGGACTATAGCCCATGGTTTTGGTCGATTTTGGGTCATTTTCACACCTTTTGAGAAAATGTGAATTATTCATCACACTTGAAAAATGGGTGTTTTTGGCCAAAAAGCATGGACTATAGCCCATGGTTTTGGTCGATTTTGGGTCATTTTCACACCTTTTGAAAAAATGTGAATTATTCATGTCACCTTGACCCAGAAAGCCGTGTTCTTGCACACTGGGAACATCTTGCTTGTGAGCTCGAAGCACCTCCACATATTAAAGCACAGTGTAGAAGAACAACAAATGAAAGCCCAACAGAACTGCTGTTTGAATCTTTTAAGAGCTGGAGACACACAGAGAACCTCACTGTCATTCAACTCATTGAAATACTTCGTGAATTGAAAAGGAAAGATGCTTTTGAAGTGATAGAGAATGCTATACCAGGTAAAATAAAGACATATAAACGTGGGGTCAATGCCAGGGTTACTTATCATCATCATTGGTTCATTGCCATTTAGCTGCCATTCAAAGTGTTTATCAGTCTTTCCAATCCATATTAAAAACTAACTTAAGCAGACACTTTTTTCCTCAGTTTATATCTTAACACCCTGAGTGCTGGTCACCCTATATAGCCTGCTGGGAATTAAACCTGCAACACGATATTCTGATGCTCCACCAAGTCTGAGATACACGTTTTTTCATGATGCAAAATAATGTTTCTCTGCAGCCAAATTCCTGAAGAGTATTTAGAGTGCATGCTTTCTTTAATGTTACAGCACAGAAGAGAGAGAACTCTGTGAGCAATGAAATCACTAAAAATCAAGACCTATTGGAAGAACTCGCAACAAAATTGGACAAAGAGTCCAGGGTAATAAAAAACTGGAGACATTTTGGACTAAAGCTTAAAGTTAAGAAAGAAATTCTACAAGAAATTGGAAATGGGAATTCTCCAAATGCAGTAGAAGAATTGTTTAATTATATTTACTCCACAATGCCTGGTTTGACTGTTGAGGAATTCAATGAAAAGATGGAGAAGATAAATAGGAGGGATGTAATAGATCTTGTTATTGACATTGATTCAGGTAGGGTTTTTAAGCACTGGTTCTTGATATAATACCAGAGTATATACAGTGCTTTTCATAATTCTGTGACCTGCCTGTCACTACCCTGGTCTCAGAGGTTTCTGGGTTTTTTTTCAGTTAACGCTGCAAACTGAAAAAAAAAAAAAAAAAAAACCTCTGGGATCGGGGTATTGGCATTTTGACTTTGGTCAATCAAACTTATCACAGACTGAGCTCATTCTGGTCATGGGAGATAAAGAAATTCTCATTTGAAAATGGCTTTTGAGAAGCAGGAATTTCTTGACAGCAATTTTTGCATGGAAATTTCTTTATCACTAGGATGAGCTTGGCCCATCATAAGTTTGATTAATAGATTAAAATGCCAGACTCCTGGAGTCATTTAGGAAGAGAATATTATGAAAAGCATAGTAAAAAATGACTGTAAAATAAATATGTGTTGTATCCTTGTCTTTTTCTCTTTCTACAGGAAAGATGAAGGAAGTAGTACCACTCCACGGTGAACTAATGTGCTCCATCTGTTATGTGCTAAACAAGAGTTCTCCAGCTCTTAGAAACTGGAGACATTTCGCTTCTGAATTAGGGATTGATTACAATACATACAAAAGCTTTGAGCCAGAGTCTCCAAAGAGTCCAACTAGTATCCTGTTGGAGTGGGCATCCTATTGCTACCAAAAACAGACCAAAGAAGGAAGGAGATTCAAAAAAATTCACAGTACAAGACTTTTGTAAGGTTTTAGAAAAAATGAAGAGATATGATGTCATAGAGTTTCTTGAGGATAAATGTGGTCAAAACTTTAGACAACCAAAGCAGTTATGAACCACACCTACCACAACATTCTTTGTTGCCATGACAAAAATAGAGAAAAAAATATTGCAGAAAGTTTGAACTTCTCTTTGCAATATTTTTGTCATCTAAAGATAGTGTTGCTGCTGTTCTGCAGTAGATCTAGAATAGAGCTTCTCAAATTTATATTTAATTAATAAGAATTAAGAAAACAAAGTAAATCACTACTGGGATGGGTAAGGAAATACTGACTAATAGCTCCTCAAAACATAGATCTGCTGACCAACTATCGGTAGACTGTCGGGTATTTAAGGACCGTCTGTCGCCCAACAGTTGGTCGACTGTTGGCGACAGTTGCAGGTGGACTGTCGGGCGACAGTTGGTCGACTGTCGAGCGTTAAACTGTTGGGTGCTCAACAGTAATAGTCGACCAACTGTCGAAAGTGTCGACCAACTGTTGACGATCTGTCAGCCGATAGGTCAGTTTTCATTATGGTTTGCAGTAGGCTTTGTTGAATTAAGGCAGTACGTTGTAATAATCTGATCTGATTATTATTAATAGTGAATCATAGACTAGGAAGACATGTTCTTTGCACCGTGGTGAGTCATGTGGTGACTCGTGACGTCATCAAGTACTGTAATCTAATCTGTTGATTACTATGTACTTATTGACTGAGTGGGAGGGCCGTACGGGAAAATATTTGGCTCGAGGTCATGTCGAGATGACCATGACAAATGACCGAGAGCCAAATATTTTCCCGTACGGCCCGACCTAACTCAGTCAATAAGCATTTTATCATATGACCCTCACGAAAATAAAAATAAATAAGAAAAAGAAAGCGCGCGGATTCGAGCAGGGCCGGACGGGTTTTTCCGGCCCGCTTACGTCAACCCGTCCGGCCATTTCAATGTTTTGGCATGTCGTACCTTGTAACTATGTGCTGTAAGTCAATATACCGTATTTTTTAGTCCCTCTCCTACGAAAACAGCTGTGTTAAAGTGGGAACTCTATGCTCTTAAAATCCAGACGTTTTCTGATTTTCATTGCAACTATTTTTATTTTTATTAATTCATTTATGTATTGTAGATTCTGATGACGGTTATATCATCAGTCATCTTGAAGAAATAAAAAAGAATCTCAAAGGTGGCAAGTAACACTCAAACTGAAATTTAGCTGAAAAGTAACATTAAAACTGAGATTTTTAGTTTTAATATAATCTCTCCGTAATTTGATTTTTAAATTCCTTGTATTCTACAGTCTGTACTCCATTCCATCCCATCATATTCCCTCCATCAAATCTTCTAGTTTTCTTTCAGTTTCAACATCGTTTCTCTGCATTTTTTGTTCACTCATTTCTAGCTTCTCGTCCCGGCTCCTCTCGTCTCATTTGCTTCCTCGCTGTTCTTTGTGAGTCTTTCTTGACTGCTTTCTTCTTCCTTCTAGCTCTTTCTTTACTAACCTTTGAAAACTCGTGGATCCACAACGTACGGAAGTTATCCATGAAACAAGGTTTTCCATCTTTTATTTGCAGGCCAGCTGAAAGATAACCTTAGCTGGAAAAAGAATATAGGAAAGTACAGACGATTTCTCCTTTATGTAGCACAAAATGCAACTTGGAAATGGCAAAAAATCGGGGGAATGCTTGATGTTAAACACAACAAGTTAGATAGTTTGAAATGTGATTATCAATCTGAAGGCAACGCAGAACAAACGTACCAAATGTTGGTTTACTGGACACAGAGTGACCAGAATCCGTCCTTGGAGAAACTTGTAGTCGCATTAATTGGTACAGAGTTGGTAGAAGTAGCGAATAAAGTTTCAGGTGAATAAATAATGATATTTAATACTCGAATTTTTGAACTTTTGAAATCACCTTCCTGGTTGTTTGGTTGTCCTCTTTATATATTTGTTCCTGGGTATTTTGCCGTACAAGTAATGTTTGTTCGTTTGCTCAGTTTGTCGTTCGCTTATCAGATTGTTTGTTTATTTCTTTATTTGTTTGTCTGTCTGTCTGTTTGTTTGTTTGTTTGTTCTTTGTTTGTTTGACTACTTTATTTGATTTTTAAGAAATGCTTTTTATAATTTGCTGTAGACATGATAACAGAAAGTACAAATAGTGGTGGAAAAACTGTGACGGAACAGCTTTTGAACAAAATCACCAATGATGTCAAAGATGTTTGGAAATTTCTTGGGAGGTACCTTGGCATTGATGAAAGCACCATCCACTCCATAAAGATGGATAATCGTGACAATACCCGGGAACAGGCTAGGCAGATGTTTGTCAAGTGGAAGCAGAGTAACGGTCGTCGTGCAACAACAGGGGTTCTTATTAATGCACTTCGTGATGTTAGGAAATCAAATGTCGAAACATCCGTTCAAGGTTAGTGAATGACGCAAATAACATGCACATGATAAAGACCGTCATGTTGTCCCTCGTATATGTGATTGCAGTTCTTGACGCTGTTTTTCAATTTCTGTGGCTATTTTGCCTGCTTTGTCGACACGAGGGGATGAAATGAAGAAAGAGAGATAAAAGGGGCCTACCCTGGCTGTGGCAACATGCCGTAACATTAAAATGCCACCCCATAAGAATGGTTATCGTATGGGTGGGAAACATACGGTACTGACTTACAGCACGTACAGGGTACGACATGCTGTAACATTAAAATGCCACCCCATAAGAATGGTTATCGTATGGGTGGGAAACATACGGTACTGACTTACAGCACGTACAGGGTACGACATGCTGTAACATTCAAATGGCTTCCCATAAGAATGGTTATCGCATGAGTGGAAAACACACGGTACTGACTTACAGAACGTACACGGTACGACATGCCGTAACATTGAAATGGCTTCCCATAAGAATGGTTATCGCATGAGTGGAAAACACACGGTACTGACTTACAGAACGTACACGGTACGACATGCCGTAACATTGAAATGGCTTCCCATAAGAATGGTTATCGTATGGGTGGGAAACACACGGTACTGACTTACAGAACGTACACGGTACGACATGCCGTTACATTGAAATGGCTTCCCATAAGAATGGTTATCGTATGGGTGGGAAACATACGGTACTGACTTACAGCACGTACACGGTACGACATGCCGTAACATTGAAATGGCTTCCCATAAGAATGGTTATCGTATGGGTGGGAAACATACGGTACTGACTTACAGCACGTACAAGGTACGACATGCCGTAACATTGAAATGGCTTCCCATAAGAATGGTTACCGTATGGGTGGGAAACATACGGTACTGACTTACAGCACGTACAAGGTACGACATGCCGTAACATTGAAATGGCTTCCCATAAGAATGGTTACCGTATGGGTGGGAAACATACGGTACTGACTTACAGCACGTACACGGTACAACATGCCGTAACATTGAAATGGCTTCCCATAAGAATGGTTATCGTATGAGTGGGAAACATACGGTACTGACTTACATCACGTACACGGTACAACATGCCGTAACATTGAAATGGCTTCCCATAAGAATGGTTATCGTATGAGTGGGAAACATACGGTATGGACTTACATCACGTACACGGTACAACATGCCGTAACATTGAAATGGCTTCCCATAAGAATGGTTATCGTATGAGTGGGAAACATACGGTACTGACTTACATCATGTACACGGTACAACATGCCGTAACATTGAAATGGCTTCCCATAAGAATGGTTATCGTATGGGTGGGAAACATACGGTATGGACTTACAGCACATACACGTACAACATGCCGTAACATTGAAATGGCTTCCCATAAGAATGGTTATCGTATGAGTGGGAAACATACGGTACTGACTTACAGCACATACACGGTACAACATGCCGTAACATTGAAATGGCTTCCCATAAGAATGGTTATCGTATGAGTGGGAACACACGTTACTGACTTACATCACGTACACGGTACGACATGCCGTAACATTAAAATGGCTTCCCATGAGAATGGTTATCGTATGAGTGGGAAACACACGTACTGACTTACATCACGTACATGGTACGACATGCCGTAACATTAAATGGCTTCCGGTAACATTGAAATGTGCTTCCATAAATCTGTTTATCTCTATGAGTGGGAAACATACGGTACTGACTTACATCATGTACACGGTACAACATGCCGTAACATTGAAATGGCTTCCCATAAGAAATGGTTTATCGTATGGGTGGGATAACATACGGTATGGACTTACAGCACATACACGGTGACAACATGCCGTAACATTGACAATGGCTTCCCCCATAAGAATTGGTTATCGTATGATGTGGGAAACATACGGTACTGACTTACAGCACATACACGGTACAACATGCCGTAACATTGAAATGGCTTCCCATAAGAATGGTATCGTCTATGAGTGGGAAACACCACGGTACTGACTTACATCACGTACACGGTACGACATGCCGTAACATTAAAATGGCTTCCCATGAGAATGGTTATCGTATGAGTGGGAAACACACGGTACTGACTTACATCACGTACATGGTACGACATGCCGTAACATTAAAATGGCTTCCCATATGAGAATGGTTATCGTATGAGTGGGAAACACACGGTACTGACTTACATCACGTACACGGTTCGGCATGCCGTAACAATAAAATGACTTCCCATGAGAATGGTTATCGTATGAGTGGGAAACACACGGTACTGACTTACATCACGTACACGGTACGACATGCCGTAACATTGAAATGGCTTCCCATGAGAATGGTTATCGTATGAGTGGGAAACACACGGTACTGACTTACATCACGTACACGGTTCGGCATGCCGTAACATTAAAATGGCTTCCCATGAGAATGGTTATCGTATGAGTGGGAAACACACGGTACTGACTTACATCATGTACACGGTACGACATGCCGTAACATTGAAATGGCTTCCCATAAGAATGGTTATCGTAAGAGTGGGAAACATACGGTACTGACTTACAGCACGTACACGGTACGACATGCTGTAACATTGAACTGAAATACTTTTTTCGTTTTTCGGAAATGGCTCTCCAGAAATTCATCCAATCACAAAGTTATAGTTACGGCTACAGTAATATATGGTACATTTCGTAACATTCGCCACTCATACGAAAACTGCTTTAGACTGTACCACATTGAAACAGTGATCAATTCCTTTTTGAACTAATTTACAAATCTTCAATTTCAGTATGGGAAAGACAAACCCAGTTATTTTAGAAGTCAACTTCAACCAGTTTCTAGTGTAGATGTCAAGTGATCGTGATGGCCTGTATTCATTCCTTGTAAAAGATTATCAAAACGTCCAATAGGAATGCTTATCGGCCAGGTTGGTAATGGAGTTATACTACAAGGTAGAAGAGAACCGTTACCAACATCATGGCAGTTATGAACGTTAAAAATATTGCGCTAAAAGCACACGATACATTGATCTGTATAGGTTAGTTAGTAAATTAAACGAAGTAGAAATATAATTTTCAAAAAACGAGAGTAGATTATGGTTTAGGAAGTAAACAGTTACTCATTTTACGAGTCAAAGTTCGGAAATCATCGCCAGAAAAAACGAACCATTATGGGCGGAGCTTCTGTTTTGCACTCAACCATGGCTAATTTGCTGTCAATCCGCACTCGCCCTTTTCATTGGTCGAGAGCTTGAGAGGTTAATTAGTATTCACAAAAACAAAATGGCGTCTGTTAAGCGAGAAAGAAGAGAAAAAGGGTTTTATTCGTCATTACACAACACTACGTCGGAGGATATCTTACCGATTTGTAAGAAAGTTAGGAGAATTAAGGGAACAGGCCGCTTATGGGAAGTGGAGCGATTGATATCGCGGAGATCTACTAAAGGAGTAAGTTTACGTTGTAACTTTGATGAGTTTACATATTGTATAAAGTTCGTCCAACTCCATTTTTCAATGAGATGTGCTATATTGTTTTTAGAAAACCGAGTTTCTTGTTCAGTGGAAAGGTTTCTCTCCTTATGAAGCTAGCTGGCAGGACGAAAGCGAAATAACTCCGGAATGTCTACGGTAAATTATTTGATGTAATTAGTATTTAACTAACTTATATATAAGACCAGCTTACTTTTAAAATATTACAACAATTAATTTAGCGCTTAACTTTATAACTCAAATAGATATAACTCTTTTAAATTGTCATTATTTGTTTGTACGATTTCTATAAATTCTAATCTATAATCACCGTTTTGTATATACTAATAAGAAGGTTGACTTTTGTTTACTATTTAAACATTTTAGGTTGTTCTTTAATCCATCTCTAGAACAAATGACTATATACAACGAGGTGGCAACATTGAGGGCGGCAGTAGAGGGGCACCTGTTATCCAAATCCAGACTGCCAGTTACTGTTACTTTTCGTGGTGATGTATTTAGGTGGCTATTTGAAAACAAGGGAAACAAAGAAAAGGGGTGGCTATATCTTTACAAAAGACATTTTCATAAAAAATATTTTCCCCCCATGTGGGATCACTGCTGTGACTCTCATGGCCAGGGTATAAAGGTTTTCTACCCTATGAAAATTAGAGCCTTTATATCCTGGTCACCAAAGAAGTATTACCTAAAAGGGGGCAAATATATACCTTGCTCTAGGTTGTATTTAGAAAGGGCAACATTCTCCTTTGTAAAGGTAGCATTATGTGATAGTGATGATTAAGTCTGATAATTAATCTAATATCCTCAATCAAACTTTGCAAAGGAGAATGTTGTAGACTATTATTATTGACATGACTGTGGGTTTACAAATTGTGTATGTAGCTTATTTCTATATAATCAGTGGTTAGTAATAACCAATAAAAAAATACCTTTATGGTTTTGTTTCGAGTTAAAGTTTGAAAATAACCCATCTTTGAATTTGTACAACTCAGCTGTCAGTCCATAATGATAATCTTTATAAAACTATAACTATTATAAAACTGTTGTATAAAATAGGCTTTCATAGGCAACAAGCATCTTTATATATATGATAAAAAAATGGTTGATCAACAGTTGTTTATTTTATCAATCACAGAATAACATAAATGCATGAATATAACTAATGTACATACACAAAGCCATTTACACTTCCATTATATAGTCAAAAACAGCACTTGGTTGATAATAGTAATTAAGACACTTTTCTAATTTATGTATGTTTATATCTGTATGTGTTTTTTTTCGTATCCAATGTATGGAAATAGTATTATACACTCTACTGAAAATTTAATTTATACTTGAATCTCTAATTTGTGACTTTTGGCACTGATTTCTGTATTATACTACAGTCACTAACTTTTTTTGCTATTTCTATTTGGATTTTTTGTTTTTGTTTCTCTTTATGGTAGCTCTCTTTCTTTTTCTTTTTGGACAACAGTTATCCTGGATTAGATTTTGGATTTCTGCTAAAGGGGGATCTTCCTCAACAGGTTTGTCATGGCTTACATATTTCTTAGATTTTCGATTTATTCTGATGGTAGTTTCCCAGAACTGCAAATTTCTTTTTGTATAGGGGTTTGGCTTTCGCTCCCTGTGTTTCAGAACCCTCATACGGTACTCGGCACGGAGAATCTCTGCAGGATCGTCAGTGTGATTTGTCTTCCTTTGTATTATTTTGCGTGCATCATCATTGTTTTTTTCCACACCTTAAAGCAAAATGAATGCATTGTACAGCAAATTACATTTTATCAAGTTATATATTCAATGTAACTATATAATATAATTTTGTTTTGTTTGATACCTGACAAAAGATTGATGTAGTGTATTAATATCAATTATTAAATTACCTTGTCCACTAAATTGCTTCAGGTTGTCGTGCATCTTAACCATATTAGGGATGTGATAGGCCGCCATGTGCATATAGCAAGTAACACGCTCAGTTTTGTATCCAACCCTTTTATGTCCTAATGATGTAAAATCATCTATCCACTGTTTAATCTGAATTTTGTACAAAAGAAAAAAAAAATACTGAGTGTATAGATGGGATTTGATCATTTTCTCTGGCATTTGTAATATATAAATGTAAGCAGCATTTAACAATATTTACCCGAGCACGGTATTGATCAATATTGTAAGGTTTGAGAGATGAAATGAAGCCAAAGTACATGTCAGCAAATTTCTACAAAACAAAACAAAAAATAAATAAGTAAATGACATTGTTTCTTGGCAATAACAAATTAACAAAAAATACACACCTTCCACAAATCTGCCACTGCCTGAGCAGTGTCTGGCTGAATAGCTTCACCAAGCTTTTGGGGGAGCTCATTGAGTAGTTTCTTTCTGTCGTCTCCCATTAGACTAGTCCAGTCCATGGTCCCACTACCCCTCCCATCTGCATTGTTCTTTTCCCACACAGAAAAGGAGACTCCACAACTGCATATGGTCTCTACAAGTTTCTTTAGGTGGGTTCCTAAGTTTTTCCCTCTGTTTCTAAATTGATCTTTTTCATCCCACTGTAATGCATCCTCGATCAGATTGCCAATCAGGATGTCAGACACTCTGAGCATAAGATGGAGCTCATCTGGGATGATTTTGTTTAGAGCTATCGACAGGAGAGGTTTAGAGGTGCAGCAGAAGTCTCCAGTCTCTGCCATTTTTTTAAGTTCATCTAGCGTTCGCTGCATAGTACCACTGTCGTAGTAGTCGTCAGGTTTGGTCATATCACCTCTAGCATTATGAAAAGTAAAATAAAGTGACATTTGTGTAGGGTAGGGAAGTTTCATGTGACTGTATGTGATTTACTGTTATTGGTTTAAAAAATAAAGGAAATGCAATTGTGGATGCATTAGCTACCTCTCATTCTTGTGAACCTTGCACCATATGCATGCATAAATTGAATTAGCAGCACTGAGACCCATGACAAGCAGTAAAAACTAAAAAAAGGAATATTATTAATACTATTTCATTTTTGTCAATAAAGAAAAATTGCATGCTCATTTACCTTGTAATCACCACCAAGAAAGAAATCCACCTCTACCTTTGAACCATCCACCATAATGTATCCATTTTCCTTTACCAAGTTTATTTCATTGAATACATCTCTAAAGCTATTCTCCAATGTTCCCCTGGATTCAGACCCATTAACTACAGCAATTGTATGTGTTCCTAACAGCAAATTGTTTAAATAAACTTTGTTTGGTTATGAAATATCACTTAAACAATATAGAAGCTTATACATTTACTTTTCTTATCACTAAATTATATTTGATTCATATGTATGTTTTTTATAGATTGTAATATAATGCTAATCAATCCTAAACCCATAGACAGAGGCATCGTGTTTTTTGCATGTGTATGCAGTGGTTATCCAGTCTAGTCAATGGGCTAGGGAAGTTTGCTACAAGGTATATGGACTAACCTTTAGAGGATAACAAGTCATCTTTACTTTCAAGAATGGCAAAGCTGATCAAGATGAAATTGCTGGATCTGCTCATACGTGCCCCATCACCACTTATTTTAACTGAAACTTTCTGGTCATTTTTCAAGATGTTTGAATTTTTCTAGTAGAACAAAATGAGTATAATTCATAATCAACCTAAACCTGATATTACGATATATCAATTTTATCATGTAATAACAATGCAGCAGTGCTACAGCCCCTTAGAAGTGAAGCAAGGAATATTCTACATTTCTTCAAACTAAGTTTACAAAATCATAATTCTGACCAAATAGAGTAATAATCAGTGTAATGTATCTCAAAATTATGCTTGGTAATGGTGTTATTTATTTTGATAATTATAGCTGTCAGACAAATGCTTAAACGTTATTTTTGAATATAAATACCCACCAGTTCTAAAATTTGATCAGCCAGCAATTCCTGAAATGAGTGTTGTGCCCCAGGATACTTCCCAGGAGTGGAAGTAATTTTGCAGCTTCCATTTAGTTGCTGTCTGCATTGCTTAAACAAGTATGACTTTGGGAGTCCATCAACAACCATAGAAAGCTTGTGTATAAACTCATCACCAACACCAAACTTGTCAAGCAAGAAGAGAATACTCTCCACAGTGGCTTTATCATTCTCACTTAATGTAGAATAGTGTCTGCGTGGCTTCGTAGGTGCTTCAGGTGTATTGTTTTCCAGAGTCCCATTATCAGCAGGAGGAGTTTCTTGATCAGATGGAGTGATCACCTCAGTATTGCTACTTGTACTGTTAGATGGAGTATGATCATGACCAGTTGGTGTCTGAGGCGTTGGTGTCTGAGGAGTTGGTGTCTGAGGCGTTGGTGTCTGAGGAGTTGGTGTCTGAGGAGTTGGTGTCTGAGGAGTTGGTGTCTGAGGAGGACTGTCTGTGGCAAAATTGATGGTATATGTTTTGGGACCACCTTTGCTCCTAAGCTTCAAACAGTCAAGCTCGAGCCCAAACAATTCAACAAAATATAAGGCTTTCTGTGCTCTTGTTTCATTTCTTTCAGCTTTCTATTCTGGCCTTGAGGGGTCTTTAGATCTGGAATACTTTTCCCTCTCACTTTGTTGACCTCATCTCTTTCAAGCTGCCTTATATATTTCCTCATCAACTCATTTTCATTTTTCACATTACTCCATGTCTCACTTTCCTTCAAATAGCTATCTATTTCTTGAAAGAGACATTCTTTTTCCTTTTCGATATTTACATATTTCCCTTTCCATTCTTCAACTTCATTGCTTGCTTTCTCCAATTCCAATTCTAAGTCCTTTATTTGCTTTTCCCACTCTTCTACAGTTATTATGTCAGTTTTTAAAACAGCAATTTTTGTATTCGCTTCTGAAAACTCTTTCCTTTTTCGTACAGAACCCTTTCTATTCAGCTTTTTTCTCTTTGTTTCTGCTTCAATACATATTCTGCTCAAGCGCATCTCAAGACGACGAGTCTCACGGTTTAATTTAAAAGCATCGCCGGGTATTATCGCATTTAGGAGATCTGTATACAGTATTTCATTGCCACATCCTACCTGGTACCGTCTCCATTCGGCAAGAACCTCGGTTTTTATCTCAAGCCAGAAAGCTACATCATTTTCATTTTGTCTCTGAATTTCTTCATAAGCAAGCTGCTTTCTAGGACACCCAGAAAGCGAAATTAAAGGATTAGACATGTATTGAGCAATAAAAATTAAATAGAGACAGAATATCCAGCAATGGAATTCATTCGAGAATGATTTTAAAAATACCCGCGAATATTCCCGCGCTTAACTCGAGTTTACCTCGAGTAAATATCGATTGTTTTAATAGAATCCAGTCTATCTCGTCCACAATAATACAAACAAAGAACGCCTGACAAATATTATTCAAGATGGAGGAATAATAGTGCAAGAAACGGAGAGAAACTTCCAATTTTTGCTACGCTTTCGGCTCGTTAGCGAGAGTCAGCTATATACAAGACGCTGATGTTCACTACACATCTTATGATGACAAAACCGCACCGATTTTACATTGTTTATCGTTAAATTTGGCTTACTTTACTGGGGCAATGGTTGGAGTTTCGAATTCTATAGAAGGTAAGTTCCAACGTTAAAGGGAACTGCCTTAAAAAGTGGTTTGTTTTCACTGTATTTTTCGTCAATGTAATACTATCTCTACAAAATGGCAGCGTCGGAGAAGCGGGATTTTCGCTCTAAGATCAAACTCGAAAACCGCAACCAGTTTTAACGCTACGATAGCTATTTGCCATCTGAAAACAAGTAAAATACCTCTCTACCAAAGCCCGATAGAAGGTAGCGTTTAGTTTTTAATTTTAACTTCATATTTTACTGATTAGGATTTAGACCCCATACATTCTCTTAGAGTGCACGTCGCGTTGGGGTCAATTTTTTTCTAAGTGTCATCGTGTTACTACGCATGTCCGTTCGTTTTTTCTGGCGATGTTATTTGGCGTTCTCAAGTGATATTTGAATATGTGAGATGTACTTATGTATGTGTGTAGTACTTACGCTTTCGTTTTACAAAAATTATATCTTAAAGCATTAACGTTCTGTTACGCTAAGCAATTTTGCTTGCGACTTGTGTCAGTTTTAAAAGAGAAATATTGGGCGAGAATTTGCCTAGGGTAATTTTCCAAAAGTATCTTGCAATTTTGGTGCTGCAGCTTTAGTGAAAAGCGTGTATGACAGCTAACTATATTTCATCGCGTGTAAATTATTAAGATACAATTGCAAGTTGCATGAAACAATGCAACTGCAACACCCTGGGTGTATTTTTCGGTATTGCGCTAAAGTATTGTGAGGCAAGTCATGCAAGGAAAGTTGCCTAGTGTAACTTACAAACACAGCTTAAAGAAAAAAGACGAAAAGGAATCTCTGCTAGAATTATTTATTTTGTAGACAAGCTTGAAAATGGAATAACAATTCTGTGGTTTTCAGTTTACCAGCTCATTGGAATTTAAATGCGGACATTTTTTATTTGCAAATTTTGTGTATAACCTTTCTATTTCATCGTTTTAACTCAGACGTTCATCATGGGCAAAAGATCCCCTCGTCAGATTTTTTAAAAATTTTGCACAATGAAAGTAAACCATATTAGAATTAAAATGAGCAAATAAAAAGTGGGGAACACTGACCTAGTTTCTTCGTCATATTGCATGGAAGTTTAAAAACGCGCGAATAATGAAAACACGGTAAGCTGTCAAAAAGAAGCCATATTTTAGTGAAAAAAATAACATATCTTTGCCATTCTTCATAGAATTCTAGAAAAATAGCTAATAATAGCTTACCATTTTTCAATTTTAAAATATATGCTTAAAGTTTTTAAGGCAGCTAGGCAGACAGACAGACAGCTTGCAAGAGCTAGAGTTTGTTCACATTCAGTTATCTGCAGTACAATAATAAACTTGGATATTTTTGATTCCGGGAAAAGCTTTGAAGAAATTATAATTAAGGCATACATAGGTGTCATTCATTTGGAAGAATTCTATTAATATCAGCTCCAGCACTGCGGTGAACCGGGCGCGCAAAGCACGAATGGACAAACTCGCCGCCCTGACGCAACTACTAATCAATGCTTTAAAAAATGTACAAAAGGTAATTCTATGATAAAACCTGTTAAATAAGTATTTTTGCCAAGCTTTTGATAGCAAATGTTTTCACCTTTCAAAACCAATGGCAGCTGTCCGACCGCGCGAAATTTGGGTTTACACGAGGGCCGGCGGCCAAACAGCTAAGTGTATCTAGTGATTGGCTGAAACGATATTCACTGCTCAGCGGGCAGGTATTTTCATCATTTATGATGTCTCATTATTGATAAGGAAAAACAACAATAAAACTAACCGTTGCATATTGCAAGTAAAATGCTGCGAGTAGGTTTTAGCATGTTTTAGATGATATTTAAACATGGCCATGGTATGTGAAAGCTTCAGTCGGTCGATGGTTGACTTATGAAAAGGGATAATTAAATCATAAATAACAAAAGAATATTTCTCTTTAGTTAGTATTAAAGTTTGCGAAACGAAGAAAAGTCGGTCACGTTTGCCGTTTGCGTTGAAGGAGAAACGGGAATCTTACGCTCTCTAGTATTTATAAGTGACTCGCTATTTGTTTGTGATTATTCTGCCCAAATATATAAGCGAATAATTTGTATGTGCCGTAACAGGCGATTTGTTAGAGTTAATGTCTCCAAAATGCATGCCACATTAGGCAGATAGTTCAAGGACAATGCCTCTGTGTCAGGGATAGATCTACTTCGAAGAACATCCAGATAAAGTTGATCTCCTTCGGCACCTACAGGTAAGGAACTGATCTACGTTGGCAGCGGTCCAGCGTTCGATCGGTCAACTCTGCAGAGCACAAGTGACTCATAAAATAACATTTAGCTCCCCGTGAAATGACACTAAGTCGTTCGTGATCTTGATGAATGCTTCAAACAATATTTATCATTATTTAACTGCGAAAAAATAAGTCTTTGCTGTGAAAACGTCTGAGCTATGTGCTTTAATCCTGGCTTTGCAAGTTGTCAAAGGTAATCCTCGGCTATGCTGCCGCGAGGGACTGTTTACGAATCATCCGGAAAGAAAAACACGAGCTGAATCGAGATTTTTTCTGGCATCCACCACATACACAGGGATCCCGCACAGACAAATGTCAAGATTAGTGTCGCTGCTCGCCTAATGGCTCGCAGCAATTACTCACCCAGGGACGTCTTCCAACTCGAAATTCTTTGTTCATAATGGTAATTGTACACCTACACATAGACAACAGATGAATATGATTCGCGTCTGATCTCGTATTCAGGCGATAAGTTGTTGATTTTTCGATGGGAAGCCTGTGGCTTGTGTTACGTCAGGACGACCGGACGACCTGGGACGATTTTGATCGATCAAGGAAGGCGGAAGTAGATAACTCATCTTCAATCCTCATCTTCGGATATAATAATCGCATACATATCCCATTAAAAGTGCCCAAAAGTGCAAAAAGGTGGGTAAAAATGATCTTATATTTATATTTCACGTAAATTCTGCCAAGATAGTCAAAGGAATCTTTCTGATTATAGCAAATTTCACACAATATAAGTCAGAGTGAATTTGATTCAAAATTCTCAGAATCAAGTCCTCGGGTGCGGGTTTTATCTTCATCAATAAGTCTCTGATTCTTTAATTTCTGTATCATCTAGAACGCATATCTGTTTTTAGCATAACCATATTAGTTGGTATAATTATATAAGTTTTAATATAGTATCTATTATTGATTGTTTTCAGTTCTCCACCTCCCCACCCTTCGTAAAATACAATGTCGTAACATCTTTTTTCTTTCAAAAGTAATCTGTATTCTCATTACTTTTCTAAACTTACTCTACTTTCGATGTCAATAGATTGCGTACATGGAATCTTTTTGTACTAAGTGCCGTTCGTATCCTAATTGTTGTTCTTAATTGCTCTATTTTTCACGTTTTTTTCTTTTTATGTGTTCTTTTTATGTGTAATTGTAATTTTTATGGATCCAAGCTTATATATTTTTGTTTTGCTGATCTTCACATGGGACTGTACTCTTGTCCTGTTGATTATGCCCTCATCTGGTTGCAAATCTAGTTGTAAAGTTGATAAATAACTGATAAATAAATAAATGCATCACACCTAATACAATAGATAGAACAACAATAGAATACAATAGGTTTTATGAATATAATTACATTCGGGCATACCTCGGGCATTTGACTTGAGCACTATCCATAGGGGTGAGCATTTGACAAAAATACAATCAAAGCCTGACCGTGGGGCATTTGACAAATATACAATATTCAACCCTAAATGGTACCAAATGACATAATTTTACAGTATTTTAATGATTTTTCCCTATTTAAACACCCTAGCTAAGAGGTACAAGATAACAAAAATTTACTCCTAAAAGGTTACAATGAGCATATCCCTGCCCCTTTCATATCAGAGTCCCCCCCCCTCACTTATTCTTTTATTTATAGCTTTTTATATCAGCTTTATTTGTCCATGATACAGGTATGGCTATACCTCTATGTCGCAAGGATGGCACAGAAGGGACAGCAACTATTGAATTTGAATATGAAAATACAACGTCAAAATTTTATGGTTGTATAGTTAAGAATGATAACGATCTTTGTGAATTTATTCGAGATCATATAAAACCATCAGCTGACAGGAACTTATTTAGCAAAGACAATACAAAATACTTTTTTTACATGAATTTTGAAGAAACAATTACCAAAGCTACTAGTTTTACTGTTACTTGCTATCGGTTTTCAAAGACAGGCAAACCAAAAAAGGAACGCAAACCTAGTTTCTCACAAAAGGACTTTGTTAAAGTACAAGAACACATATTTGTGCCATGTAATTTTGAAAACTTTAATGGAAGCAAATTTTTGGAAACACACAGCAAAAAGCTTCTAGTAGCTCAAACATTAAATACAACAGATACAACAAACATTGAATTGTTAAGTTTAGTCCAAGACAATAAGAACGTTCTCAGCTTTAAATCTATTCCCCTTACGGTGAATGGCCAGACCTTCAAAGTCCCTGAAGAAGATTATCAAAACTTGGTAAATGCTGGTCCTGTTCTTAAAGATGGAACTCTAGTCGGCAGTTTTGAAAAAAAAACAAACAACGAAATCTTTATTTCTATTTTTGGTAGGTATAACTATCGAGTTATTGTCTATGATATATTGTTTACTTATAATTCAAAAGTGATAAGGAGGTTATTATTAACTATTATCATAATTATGACCCTTACAGCCCTGCATGCACCCTCTAATCAAACCATTTTGGAAAAAGTCATGTGATAGGGGCCGTACGGGTTGACGTAAGCAGGCCAGAAAAACCTGTGCCGCCCTCTTGGGTTATGCGCTCTATTTTAAGCAAGTTTAGCGGTATATCTTTCAGACTTTTTTACAATAAAAATTGGGTCATATGATAAAATGCTTATTGATTCAGTTAGGTTGTGCAGGATGAGAAAATATTTGGCTCTTGGTTGGCAATTTGGAAGGCATATGGCATACGGCATGACCTTAGTGCCAAATATTTTCTCTTCGGGTGAGCTCCCACTCAGTCAAGAAGTATCATAGTATTATTCGTATTTGGTATTATTTAGTTTGATGGAATGACAAATGCGAAATCAGTCAAAGTTTGTAAATTTATACAATATATTTTGTCTTATTTCCCATTCATTTGTCTCAATAGCAAAAAATTAGACAAGAAGAAGAGAAAGTTATACCTCAGGAGCCAGTTGTACAAAGCCAGGATCAATCCCACAGATAAATCCTTATTAAATGTATAGAATTTGTATATTTAAAAATTAGTCCTCAAGTCCGAATGGTCTACAAGTCAATAGTCCATGAGGCCTTTGGCCTCATGGGCTATTGACTCGCGCGTAGACCATGAGGAGGAGATCGGTCTAATTGTTTTAGTAAAAACCTAGTAATCGGTCCAATAAAGGATGAAAAAAAATGTTGAAATTTGCGTGAAAAAATTTTATTTTTGGTTGTAAAATCTGACGCTTTTCGCTACTAGTAGGCTATCACAAATTAGACCATTAGTAGGGTAGCCAATCAGAATGCAGGATGCACCATAGACCATTAGTATGTTTATACTAATAGGTTTTATTTGCTAGATAATGATTTATCCAGTGGATGGTGCTATTCAGGCTTTGTTCAACTACATGGTTAGCAAACAATAGTTACTTGTTACAACAGACTTGTGACTTAGTTTATCAATATCATATCTTATTCTTTTGTTTCTAACATGCATAGCTTATGGATTGTTTTTGTTTATTAAAGAAATGACATCTGCATCTGGTACAGATGGAGGATTCCCAGGAAGAGAGACTGGACAGGCAGCAGGCACCCAACCACCTACCCCTGGAGGAGGGACTGAACAGGCAGCAGACACCCAACCACCTACCCCTGGAGGAGGGACTGGACAAGCAGCAGACACCCAACCACCTACCCCTGGAGGAGGGATTGGACAACAAAGTAAGTGCATTTTGAGGTATTTAGATATGTCTTGTTTAACACAAAATGCTTTTAAATTAACATCAATTTATTCAGCCGATCCTTGTATTAGCAATGTTTTATTAGTACTGTCTAGAACAGTTTTCCTCATAGCAAATCAAAACCTGAAAAAAGCAAAAGAGATTTATGGGTTAAGTTGTGAAGAAGGAAAAAAAGAAGCAGAAGACTGCCTCAAATTTGTTCCTCTAAAAATAAAGTTGAAGCAAGGGAACCTCTATAGTATAATTGAAGCTTCAAAAAATTATGAAAAGTTGGAACATGCTGGTCCTGTTCTTCTTCAAGATAAAAAAACTGTAGTTGATGATATCGATGGCTAGGCATATATGCATTAATGTTTATAAACACTTTAAAATATTGTATTCATTTGACAATTCATTGACATGCCAGGGGTAGATTCAGAAATGCAAGAAAGGGTGGACCTTAAAACTTCATCCTTTCAGAGAAAACCATCAAGACTGTATTTTTCAAGGAAATACACTGTCGGCACACCCCTAAAATCTGCCCTTGCATTTACTGCAATTTTAGGAACATGTGAAATTGTATGCTGCCATTTGTTGATCATATTTTGATTGACAGAAGCAAAAAACCAACAAATTTTAGTGTGCAGCTCCCAGCTACACCCGTAATGAGTTCACAAGTACATGCATGAAAATAGTAAATAGTCAAAATTTTTATGTAAATTTATACACATTTATTTATTTATTTATTGAGAATGTACTAAATACTCCACAATCTTCTTCTCATGATGTAATGGCAGCAGTTGACCCAAAAGATGATCAAAAATTAGAGAAACCTGTCAAGGAATCTGAGGACAAGAAGAAAGAGGAATATGAATTTACTCCACTGTTGTCTTCAGAGGAAAAGGATTCTCTACCAGGAGAAGGAAATGACAAGCAAGGGCAAGAGCATGATCGTCCTTATCAATGCAACGAGAAGTTTTCCAAACAGGAAATCAATGCTGGGGCTTCAGGGAGCTGCTTTCATCCAACAGATTCATATGAGGGACATGTGCAACAGCAACCTACGACCAAAAACATTAAGTTGGGTATGCAACGGCAACAATGAATGCATATTGTAGCATTTTTTTTTTTTTTTTGGAGGGGAAGGCTCTATGGCCTGACCTTTCAAGACCGTTTCTGTGATTAGTTTTAATTAATTTTGTACTGGAAACATTTGACATTTGTAGTAATATGCCGGGACATTTTCTTTGTTTCTTCTTATTAACAGCATCACAAGATCAGCAAAAGGCAACAAATGAGGAAAAAGGTAGGTCTAAGCTCTTTCCATACCAGTAACCTGCCGATACATGGTATTTTTGAATTTTTTATCACTGACAATAAACATTTGGTCAAATTAACTTGGCTTACAGTTCAGTGTGATGCATAACAGAGCAGTTTTAGTATTACTTTGAAAAAATGCTGTGCGAACCGCAACTTGCTATCCCAGGGGGGTGACTTAAAAAATACCCCTAAAAGATACCGGAAGTCTTTTTAAAAGGGCGACTGGCCTATATTTGACCCCTAAGAGATACCACAAAAAATATTAATTTAAATAAAATAAATAATAAAATAAAAAATAAATAAAAATCTCTGCATAACTAAAAACATAAACTCCACTGCGAAAAAGCAATGAGCTCTCCCGTTTGCGATACCCTAAAAGATACCAGGGAATTCTGAAATTTTGAACTTCAGATCCAACACCCTAAAAGATACCAAATCGCCGATTTTTACCCCTAAGAGATACGACAAGCACACCCGATACTTTTACCCTGGAATACCCCCCCCCCCCCCCCCCCCCGGGCTTGAGGTGACCATGCCAGTGTCTTTGAACATTTAAATATTCTAAACTCACTGAATAGAAACAGCTCTATGTAACATTACATAAATGATTCTTACTTTGATTTAATAGAATTACTTACAGTCCCACTCAAGCTAGGCCCAAGCAGTAATTACGAAGAAAATTTGCCCTCTCCAATTCAAGTATCACGTTCAGGTATTTCCATTGCAGTAGGAAAACTAACACAGGTGTGGCAATGATCAGTGTAGGTTCAAGAAGAATACAGGATTTTTAAAGGAAGGGTTTTTGCAACCTAATTCTAACTATAATTATTAAATAAGTCATTTCAATGTTACGGCATGTCGTACCATGTACGTGCTGTAAGTCAGTACGTACCGTACCTGTTTCCCAATCATACAATAACCATTCTTATTGAAATTCATTTCAATGTTACGGCATTTCGTACCATGTACGTGCTGTAAGTCAGTACGTACCGTACATGTTTCCCACTCATACGATAAACATTCTTATGGTAAGCCATTTTAATGTTACGGCATGTCGTACCGTGTACGTGCTGTAAGTCAGTACCGTGTGTTTCCCACTCATACGATAACCATTCTTATCGGAAGCCATTTCAATGTTTTGGCATGTCGTACCTTGTAACTATGTGCTGTAAGTCAATATACCGTATTTTTAGTCCCTCTCATACGAAAACAGCTGTGTTAAAGTGGGAACTCTATGCTCTTAAAATCCAGACGTTTTCTGATTTTCATTGCAACTATTTTTATTTTTATTAATTCATTTATGTATTGTAGATTCTGATGACGGTTATATCTTCAGTCATCTTGAAGAAATAAAAAAGGATCTCAAAGATGGCAAGTAACACTCAAACTGAAATTTAGCTGAAAAGTAACATTAAAACTGAGATTTTTAGTTTTAATATAATCTCTCCGTAATTTGATTTTTAAATTCCTTGTATTCTACAGTCTGTACTCCATTCCATCCCATCATATTCCCTCCATCAAATCTTCTAGTTTTCTTTCAGTTTCAACATCGTTTCTCTGCATTTTTTGTTCACTCATTTCTAGCTTCTCGTCCCACCTCTCGTCTCATTTGCTTCCTCGCTGTTCTTTGTGAGTCTTTCTTGACTGCTTTCTTCTGGCTTCTAGCTCTTTCTTTACTAACCTTTGAAAACTCGTGGATCCACAACGGAAGTTATCCATAAAACAAGGTTTTCCATCTTTTATTTGCAGGCCAGCTGAAAGATAACCTTAGCTGGAAAAAGAATATAGGAAAGTACAGACGATTTCTCCTTTATGTAGCACAAAATGCAACTTGGAAATGGCAAAAAATCGGGGGAATGCTTGATATTAAACATAACAAGTTAGATAGTTTGAGATGTGATTATCAATCTGAAGGCAACGCAGAACAAACGTACCAAATGTTGGTTTACTGGACACAGAGTGACCAGAATCCGTCCTTAGAGAAACTTGTAGTCGCATTAATTGATACAGAGTTGGTAGAAGTAGCGTATAAAGTTTCAGGTGAATAAATAATGATATTTAATACTCGAATTTTTGAACTTTTGAAATTACCTGCCTGGTTGTTTGGTTGTCTTCTTTATGATATTTGTTCCTGGGTATTTTGCCGTACAAGAAATGATATCGTTTGCTCCTCACAGGGTTCCCACGGTCAGGGAAAAGTCAGTGAATTCTGAAATTTTTTCAGGGTCTGGGAATTGTCAGGGAAATTTGATTTTGGTCAGTGAATTTTTGTAATTTACCCGCAAAAAGTCAGTGAAAAGTCAGGGAATTTCTGTTATCCTTTGCAAAATCATTTTAAATTCAGAATTCTTAGTTAGGCTTCCTGTGGATGAACTACCATATAGATATAATTTTTCGTAAAGTAAGTGTCCAGCGTGGTCATTGACAAATGTATTTTGGTCAGGGAATTGTCAGGGAAAAGTCAGGGAATTTTATTTTTCCGGGTGAGTGGGAACTCTGCCCTCAGTTTGTTTGTTTATTTCTTTATATGTTTGTCTAACTGTTTGTTTCTTTGTTTGTTCTTTGTTTGTTTGACTACTTTATTTGTTTTTTTTTTAAGAAATGCTTTTTATAATTTGCTGTAGACATGATAACAGAAAGTACAAATCGTGGTGGAAAAATTGTGACGGAACAGCTTTTGAACAAAATCACCGATGATGTCAAAGATGTTTGGAAATTTCTTGGGAGGTACCTTGGCATTGATGAAAGCACCATCCACTCCATAAAGATGGATAATCGTGACAATACCCGGGAACAGGCTAGGCAGATGTTTGTCAAGTGGAAGCAGAGTAACGGCCGTCGTGCAACAACGGGTTCTTATTAATGCACTTCGTGATGTTAGAAAATCAAATGTCGTAACAAACGTTCAAGGTTAGTGAATGACGCGAATGACATGCACATGATAAAGACCGTCATGTTGTCCCTCGTATATGTGATTGCAGTTCTTGACGCTGTTTTTCGATTTCTTTGGCTATTTTTGCCTGCATTGCCGGCTCGAGGGGATTAAATGAACAAAGAGAGATAAAAGGAAAACCTATCCTGGCTGTGGCAACATGCCGTAACATTAAAATCATGGCTTCCCATAAGAATGGTTATCGCATGAGTGGAAAACACACGGTACTGACTTACAGCACATACACGGTACGACATGCCGTAACATTCAAATGGCTTCCCATAAGAATGGTTATATGGTATGAGTGGAAAACATACGGTACTGACTTACAGTATGTGTACGGTTCGGCATGCTGTAACATTCAAATGGCTTCCCATAAGAATGGTTATCGTATGAGTGGCCGAAACACACGGTACTGACTTACAGTATGTACACGGTTCGGCATGCTGTAACATTGAACTGAAATACTTTTTTCGTTTTTCGGAAATGGCTCTCCAGAAATTCATCCAATCACAAAGTTATAGTTACGGCTACAGTAATATATGGTACATTTCGTAACATTCGCCACTCATACGAAAACTGCTTTAGACTGTACCACATTGAAACAGTGATCAATTCCTTTTTGAACTAATTTACAAATCTTCAATTTCAGTATGGAAAGACAAACCCAGTTATTTTAGAAGTCAACTTCAACCAGTTTCTAGTGTAGATGTCAAGTGATCGTGATGGCCTGTATTCATTCCTTGTAAAAGATTATCAAAACGTCCAATAGGAATGCTTATCGGCCAGGTTGGTAATGGAGTTATACTACAAGGTAGAAGAGAACCGTTACCAACATCATGGCAGTTATGAACGTTAAAAATATTGCGCTAAAAGCACACGATACATTGATCTGTATACTGAGGTTAGTTAGTAAATTAAATTAAATATTTGGCACAAATAGGATTTTTATGTGTCATGCCGATCTTTTTAATTACGTACGTTATGTAGCACGTAAACCTCATGCGATCGGAATGAATGTAAAATTACTATCCATATTTAGTCTATCTCTTATGTAACCGCAAGTGAAAGTAAAATTACTATCCATATTAGTCAGCTATCTCTTATGTAATCGAAATGAATGTAAAATTACTATCCATATTTAGTCATATATCTCCTATGTAATCGAAATGAATGTAAAATTACTATCCATATTTAGTTTATCTCTAATTTTATCATTGGAATGGCCAATCAGGGGATGAGGCTGGGTCATCTTAACCTGTCCTAGTTTTCAAGGATGACACCATTCTGCCTGAACGTCTATCGAGCATACAAGCTTTGTTCCAAACTCCCACCTCCTCCCCGAACCTTTCCCTCCACTGAATTTTTAGATTTTTTGTTTTGGGCGTCTTGTTGGCCCTCACCTTTACTGGTCCACTTAACATTTGCACTTTCGAGTGTACTCAAATGGAGTTTGCCTAATGGTCGTGGGTCGTGGGTCGTGGGTCGTGGGTCGTGGGTACGAAGTCGTGGGTCGTGGGTACGAAGTCGTGGGTCGTGGGTACGAAGTCGTGGGTTCCAATTTTTTTTCCAAAGTTATCATTTATAAATTTAAATTTATCACTATACTTCCAAAACGAAATCGTGTGGCTTTGTTCCTATAAATTCGGTGTAATTGTGGGTTGTGCAAGGTAGTCTGTGTCTGATTTGCGTGACAGTGTTATAAAAATACACCAAAATTGGTGGCCTGCAAAACCTTTTAGCACTTTCTTACATTTCATTTATATTGGCCTTGCTGTTCAAACATAAATTTGGCGGAAAAAAAGAAAAAGAAAAAAACAACAACTAGTCTTCTACCTTGTCTCGCTTCAACGAGGAGTCTTCAATGGACTTTATCGAGATGTTACCTAGAAACTGGAGCGACAAGCCGCTGCAAACGTGTGAAGTTGATGGACAGCAAATTCGCGTATTCGGCATCGCGTTTCTCCTCGTTCTATGTTTTTTGTCGTTGCGAGAAAGCTTGTTTCACTATTTCTTAGTAGTTTTCTGTGTTAGTATGGAAATCCTGAGTAAACGACTCGAAAGTGCGGGGTTTACCGTTACCTACGACTCCAAGGTTGATAGGGACTGCTTTTATGCAGCGGCAGCGTATCAGTTGGGCTTAAATACCAAGAAGGTCAAAGAAGTTATATTTAGTAACTTAGAGAAGAACCGATTTGATGTAAGTATAATCAAAACGATGTTTTATTCTTGATTTTGCGGGTCTATACCTAAATTATAAGGAAAGTAGAAATTCCAATAGAGTCAGCTCTCTAAAAATCATGTCCACCAACTACATGGAATGAATAATCGCCGGTTTAGGAGATTCCAACACGTGTCTCCATCTTCATCTTCATCACCAGTCTCAAACCTTTTATTCAGTTTTAATGGAACCAAATTTTAATTTCATGTCTTAATGTATACGAGAGATCTAGTATCTTTTCGTATTGGGTGCGACTGGAAAGAGCCTAGCTATGCCATAGATTGAAATATTTGCTCACGCTGTGTGGACACTACAAAACCTTTTTTGAATTTCGAATCATTCTCAACACACTTCTAATTCGATCGCTTTTCACATAGTCTATTTTTGCTTCTAATTGTTGGTGTAAAGTTTATGGAAATATCTGATAAGATGCTCCTTTCGTTTTCTATTATCAAGCCAAAACTCAAAATATTTGCTTTTAACAACTACCAATGACAAACAAGAAATATGTGACCCAAGAGGTCAAGATTTGCGTGACCACCTAATTTTGAGGACAGCAAAGTTTGGGAATTTTATAGACGTTAGCGGTTAATCCTGGTTCAGAGCTTGGTTTGCCTTTTCAAAAAAGGAAAAACCCTGAGTTATAACGCGGGGAGCTTGCGCAGTTTTGAGAACCACCTTACTGAGAACCACTTTGCATAGTAGAGTCGATATTTAAACCCATTAAAAAACCTATAAACTAATAATAGAGACAAAAAGCTATAAGCTTTACGTTAATACTTCGAGTCGAGTTCGCGAATTTACAGGAATAAAGCTACACAATCTCGTTTTAGAAGAATAGTGAAGAAATGATAAATTTGGAAATTTGGAAAAAAAATGGAACCCACGACTTTGTACCCACGACCCACGACTTCATACCCACGACCCACGACTTTGTACCCACGACCCACGACCCACGACCATTAGGCAAACTCACTCAAATGTATTGGTTAGGATTAACATTGTTATTGTTATATTAAAAGCGACTTTGGGGTTTTTCCCCAAAGCCATTTAACTCCATGACAAGTGTTGTTTATTGTTGCCAGACAAGTAAAACGAGCTCGATCGATGAAGCACTGAACAATTGCGAGATTGTATAATATTGTAAGATTTAAGGCATGAAAACATAAATGAATGGTATATAGAAATATAATTGTCAATCGCTGAAATAGATAAATATTAATATGAAAACGAGAGTAGATTATGGTTTAGGAAGTGATATTTTTACGATATTGTGACGAAAACCGAAGTAAACAGTTACTCATTATACGAGTCAAAGTTCGGAAATTATTCACACACATACATCTCACATATTCGAATATCACTCGACTCGATATTTGAAGAGATATTTGAATATGTGAGATGTATGTGTGTGTGTGTACTTATGTTTTCGTCGTTGTAGTTTTACAAAAATTATATCTTAAAGCATTAATGTTCTGTTACGCTAAGCAATTTTGCTTGCGACTTGTGTCAGTTTTAAAAGAGAAATATTGGGTGAGAATTTGCCTAGGGTAATTTTCCAAAAGTATCTTGCAATTTTGGTGCTGCAGCTTTAGTGAAAAGCGTGTATGACAGCTAACGATATTTCATCGCGTGTAAATTATCAAGATACAATTGCAAGTTGCATGAAACAATGCAACTGCAACATCCTGGGTGTATTTTTCAGTATTGCGCTAAAGTATTATGAGGCAAGTTATGCAAGGAAAGTTGCCTAGTGTAACTTACAAACACAGCTTAAAGAAAAAAGATGAAAAGGAACCTCTGCTAGCAGTATTTATTTTGTAGACAAGCTTGAACAATGGAATAACAATTCTGTGGTTTCCAGTTTACCAGCTCACAACGCACGGTTTTCATGGGATTTAAATGCAGAAATTTTTTATTTGCAAATTTTGTTTATAGCCTTCCTATGGATTGTTCTAACTCAGCTCCCAAAAAAAAAATTATTTTTGACACCGACCGATCTTTAAAGTTTTTAAGCCAGGCAGACAGACAGACAACTTGCAGAAAACTTGCAAAAGCTAGAGTTTGTTTGCATTTTTCAATCTCATGCATGAAGCTTTTCAATCAAACTTAGAAATTTTAGATTCTGGGAAATGTTTAGATCCCCCCTCCCCGCAACATTGAACCCCTCTTAACAAACTTTTTGATCCGCCCTTTTGTAGTTTCCTGTTTGACAAAACCACCAAGGAGTTTTTTTTATTCGTTTAGAATTTACATCATTTTTTATTGATTTTAACACAGGTATCCCAAACTTTGATTTATTGTGTGTGTTTTCATAAAAGTCTAAAATAAACTTAAAATTACCCTTTTTAACAAGTTGTATATGAAGTTGTATCTTAGACAAAGTTGTATTGTTGTATATTTGATGATCATGATAATTTCATAGTTAGGGACTGGTCATAAAGTATAGGGGGGATGGGGGGGGGGGGGGGGGGGTGCAAAATCAGATAACTGGAAGACTATTTTGTGTGACCCACCCCCATACGGTTGCTGAAAAAATACATGACACACCCCTATTTTCAAGGGCAAAAATAAAAATATATCCCTCCAAAGTTGTCCCATTTCTTTGATGGCCCACCCCTTTTAAGGAGCTCAAAAATACCCTTTCCCCCTATACTTTATGACCAGTCCCTTAGTGGGATTGGGATTTAACAACTTTGGAAGTAAGTTTGAAGAATACCAGTATCCAAAATATTTTCGATATAATCCCTTCAGGTTTTACTAAAGAAAATGGCTGCCCACATTTTTTCACATGATATCAAAGAAGACCGCCTAATCTACCCGGATGATCACATTACAAATATTGTCACTTCGACAAATATTGTTACTTCGATAAACACTAATTATCTATTGTTTTTAATGCATTCGATCAACGCGGCAAAAGTTCGACGTATGAACTGGGCGTTAATTGCGTTGTCTTTTTTTTTTTTTTTTTCGAGTTTTCTTATAAGATTGATTTTTACCTGCTGTTTTGAGAAATCCAAAGGGAAATATAGAGTCCCGCTTGTACAAAGAGGATTTTGCCCTGTTGAAGTTCAAAACGTGAAAAATTCTTCAATAAAATTGTGAAGATAATCACGCGGTTTTGAGCAAAGTTTTGTGCGTGGGCAGATCGTGGGCTCCGAATTTAGAGCGCTAACTTTAATTTCATATGGTGTTGATATAATAATAACTTTCTTGGTTATATTCCGAAGGATTTTAATGAAAAGCTGGATATATCCACAAATAAGTCGCAACTTCGATCAAAGCTACAGGAGACAGTGATAGAAAAACTCTACCCAACTACCAGAACGTTTTCAGGGAAGCATCGAACAGAACGATAATACAGCAGAAGAACACCAAAAAGGAAAATCACTACAATTCACCATGACAGTTAATACAACAGCTGCAGCCATGGCTAATGCGAGCTTTCCAGGATTCGAAGACACTCTTCCTAAAAAGATCATCAAGGTAAAGATGTACTGCATCCTACTTGTAGTCTCATTCACTGGTAACCTGCTTATTGTCTGGGCAACAAGTAGAGACATTCGACTGAGAAATACTACCAATATTCTGATTGCCAACATGGCGGTCAGTGACCTTCTCGTTCCTTTATTCGCGATACCAAGATATATCGTATATATCATCTTCGATAGACCTATTTGGCTGATTGATGGTAACTTTGGACTTGCTCTTTGTAAGCTAACAACTTATCTCCAAGACGTTTCTTTGAGTGTTTCGATTTACAGCTGTGTGTTTCTTGCTCTCGATCGCTTCTACGCTAGCTGTAGTTCATCCACTCAGAGGAGGTTTGAGCAGAGGAAAACTCAAGTACATCATCCCAGGGATCTGGCTGTTTTCGAAGGCCGTGTTTTCCATTTATTTTTTTACTGTTATCCTTGTAAAGATGGAAAATTCAACATTATGCATTCAGGATTTCACAAGAATTGGCATTACAACAATCCTGCACTATAGAATTTATCATTGTTTGATATTTTCAACGTATTTTGGAATCCCATTATCTATCATCCCTTTCCTCTACTAGCTTACGTATCGCTTTCAAACTCCGACGAACTACAGTACCAGGCCATGCAGGAAACACTTCATCTGTGAGGGAGCGACAGAACAAGAATGCCCTCAAAATGTCCGCCCTTATTGTCAGCCTCTTATATGTAAGCTTTTTGCCCTTTGCAGTGGCCACTTCGTTGTCAGTTTTCGGAAAACTCATTAACTTATCATGGGCTGCCGGAAACGATTTATTTTTCTCTGTGATTTTCATTTTCCATTCGAGTTGCTGCTACAACTTCTTCATTTATTTGATGTTCACTAAAGTTTATCGCCAGAATTTCAAAAACTTGCTTTCCAAATGTACCTTTGTCAATCCTTGTTCAGGAAGATTTCGCACTAATTCTTTTTCTCTTGAGAATGTGGCACCAGTTGAACAGGGAGAAGTCAATGTGAATGCGATTAATGAACTTAATTAACTTGAGTATGACCACAGGGAGCCCTTCATGCATTACGCGTTTAAATTTGTTAATTGGATGAGCGTGTTTGAATAAAAATTTGCACAATGAGTTATTAACGTTTAATGGTGTAGAATATAGTAACAACGGATGAAATTTTGGTTGGACCCATCTAATAAAATTGCTTTGAAAAATACCAGAAGCTCATAACTAGAAGTGTCCATCAGGTATTGGGGTGGCATCCAATGTGTTTTACCTCTAATTTTAGTAACATTGACATCAGCACCGGAAGTGACCAAGCAGGGACGCTCGACCAATCAGATTCATCGAAATAACATGCGCTGCGCTGATTCGTTTAGTTATGAACTTCTGAAAATACGTATAATCTCTTTTAACCACGAAACCTCAAAATACCGATGCTTGAATAGATTGTCTAACGTTTAGCGTGAACAGGAAATATAAGCAGGTAACTAAGTCTTGAAAATAAATCACGGGAAACAAATTAGAAGCTTGTTTTCGTTCTATCTTTGCCTCGAGTAAGGGGTGACGGAAGTGAAATAGTGCCTTATAAATTTGACAACTACTCATCATTAAACGATGCTTTTAATTTACTTCCGTTTTGCATGTATATTCGAGCTTTCTCGAATATACAACGTTGTAAACATTAGACTAGTTTTATCAAGAGAAAATGAGATAAGAGAAGGAATCACCGGTACCTATCATATCAGCCCTTCGTTCTATTTTTAGAACAAGAGCTATTTTAAGTTTGTTACCAAGCCCGCGCGGCCACTACTCTTTCTTCGGAATTTGATCGGCTATTTTTCATGGCGCTTTCTTCTTCTTCTTCTTCTTCTTCTTCTTCTTCTTCTTCTTTGACTTCACTCGACGAAAACACATCATTTTGACTCGATTCACTGTCTTCAACTTCAGATGTACTAGTGTTTTCGTCGCCCTGCTCGTCACTTTCACTATTTACAAATCAAAACCACTGCTTGCCCCTTCTTCCTCTCCACTTGCCGTTTAATTCCAATATTAAATTGTCTTCATCTACAAAAATTATATCTCTTTCTACCAGCTCCATTTTGGATTTCTAACTCGCCTCTTACCGGAAACTGCTGTGGGACCTCGCCTCATACGATCTGACCAATCATGTTCCGTTTCCAAAATAAATAAGAACCTAAAAATAGAACGAAGGGCTGATATTATGGGTTAAGAACCCAGTACCAGGGATTCCTGCTCTTATCTCATTTTCTCTTGGTTTTATTTAATAAGACTTATGTACTTTAGTTGAAAAATTTCATTGCTCTGACACTGGCTTCATTTGACATGAATTTCACACGGTTTCAAAATGAATTCGGGTACGTATAGCACCTTTCGTTTACAATTCTACAACGGTATTTGCGTGCTTTCCGGAAAAGCCTTTCCCATATGAACCTTCCTACTATCCGTTTGTATTGATTTTGGTGCAGAATTCTCTAGATGACTTTCAGTCAGAATTACTTCATTTTCGACACATTTTCTTATTTCATCTTTAACAACACAGGATTTCCAATCTTGCTTTGTAGTTCTTTTGTAATCATGTCTCGTCATTTTCCAGTCCACTTGAGCCTTAGTTTGGAGTTTTTGGTTTCTTGTCTTTTTCTGTATTAGCTACAGTATCTTCGTTCTTTGTGGCCGCCAGACCTCCATTTCTTATAAGAGTGCGGGTGATACCGGTGTGAATATTACGGAAGCCCAGACGGCTCATGCTTACCACAAATTTTCATTGACAGTTAACGTTTTGACAATTGACAGATAGCGTTGACAATTGACAGTTAGCATTGACAATTGACAGTTAGCGTTGACCATTGACGGTTAGCGTTGACCATTGACAATTAGCATTGACAATTGACAGTTAGCGTTGACAGTTAGCGTTGACAATTAGCGCTTATAAATATGAGCCAGCAGTCAATGAACATGCGGTTATTCCAACATGGCGTCTTCCTCGTGTGGTGGTTCGCCTTCTGTCCAAAATTCCTCTGTTAATCAGGTAAATACTTGTTAATGTCTTTGTAGATAACAAAATTAGAACGATATATGGTCGTTAAGGGAATTAGAAACATTGTTATTATTGTGATCCCCTAATTTAGAGTGAATATTTGCATAACAATAGCGTTCGATTATTTGTTTTGGTTCAGTTGTCATTGATATAAATAAGGGAAATGTTTTCTGCATGCTCTATAAATAAAAATCCCATGCATTAAAATATTTAAACCTTTTTATTAAATGCTCAGTGTTCAGTTCCTCATGATTTGTATTAAAATACAATTCAACAGTTTGACATCAGTAGGGAATTCGATGTTGAAATAAAACCATAACTGCTTTTAATTTTTGTTCATTTTTTTTCAAAGGTTGCCGAATTTCTTAGAGGAAGAAAGGTTGATGAAAATGTTATAAAGAAGTTTGTAGCAGAAAAGGTAAAATTTATTTCAATGTGATCATGATGTAATTGAACATACATAATTTTGTATGGTCAGCTCTACACAATGTACATCTACATGCATACATCAATTTATTTCTGGATTTCTTCTAGATGGATGTTGAAACAATTTCTATTTGTACTAATGAAGAGATAAGAAATCTCGGCATTCATGCCCTTGGAGATGTGATTGCACTGAAACGGTTTGCCACAGATATGTGCAAAAAAGATGCGAATGCAGACAGGAAAAGATCCCTTCTTGAGGCAATTTTGCACAGTTCATCAAGAAAAAAATCAAAGATTGAACTTCCACCAAAACTTTCTACCTCAAACCGTATCAAAACAAGAAAGGTTTTGTTAGGTCAGTATAGTATTTTTCTATTATTATTTTTTTTGTAAATACATGCTCTAAAAGTAAATCTGTATTATTTCAGGTAATGTAGACAACATTCAACCATAGATGTTCATTATTTTACTTTAATTTATGAACATAATTTAACACATAAAATTACAGTTGCAATAAACAAAATATGCATTGATCAGCAACAACAACAAAAAAGCAAGCAAGTATTGGCAGGAGAAAGTAATAGGACTCTTTTCTCAATAATATTGAGTTGATTGTGTTCTTGACAGAGCTATGATGATGATTGTAATAATTACAATGCATCAATAATTGATTCTTACCAACATTCAATTCTGATGAAGAGGTAGCTTGTATTTATGGTAATTTAGGAAAAATGACAAATAAAAAAACTGAAATTAAACTAACTGCAAGAATTACTATGCTATGCAGTGTTAAGTATTATCAGTTAGTAATGGCATTACTTGATGTTGAGTTGTGTTATTCATTTATTAATTTCATGTGCACACACATAATATTTAGTTACAATTACTTTTATAATGCAATTGCAAATACTTTGGCAAATTTTTCACATCACATTGTTTTTACTTATTTTTTTAGAGAGGGTATTACTTTCGACAGGTGGCATTGCCACATTTATTGGGCCTGGACAAGGTAAAGAGTTAAACTCAAGTGCATTTCATAGATTATTTACATGTGATGGGGTTATATAATTATGGATATTTTCTGGAAAAATACATTTTGGTTTTCTTGCAATATAGCTTAAAGTATGCTAGTATTATGACTAATATAAAAATGCTTCATACAATATTGAACAAGAAAATACATATTTGGCTATTGCACATGCATTTTTCAGATTCATACACATTTAGGGTCTTGTTTATGTTTTGTTTATGCTGGTGGTAGTCATTATCTGATGAAAACGATCACAAAGTAGACTAAACATCAAGGCCAACTAACAAATATTGTTATATTATGTTACTGTTCATGGCGTGACATTACGTCACACCGCGCTCGCCTATATAGAATTACTTAGTTTTGATTTCAGATTTGATCTTGTAGTTTATGGCCGTGTGTAATCACCAATATAGGATCCAACACTAGTACTCAATAAAGCATAACATAACAAATATGTGTCAATATGAAACACTTTCACATTCTTAATGGAGACGAAATACTAAAGACTAAGAAAAAACATTATTCCAAATAATGTGCACCGCAAACACAAAAAAGGAATAAATCATTCACTTTTGTTACCAATTTGGATAAACCAAATACAATTTCAAAATTCTCATATTCAAAATGCATTTGTTGACAAAGCTTACTTTGTTGCAAACTTTCCTTTGTTCTTTATAAAATTATTTCATTTCACTGTCTTTTTTTATACTGATTTTCAGGACGAACTATCACTTGAATCCAAAAGAAAAGTGGTATTAAGACAGCTTCAAGAGGATGGATGTAGTGCAAGGGTTGTGAATGTTGACAGATGGAACATTGTTTCAAATATGATGGTTTTGTATAGTGATGATGAAAAAATCTTAGATGAGGTTGTTCAATTCCAGTTCAAAGATGAGAGTGGAGCTGACTTTGGAGGAATCAGCAGAGATGTCTTCTCTTCATTTTGGAAAGAGTGTGCCATGAGATTCTTGGAAGGCAATGATGATTCCTTTGTACCTCAGCAAAAGGGTATTTCAGATAAAGAATTTATAACACTAGGAAAGATCATCCATCATGGTTTTGTGCTCACTGGATACTTTCCAATAATACTGAACAACACATACATAGAAGCAATGCTTTTGGGAGTCAATGAAGTGGCTGCTGACTGTGAAACCTTGCTGAAGGGTTATATTAAGTACTTGGGTCCTTATGAGGGTTCAAGATTATCACAAATCTTATCCTTGTCAATTCTGGGCAGTGAAGATTTAAGTTTTTTTATGGAACTAGAAAGTCTTGTTGGCATCCGTACAACTCCAGGACAACACAACCTCAAGGATCTTGCTTTACAGATGGCTAAGTGTGAGTTACTTGATTTGCCCCTGCATACAATGGGAAAGATTAACAATGGAATGACTTCAAGTACCCATGGTCAAAACTTGTGGAGTACTGTAACTAAGGAAGAGATAAAAGAACTTTATCAGATCCAATCCCCAGATCCTCAGAAAGTTGCAGCATTGTTGGTGACGACACGAGATGACCTTTCATTGAAAGAATCAAAGTCATTTGACTTCTTAAAAAGGTATGTGGCAACTTCAACACTAAAGAGATGCGCAACATTTCTGAAGTTCTGCACTGGAAGTAGCTCTATACTTGTAAAGAATATCTTGGTAGCTTTCTTCGAAAGCACTTCTGTGGAACCACTACCTAAAGCCCATACCTGTGGTGCAGTAATCAAACTACCATCTAATGGTTACACTACATTTAATGCATTCAAGATGACCATGGATTCACTTCTGGAAAACCAATTCTCTTTTCACTTCACATTCCAGTAGAACATGATATTTACTATTCAACTATTACTGTTGAGTCACTGTTATTAAAGCAGTAGTTATTATATAAGCTAGTACTGCTCTATTACATAGCCCTCCATAATCAACCAAAATGTACTGCAGAGTTATTTTCTGATGAATGGGTTTTGTATTGTAACGTCTGTAACTTATATTTAAGAAAACATTCAAATTATCTGTTGTATCATGGCTGTATAATTTCCCATTCATGTGAAAAGTGCTCTATGTGCATTGAAAAATTATTACTGTTGAGTTGATAGTTTGATAATCATGCATTCAGGCCTGGGCTCCATCAATTGAAAGTGTTGACCTAGCTGCCATCTGATTTATCAGTGTTATTGAGTTAAGCAGTAATTGCTATTGTTGTAAAAATTGATACCACTCTACAGTGTGCATGTACATGTAGTATCTCAGTTGAGTTACCACATAATGACAAAATTAGCATACTGATTTTTGTTCAAGGATTATTTTCACAATCCAGTAAGGCATCTGATGTTAGTGTTCAGTTTTAAATGCACTTCACAGCTAATTGTCATATTTTTGCTTGTTGCCAATGATTATTAGAGTCCTCAATCTCATCATAGAGATGCAAGAAATAACATCCAAGTGTATCTGAGACTCTAATAATTATTATTTGTTTTCTCCCTCAAGCTATAGCACAGATGAAATATATATTTCCCACTAAATTGATGTGTTCATTAGGATGATTACGCTTGTCATAGCTTTAATTGACAGTATGATGTCACACTTGAAATGTTACAGTACAATTTATATGAGTAAAATGTTGAGTTTGTTTGGTTAGTAATAAATGCCTTTAAAAATAAAGATGTGAAACATTTTCAATTTAATACCATAACTATATTGTTTTTGAAAACAATTTAAAAAATCTTAAAACAATAATTTCATTTTTTGAACAGAGGCTTAAAACATTCCCTTTATGGATTTTTGTCTACACAGTCACTGCTGAACAATAATTCAGCTGGGCTTCCTGTTTTTTTGACCATGACAGTCTTGGGCAAGCTTCACAAAGACACAAAGCAAAAATTATCACAACACATGAAGTAAAGGTGGACTGTTTAACAATTACTGACCCACTCGTAAGTGCAGACAAAAAGAGGGATAAAAGACAAATGAAAAGATGAGGGAGAGGACACAAGTCAATTTATTAAGGGGATGGCGCAAAAAAAAAAGGCAATTCCTATATTTCTAACCACTGATAAATGCTTTGGATAGAAGTTATCCTTACAAGTTTTAATTTATTTGTTGTCATCATCAAAATATGTTTTATAAGATATGGCCATTTTTCAAAATAATGAGAAAAGCATGTTACAGTCAAATTTTTATTTGTATTTTATGGAGTTTTTAAAGCAATGCAAAAAATTATTTATATGACATAGAGATGTGCTGCTATGAAATAAAGCTCAAACCCAACTCACAATCATAAACTTTAAAATTACAAACCTCTTCTATGAAGTACTAGCTATAGTGGCTTTGCAATGTGATATTTATAGCATCTTTGCAACGTAGTAAATCACTATGCTTGCATATATAACAGCATCTATACTTTATCAAAGCTATTTTCACATTTGAAGCAATAGAGGACTTGTTTAAATTTAGATAAACTGCCTTAATTACGTCATTATAAATAACAAAATGTGCAAAGATACCAGTATGCATATCAAAACCTAATTGTCAGTCTCTGCATAAAAAGAATAGATAAACCACATTCCCTGGATCTTCTAAATCTTTTCGAAAATAGTTGAAACAAATTGCTTTTCCTCAATTTTTGTGCAAACTTTTCATCCTTAACTCCTCTGTACAATGTTGCTGTTTGCACTTGAGTTAGCAAATATTCTGTTTCAACACATATTATAGTCAAAGATCTGGAAGATTGTTATTTAGCTACAATGTACTTTGCAAATACTAAACCGTAAAATATCTCTTTCTTACCCAAGTTTATAATAGATGCTGAATTTCCTCTAGTAAGAGTAAATACAGTTCTCGAGCTTCCTCCGGTGATTGAGACATCTCCAGTCCATGCTCCATCATAATAATCTCTGCCAAAGACGCAAATTCTGGTGAGAAATCTATTGGAAGATCATCAGGACAGCAAACTTCCTCAGAAGTGGTGATGTCCTCCATGCTGATTTCCACTTTAAAGTCTCTGACTTTCAGTTTCTGGTAGGAAGTATAATATATCTGGTCGACCTGAAGGTGCAACTTGATTTTTGGACCGTCTAATGCGATGTGTATTCCATAGTTTTGCTGCTCTAAGAAGTTCACTTCTGATTATAGGCATATAACAGAATTTAAGACATTCCCGATGTATTATGTTGGCATCACAAAACAAACCATTGTCCCTTAGAGTCTTGAAGTGATTGATCCACCAGACAGTACACCCCTTACGCAACTGCCCCCACCATGCCTCAATTCTTTGGTTAGAAACTGATTTTCCATACATAAAAGATTTTTCTTTAGAAAGACCATCACTGCAATTGTGTCTTAAAAACCGTTGTGTAGCTGCAACACGAACATTTTCAGTGCCACAATCAGCACGCACTACACGAGGTGTACCACCAATTTGACGAATGCAATTGATAAAGTATTTTACCACAACAACAGGGTCATTATTCGTAGGTCCTACCTCTAGCCACATTATCCGTCTGCTATAAACCGTCAATGCACCCATGGACACAAAACCCAAAGGGTTTTAATTTGTCGTAACCATCGATATGCCAGAGAAAATTTGGCCCGGGTACACGGTAAGTTCGTCTCTGCAATCGATGTCTCAGTCGGGATTCTACGCCAACGGGATCAAGCATTTTAAGGGCCAAACGAACGGTTTTGCGTGTCACCACTAAGCCATGTTCATTATAATAATAATAATAATAATAATAATATTTATTTATAAAGCGCAAATACAAATCTGTTCTAAGCGCTAGTAAACAAACGACAAAGACAACGACAAAATAACATTATTTACAAAGAATATGCTAATTTGAAGAGATAAGTTTTAAGTTCAGTTTTGAATGAGGCTAGACTTGATGCATTTCGGAGAGATATTGGAAGTGAGTTCCAGAGTTCAGGAGCAGCCACAGAGAAGGAGCGATGACCATAAGATTTAAGATTATAAGAATGTGCTGATAGAAGAACCTGTGATGCAGAACGAAGATTACGGTTCGGTTTATACACTGAAATGAGTTCCCGGATATAGATAGGAGATTGGCCATGAAGAGCTTTAAAAGTAAGTAATAGGATTTTATATTTGATTCTAGATTCAATTGGTAGCCAATGCAGATTAACGAGGATAGGTGTAATGTGGTCATGTTTATGGGAAAGAGTGATTATTCTGGCAGCAGCATTCTGTACAGATTGTAGTTTATCTAAGAGTTTGTTTGGTAAGCCAAAGAGCAGAGAGTTACAGTTGTCGAGTTTGGAGGATATGAACGCGTGGACGAGAGTTTCAGTTGTTTTCAAAGAGATGTATTTTCTTATTTTAGCAATGTTTCTGAGATGATAAAAAGAAGACTTGCAAATATTATTCACATGACGAACCAAAGTAAGATGCGTATCAAATATGACACCAATGTTCCGAGCATGCATTGAGGGCATTATCACATCAGAACCAAATTGAAGAGAAGGAAGAGTTAACTGTGGGCTGTGCTTTGAAGAAAATAACAGGAATTCAGTTTTGCCTTTATTTAGTTTCAATTTATTTGTAGTCATCCAAGCATCAATATCAGATAGACAGTTTTCAATCAGATTCATGGAATCATTAAGGGACAAATCATCATTACAGGAGAAAGGAATATATAATTGAGTGTCATCAGGTTAACAACCTTTGCCACATTGACCTATAACCTATAACACTGCCACTTCCTTGTAGCTCCTTTTCCACAGCATCAATAACCATCATTAAGGAACTCTGTGGACCCCTTCTAAAAAGGCCTCTTCTCTGAAGTATACGTTTGAGTTGACTCAGGCTAAGCTGTATCCCATGTAACAAGGCAAGGCAGCTCAAAATTTCTACTCTACTAAACCCTAATTTGAAGTACTGCTCTATCAAATCGTCTCTGGGAGTATCGTCATTGCGTAAAGCTGGTGTGTAATCTAAAACGGCAACCGAACGGCAGAAAACATCAAGAAACACAATGATTTTCAGTAGTGAATGTTTTACCTCCATTTTGCAGGCTCTAAAGCAATCTAAACAATCATTTCCGAGACGCCATGTTGTAATATCCGCATGTTCATTGACAACTGGGCTCATACGAGTCAATTGTCAACGCTAACTGTCAATTGTCAACGCTAACTGTCAATGGTCAACGCTAACTGTCAATTGTCAATGCTAACTGTCAATTCTCAACGCTAACTGTCAATGGTCAACGCTAACTGTCAATTGTCAATGCTAACTGTCAATTGTCAACGCTAACTGTCAATTGTCAATGCTAACTGTCAATTGTCAACGCTATCTGTCAATTGTCAAAAACGTTAACTGTCAATGAAAATTTGTGGTGAGCATGAGCCGTCTGGGCTTCCGTAGAATATAGCAGCTAGGAAGGAGACAAGGCTAGACCTATGACGAAGAAAAATTGCCGAAAACATAAACCGGTGAAAGGAAAGTGGCTCAGGGGATGACAGATTTGAGCGTCAGTAATCCAACTAGGGAATTAGGCTCCCTTTTGAGACTGTCATTCTAGAGCGGGAAGGACAAAAAAAAAAAAAAAAAAAAAAAAAAAAAAAAAAAAAAAAAAAAAAAAAAAAGAAAAAGAAAAAGAAAAAGAAAAAGAAAAAGAAAAAGAAAAAGAAAAAGAAAAAGAAAAAGAAAAAGAAAAAGAAAAAGAAAAAGAAAAGAAAGATGAATAAATGTGAATTATTCATTACACTTGAAAAATAGGGTGTTTTTGGTCAAAAAGCATGGACTATAGCCCATGGTTTTGCTCGATTTTGGCTCTTTTTCACACCTTTTGAGAAAATGTGAGTTATTCATCACACTTGAAAAATGGGTTGTTTTTGGCCAAAAAGCATGGACTATAGCCCATGGTTTTTGGGTCGATTTTGGGGTCATTTTCACACCTTTTGAAAAAATGTGTATTATTGATCAAATTTGAAAAATGGGTGTTTTTGGCGAAAAAGCATGGACTATAGCCCATGGTTTTGGTCGATTTTGGGTCATTTTCACACCTTTTGAAAAAATGTGAATTATTCATCACACTTGAAAAATGGGTGTTTTTGGCCAAAAAGCATGGACTATAGCCCATGGTTTTGGTCGATTTTGTGACATTTTCACACCTTTTGAGAAAATATGAATTACTCATCACTCTTGAAAAATGTGTGTTTTTGGCCAAAAATTATGGACTATAGCCCATGGTTTTGGTCGATTTTGGGTCATTTTCACACCTTTTGAAGAAATGTGAATTATTCATCACACTTGAAAAATGGGTGTTTTTGGCCAAAAAGCATGGACTATAGCCCATAGTTTTGGTCGATTTTGGGTCATTTTCACACCTTTTGAAAAAATGTGAATTATTCATCACACTTGAAAAATGGGTGTTTTTGGCCAAAAAGCATGGACTATAGCCCATGGTTTTGGTCGATTTTGTGACATTTTCACACCTTTTGAGAAAATATGAATTACTCATCACTCTTGAAAAATGGGTGTTTTTGGCCAAAAATTATGGACTATAGCCCATGGTTTTGGTCGATTTTGGGTCATTTTCACACCTTTTGAAGAAATGTGAATTATTCATCACACTTGAAAAATGGGTGTTTTTGGCCAAAAAGCATGGACTATAGCCCATGGTTTTGGTCGATTTTGGGTCATTTTCACACCTTTTGAGAAAATGTGAATTATTCACTTATAGCCCATGGTTTTCAAATATTAACTGAACTTGTATGATAACATTTACATATTTTTATTGATATTGCTGATTTAATCTGGACACTTTTATTGTAATATCAAATCTTCAAATAAATAATTAGCAGATTTTCTAAAGTACAGATGTCTATGAAGGTGTAGTTTTTTTGGGCCAAGTTCTTAAAGTTATTCCATAATTTTGGTAGTCAGAAAATTAATGAAATAAAGTAATATTTAGTTCAGGAAGTATTCCAATGACACTGTTAAGACTTATCCTCACTAGCAACATAAACATAACATAAGCAAATGGACCATGACATTCTTCTTATGCTTGTGCTTATGTCACTGGATTTACCAGTGAGGATGTACATTTTTATGCTTATGTACTACTGAGGACCAGGTTTAATGATCAACGGCAGATCATGGAGGAAGTGGGGAGGGTGACCTCTGTTTGGAATGAAAAAATAATTAAGAAAAATTAAGAACTAAAAAAGCTGTGATGCCTTCCTACAGTTACTGCCCTTGAAATCATTCTGGATCTGTTACTATTAGGTGATGGAACGAAATTGTGAAGATATGTGCTGTAGGGACACAAGGTACCAAATATTTAAAGAGCTGTAGGAAAGAAGACAAGCCAAGAGAATATGAACTAAGAGAAGGAATCCTACCCATATAGCCTTGTAACCATCATATGCACAGTTTGATGCTATTTTGAGCTTGGAGATATTTTGAGCGAAGAACCTGATTGGTTGATTTCTTGAGGGTAGGCAGCCTTGCAATAAACAAAAGCCTGTGTTTTTGTCGTGGACATAGAGAATTATGGCGCTTTTCGTGTCCTAAAACGAGTCATTAAAAGGAAGCATGATTATCGCGCAGGCATGGTAACGGGTTAAAAATAGCATCAATGTTTCTAAAAATAGCATCAAAGTGTGCACATGATGGGCATGGGGATTCCTTCTCTTAGTTTATTTTCTCTTGGTCAAGCCTTATATTATTATATTAGTAAACTACCAGAATAACAGCCCTTAATGGCAAAATTCACACTCATAAAGGCTAGTTTTTTGGTTTAGCATTGATATCCTAATTACATCTATTTGCAAATTATTAAATGTTTACTTGAAATTTTTGTTTTTAATATAGAATAATGTGGGGGGAGGGGGGGATATAGTCGTCCCTAACTTAGCTAGTTAGCTTGATAGATACCAGTATTTACAATCAATATGTTGCTCGCCACTACGAAAGTGTTTCCTGATTCCAGTCAGGTGTCTGTTAGTCAGGTGTTTGTTTAAAGTACAGCTTAATGTTCTAGACCAGACAGAAAAAGTTGTACCAGTATATACTATACTGCACAGTGCATCACTTCCATGCATTATCAATGATGTACTTTACTGCAGACATGAATTTTGAAATACAACTAACAGTTGAGTTAGTTAAGCAGTTACTATTTGAGACAAACCAAAAGTCTTCACCCTCTCACTCCAAACACAGAAATAATATACCCTTTAGTAATACACTTAGGGGTCAGTTATGGGTGTTGGAGCACCCCCTTCCTAGCTTGGAATTAGTTGGTTGGTCTAAAAATTGACAATATTGTAAATTGTTCAAAAAGGTGCATATTCTTAAATACATGATTCACCCTACCGAAAAAGCAAGATAAGTCAATATTTTCCAGCAACGATCTCCACCCTACCTCCCCAAGAATTTCAGTTCCCCCTTTCAGGGCCAAGTATAGATATTTTCTAGGACTAGCTAGTCGTGCTCTCTTAGCTATGGAGGCTTAGAACAGGGGTCAGAGAAGTGGAAGGGGGCAGAGAACGTATCCATCTTATGGTTATCCCACCCTTGGGCACTCTCAAGTGGAAACCACTCAACAACTGGCTCAACTGAAAGGATAGATTTCTAGTGCTGGTATTTGAATGTTTTAGAAACCCCAGTCATCGTCTCCACTGAATATCATGAAATACGCCAATATTGTGCCAAAAATGAATATGTTTCCAGACATAACTAAACCAACTGCACCCCATTTAACCTGCAAACAAAAACAAAGGAAATGATGAAGTGAGATGGTGTACCTTCAGGGGGATGGTTCTGGGGCAATTCCCTCTTCTTCCCCCCACCCACCCCACCCACACACACACATATATCACCCTGCCTTTCTCCTGGCTGCATTTCTCAAAATTTTCTACTAAAAAATGTTCCTTTGAAAGTGTTAATATGTTAGTGGGGGAAGGTAAAAAGTTGAAGAAAATGAACAGTCAAGCATTTCTGGGCCATAGGTCAATCATGCAACTTGATTAATTACTGCATAAGGAATCTGACAAGACAATTTACAACTATAAGATTAATTATTTAAAATAAAGTACTTACGATGTTGCACCTTGCCAAGACTATAGGTAGCCCTGTGAAAATAAATCAAATACATTTTTAGGCCAAACAAAAAAATAAGTGTGTTTCCTGTTGCATGAGAAAAATAATTGGGGTCGATAGGACGGATTTTTTACTTTTATTTTTACAGATACAACAGTGGAAATGAGCTTACTGGGAACCCTGTGGTGCATTTGGGAATGAAAAAAAATATTAGGGTTGGCAGAAATCGGCAAGAAAATTAGGGTCAGTCGCACAACAGGAAACACACTTATTTTTTTGTTTGGCCTTAAACAATTCCCAAAACGAATAGCCAAAAGCAATAAGATATTGTAATTGGAGTTAAAGTCATACTTGCCAATGCAGAGTCAGACTGTAATTTCCAAGGGGTGGGAGGGTCTGAGGAGGGTATATTGTGTAGTCCCTGAAACTATCCATACCTCCCCCATGGAGAGGGATTAGAATTTCCAAGGGGCGGGAAGGGTCTGAGGAGGGTATATTGTGTAGTTCCAGAAAATATTTATAAATATTACATACCAAATGCAGAGACAACTATTCCTGATGTGAGGAAGAAGGCAACTTCTTTTGTTACACTAAAAAAGCAAAACCCAACTTAGCTTGACCCTAATCACATGACAGAATGAATAGTACCCATTTATGATACAAAACCACCACAATTGCATTGAATTGAAACTTGAAACAACTTCTGGGCTGACTTAAGTCATGACAGCATGTTGGGTTTTGTTGAGAGAGGAAAACAAGAAAGCTTGGATAAAAACTAAGGCAGAGAAGAGATAAAATAACTCTTGTTAAATGTGTTGCTGAGTCCAAGAAACAAACCCTCAACCCCATAGGGGAGAGGTGAGTGTATTGCCACTACACCACCACCATCAACCCCCCCCCCCCCCCCACTTAAAAATCCAAGACCCCTGAGGTGATAGGTTAATGCACTCTCACTACACCACCACCGTCAACCCCCAAAAATAAATAAATTCCACCGACCAGCGTGATAGTAAGGCACTCTCATAACCCCACCACCTCCACCCCCAA
>WHPX01000653.1:0-116979 GCA_011057435.1 Actinia equina | reverse complement strand
TAATTATCTTCGAAGCGCTTGCCCAACTCTCAGAGTGTTGTCGACGCCTTGGTCAAAATTTGGCGGTTACTTGGATACGCTACCCTCACTAGTACTCCCGATCAATAACATCGCTACAGGAATCATGTAAGGGCTTAATCGATGGATGTTATCTTGTGCTCTACGTGTAGGCCAGCGTCAGGACTACACGTCCATGAAGTTTGAGTGACATCGGATGAATATTCAATGAGATGGGCATCCTCGAACTTAGGGTTTCCAGTCTTGGCACTTAACCCTATGTGCTAACCCTAACTTTTATCCCATGAGGAATCATGTAACCCTTAATGCATGGATGTAATGTTTTAATGTACGTGTAGTTCACCCATGGGACTACTTACCCATGAAGTTTGAGTGACATCTGTTGAATATTCAATGAGATAGGCATCTTCAAACTTAAGGTTTCCAGTGTTGGCACTTTGAAAAATTTTCGTATTTCTGACATATAACCTTCAAGGTATAGGGTAAGGGTCTAAGATATAGGGTATAGGTATAGGGTCTAAGGTAATGGTGTAAGGTAAGGGTTTAGGGTATAGGGTAAGGGTCTAAGATATAGGGTTTAGGGTTGGGGTAAGGGTATAGGGCAAGGGTGTAAGATGTTAGGTTAGGGTGTAAGGTATAAGGTAAGGGTGTAGGGTATAAGGAAATTGTGTAAGGTAAGGATTTAGGGTATAGGGTAAGGGTCTAAGATAAAGGGTATAGGGTATAAGGTAGGGGTGTAAGGTAAGGGTGTAAAGTAAGGGTATAGGGTATAAGGTAAGGTTATGTGGCAAGGGTATAGGGTAACGTTATAAGATATAGGGTGTAGGATGTAGGGTATAGGTTAAGGGTATAGGGTAACACTATAAGATATACGGTGTAGGATATAGGGTATAGGGTAACGGTATAAGATATACGGTGTAGGATAGGGTATAGGGTATAGGGTATAGGGTATAGGGTATAGGGTATAGGGTATAGGGTATAGGGTATAGGGTATAGGGTATAGGGTATAGGGTATAGGGTATAGGGTATAGGGTATAGGGTATAGGGTATAGGGTATAGGGTATAGGGTATAGGGTATAGGGTATAGGGTATAGGGTATAGGGTATAGGGTATAGGGTATAGGGTATAGGGTATAGGGTATAGGGTATAGGGTATAGGGTATAGGGTATAGGGTATAGGGTATAGGGTATAGGGTATAGGGTATAGGGTATACCCTAAGGGTATAGTCTAAGGGTATAAGGTATACCCTAAGGGTATAGTCTAAGGGTATAAGGTATAAGGTATAAGGTATAAGGTTAGGGTTAGGGTTAGGGTTAGGGTTAGGGTATAGGGTATAGGATATAGGATAAGGGTATAGGGTATAGGTTAAGGGTAAGTGTATAGTGTAAGGGTATAAGGTATAACGTATAGGATAAGGGTTGTAAGAAGGTAAGGGTATAGCATATAGGGTATATAGGGTAGTAAGGGTAATAAGGGTAGTGAGGGTAATAAGGGTTGTGAGGGTGCTAAGGGTATATAGGGTATATAGGGCATATAGGGTATATAGGGCATATAGGGTATATAGGGCATATAGGGTATATAGGGCATATAGGGTATATAGGGCATATAGGGTATATAGGGCATATAGGGTATATATGGTATATGGAGTAAGGGCATAGGGTAAGTGTATATTGTAAGGGTATAAGGTATGAGGTAAGTGTATAGGGCATATAGGGTATATAGGGTATATAGGGTATATAGGGTTAGGGCATAGAGTAAGTGTATATTGTAAGGGTATAAGGTTTAAGGTATAGGGTAAGGGTGGTAAGGGTAGTAAGGGTAGTAAGGGTGGTGAGGGTAGTAAGGGTTGTGAGGGTGGTGAGGGTGGTGAGGATAGTAAGGGTGGTTAGGGTGGTAAAGGGTGGTAAGGGTAAGATTGAGTGAAAGTTGTTTATTGTTGAATGATTTCTAGCCGTCATTCAAAACAGGGGAAAGCTGTAAGGTGATACTTTTATCGAGTTATTTGTTGTTCATCCAAAACCCCACCCCCACCCTCACCCTTGTTGTAGGGAGGATGAAGACATTGCTTGTTATACATATTGTTGTTTATTTTAGATTCACATTGATCTTAGATGTCACAGACAGTACCCTACACATTGGATCTTGGCTGGATACTAAGGGAAGACTTTGTTTATTATTGATGAAAAGCTATGCTAGTGGTCCCAAAGAAATAGCATAGAAATAGTATTTGAGTTGAGTTGCATTCATCTTACATAGTATAACCCCCACCCTCACCCATTGTTGTATGAATGAATGAAGAAGATCATTCGCATGCATTCAAAGTTTCTTTTATTTGATCTTACATAGTAGACATAGTATACATAGTGTACATTGATCTTATATGTAATGTAGATCTTACTTACTCTATACATGCACTGAATTATGACTGAATAATGATGGAATAATAATACTAATAATAATAATCTTTAGTGAATCACAATATTGATGTCTTCAAAACAGCCTCAGAAGAACATGGAATGAAGGAATGAACTTATTGAATTGATTATCATTATCATTATTATTATTGTTATTATATATATATCAGTATTGTAGAATTATTTGATATTGACTGCCTCATTCATTACTTCAACTAGAGTTTTGTTTCTATTTATTTCTGGAGTTTCATCAGCAAAGGGTTTGCCCTCCAGCTATTGAGAATAATAATAATAATAATAATGCTACAATACTGATAGTGTTGAATAATAGCGGTCAGTGTTTGTTGGAGTTCGATGATACATGGAGTCCGCGAGCTGAATGAGTAGTCAAATTATATACTTGTTCTAAAATTATTATTATTCGAATGATTTAGCAATGTTTATATTTGATATGTATACACTTTCTTCTTTTCTACTTTGATGTAAACATTGTTTGCAATCAAGACTTATTATTATTGTTATTATTGATTCATCCATCCTTTGATCTAGAGAGAATCAATCACTCCTAAGTAAGCTGCTTTCCCTATTTGTTGTTATTGTAAATCAAGACTTCAAAGTAATAACTATAACATTGAGCGAGCGCTTATTCATCGCTAAGTTCAGCGCTTTCGAATCAATAACAAATCACTGCTGTTTAAATACATCAAGAACTGGTAATTAAAAATGAGCTAGCTAGTAAATGAATTAAATAGAACATAAACTGAAATACATAGATAGAACTATCCACATCTTAGAGTAAAGAATAACTTTAAATATATCAAACTAGTTCTGTCTTGACTGCAGACTTCGAAGTATTGATGTTGTTTGTTCAAGCGATTTCGCCGCTTCGAAGGAACTGCAAAGAAACAGAAGCTATTAAACTGTTGACAGATCGAAGAAGCTTGATAGCAATGTTATGCAGCTCACTGACGGATTGAATGGCTAGCTAGCTGTTGACTGATGGAAGAAGCTTGATATCGAGCTCACTGACTGATTGAAAGAGCTCCAATTCTGCTCGCAAGGAAGCTAGAGAGTTCGCCTTCGCATCGATCGATCTATCGCTGTTGATCGAAGCAGTCCTTTCTTGTCGTAAGTTGTTCGTAGTTTACAAGCCGTAAAGCCCTTGAAGTCAATGATGAGCGCCCTTCAGCAATTCTAAGACCCATATAGAACCAATATCCAAGTCGACAAAGGTTGTGCGATCGAAGAAAGTAGAGTAAAAAAGCCTTCTTTATGAGCGAATTTTGCAAACGGCTCTGTTATTGAGCGATAAAAAACAGTGTCTAGACACGGCCAGACACCGCTAATGGGTTGGCGAGAAAAAGCCCTCTCGCTGCCTAGTGCATGAAAAACAGAGTACGTGACCATCGACACGTCACGTGGCCCCAAGCCTGATGTCTAGAACAGACGCGCGTTCCCAAGTTTAGGCGCCAAAACAACCAACCGTTGGCGCCAAGATAGCAACGGCTACACTGCCCCCTTAACTGATGGTCAAGAAACCACAGGAAACCCAACCAAATGGCCACCCGCCATAGCCTCCTGCTACATAAATACTATAGTACAAGTCTTTGGGCACCCTCCAACTAGCTCCTCGCCCGAAGGCCACAAGTTCACTGGCCCACCAAACTCCCTGTGAGGGTGCCCAAACACCGATCCAGCCACCAGGTCTGGCCCTGCATGGTAGCTGCCCTATTCATGGCCAAAAAAACCTCCCTATTGCTCACCATGCAAGACCCTCTACACACTTCTTCGTGCAGAGCTACATTGCTGCCTTCATTAGGCTTAAGGATGCCTTCGGGCACCTACTGGCTGATCTACAATTCCCTTCCCCTTCTTCGACGAGCGACTGAACGAGCGAACGCACGAGCTCGATACCAACTCTCTTTATACGCGGCCTATATGCAAATCTCCAATACTCCACGCCATCTTGTTTACCACACTTCTTCTCCTGCTAACGTCCTTCCAATACACCCTCCTCTACGACCCAGGTAAGCTTCCTTCATTGTTATTTACTCGTGCTAGACTGCAAACACTCAAAGTCTCCAACACTTTACACTATTTACTGCTCGATACAAAACAATAGCAGGCTTTGCATGATTGAGCAGTTGCACACTCGCACTCTTTCTACTCTTCATTACATTACCATTGTTATATACATATTACTTCACCTCCATTGCAATGTTTACGCTTACTTTTTGCATTATATATTGCTATTTTTCAATGCCTACAGCCTAAGTTAACTCTAAGTTTTTGTCTTAGCCACTACTCATTTCATGTTTTAATTCTTATGAGCACCTTTTCAATTCAATCACTTGAATGTCAACATATACAAAAAACATATACTTTTATTATTTTTACACAATTATACATTTCTTATTGAACTATTTTATCATTCTTACTATCAATAGCAACATAGGGTTGTTGGTAGAGGGCAAACCATGAAGCCGTCAAACACTAATTACTCAATAGTACTAAATAGTACTAAATAGTTCTAATTATCTATTCTTATATTAAGTTTCTTATATTGCTAAGTGCTTCAGCTAATTCAACGCACTACTCAAGTATTATTATCTTTGCATATTACATTGATGTCCTAAACCACTGCCTACACATTTACATTCATATTAACCCCTGTATGCTGGCCCCTCCTTCTCATACAAAAATAATGACAAAAATGAAAGAAAAATTCAAAGTAAAGAAAAATAACTTTGAAAAATATAAATCAAATGAAGAATGAAATGAAGGATACCATTAAATTAAATTGACGTTTAAAAAAATAGTAAGGCAATCAGTGATGTTTACACCAGACACCATTTTCATTTGGTGAGTGAACCGCTGCTCTCGCATACCGCTGGCTATGAGAATGCTGGTACGACCCACAAGATTGAATTTCACGGATGATTTCACTATGACAACACTGGGCCATGCACTGGCCCATTGTTCTCATTGCTAAATCCAAATCAAATACAAATACTAATGCTTGCTTTTTCTTTCTTTCTTTCTTTTTTTTATTTTTATTTTTATTTCCTTTCTTATCTTATTTTCATTTTATTTTTATTTTTATCTTCATTTTTAATTTCATTACATTTTCATTTTTCTTTCAATTGTCATTACATTAAATTAATTTTTTTATTTTTCATTTTCTTTTCATTTTTCTTTTCATTCATCATTTTATTTTTATTTTTCATTTTATTTTTATTTTTCCAAGTTATTTTTCTTTACTTACCCAGTGTTCTCTTATTGAAATCTTCCGTGACATTCAATCTTGTGGGTCGTACCAGCATTCTCATAGCCAGCGGTATGCAAGAGCAGCAGTTCACTCACCAAATCAAAGTGGCGTCTGGTGAAAACATCAATGCTTGCCTGAATTTTTTTTTAACCTCAATTTTATTCTATTTTCTTTTTCTTTTTCTTTTTTTTCTATATTTCTATTTTTCATTTTATTTTAATTTTTAATTTCATTTTCATTAAACCAAATTAATTTTTTTATTTTTCATTTTATTTTCATTTTTCATTTTATTCTTCATTTCATTTTTCATTTTATTTATATTTTTCAAAGTTATTTTTCTTTACTTTGAATTTTTCTTTCCTTGTTGTCATTATTTTTCTATGAGAACGATGGGCCTTCATACACAAGTATTCATGTTGCTATTTATAGATTTTTTAAACTTTCCCGTAATTTCAATAATACATTGTTCTGTGCATCTGCTTTTTTTTTTCTGAGTCACAATTGGAATTCATTCAAAATTTTATCTTTTTCTATATAACCTAATAGTTGCTGATAAACTAGTTTCTCAGATATTTTTGATAATGTTGACATAATAGATATCGGTCTTTATTTCTCAATTGACACGGTTTTCTTTGTTATTCACAAGGCCTATTTTTGTTATAACCCTCATTATAAATGCGAGGTCAATATATAGTTATTAACCCGGTTAATAACTATATATAGACCGTTCGCATTTATAATGAGCAACATTTGATAGAAAACCTTCTCAATTGATAAATAAAATACTTAATTACCTAGAACGTCGGCAGTAAGCCTATACATCCCTCTGGCCTGTGGCCCTCGGGATGTATATGGCTTATTGCCTCCGTTCTCGGTAATTAACTCTTACATAGTTAGTAGGGTCGGAGGTATCTCCTCCTTTAGGAACTGGTGTTACCTTTCAAAGACTCTGGTACAATTCCTTGTACAAGTGATAAGTTCAATATTTCAAGCTAGTTAAATGGCCCTAACCCTAATTCATTACTCATTTACTTTGAAAATATTTTGATACAATGAATTGGAATCCCAATTGATGACTCTTTCGCATCTACGTTATCAGATATTATATCTTGCACTTCATTAGTGAGTATACCTCGGAACAAAGCTATTTAGATACGATCTTTGATGTAATTTGATGGATCTGTTTAGGTCTTAGGAATTTTGTAGTGTTTTTTGGTGGTCCTCTCTTTCCTTAGATATAACAAAATTTGGCCCTCCCCTAAATACTTGCACAATTTTTTCTGGCCCTCCCCTCCCCCACAACTTATTATTTAGGATGACTATGGCAAGCCAATGGTAGCAATATTTCATCCACAAATAAAATATTTCATCCACAAATACAATATTAAAATCATGGCTTAATTATTTATAAGCGAAAAAAATATATTTCATCTAAACTTTAATCTTTTTATTTATTCCTTTTTTCATTTTCTGAAGTTTAAAATTTTTATTTGATTCTAACAGATTTTTATTTCAACTTCATAAATATCTTTACATTTTCATTTAATATTCCTGGGACGGGCTCGGCCAAATCCGTCTAGGAACGAGATTCCAAAGCTAACAGCAAAAATGGCTTTCATACCTGACCGATATTATTTTTAATGACCGATACTATTTTCTATATATATCAACAATCTTCCAGCTAAACTACAGTCCAAAGTTCGACTATTTCAAAGGCGGATCCAGCCAAAATTTTAGGGGAGGGGGGACTAATTGAGTTTCTTCCGTCAACACAACGGAAAACAAAAGCATCGGTTTTTTCTGCTGAAGGGGGGGGGGACTTCAGCCCCCCTTTGCCCCCCCCCCCTTCCCTGGATCCGCCCTTGTATTTCCGGATGATACTATTGTGTATATGACTGTGACTATTGAAACTGATGCTGCCACCATACAGAAAGATCTTAAACTTCTTGAAGAATGGGAAAATAAGTCGCAGATGTCTTTCCACCCTGACAATATAATGTGCTTTGAGTCACACGGCGTAGGAAGCCTCTAATCTATGATTACATCCTACACAACCAGACCCTTAAGGAAAAAGATGCAGTAAGCACCTTGATGTCACTGTACATCATAAGCTCTCTTGTAATGAACATATATGCTCTGTATTCAAGAATTCATCCACAGGCTTTCTGAGATGAAACTTGCAAATTCACCAAAAACTCATCAAAGCTAACGCATACAATACCCTTTTTCATCCTCTATTTGAGTATGCATCTACTGTGTGGGACCCTTTTACCCAAGTGAACCAAAATAAGATCGAAATGCTTCATAGAAGAGCAGCCAAATTTGATTGTAATGACTACAGCCGCGAAGCAAGTGCCACCGCGATGTTGGAAGAGCTTGGTTTGCGCAGTCTTAAGCAGCGCAGAGCTGACCATTGATTAGTTTTGCTGTACAATATATTTTTTAATTATAAACAACTGTACAAAATAATTTTTTTTATTATAAACAACTTAGTTGTTGTAGATCTCTGTAATGAACTGATACCCTTGACAAGAAACTTAAGAAATAATCACAACAGATCCTTTAAAACTCCTCTCGAGAAAAAAAGATATATACAATAAAACTTTCTACCATGCAAAATAAATCAATGAAACAATAATCAACCCGCTGAATTAGTCACAGCCCCAAATGTTAATGCATTTAAAAGTGGGATCTGTAAATTAGAACACTAACATTGATCCTGAACTACCCGCGCACTTAAGCCTCGAAGAGAGGGAGTGCTTGTAATTTGGTAAATGTTCATGTACCAATGGCGTCAACAGAAGCGAAGAGAGGATAAGAGTTTTTCTCCGACCTTTTCCCTCTCTTCGCTTCTGTTTAGGCTGTCACCCATGGTAGCCATTTTTGCTGTTAGCATTGGAATCTCGTTCCCAGACGGACTTGGCTGAGCCCGTCCCAGGAATATTAAATGAAAATGTAAAGATGAAATAAATAATTTTAATTTTAAAGATATTTATGAAGTTTAAAAAAAAATCTGTTAGAATTAAATAAAAATTCTAAACTTCAGAAAATTAAAAAAACAATAAATAAAAAGATTAAAGTTTAAATATAATATATTTTTTACAGTTTTAAATAATTAAGCCATGATTTAAATATTGTATTCGTGGATGACATATTTTATTTGTGTATTAAATATTGCTACCATTGCCTTGCCATAGATGGCCTTGTTTTTAATATAGCAGTAAACGAGTTGCTCGTCTTTCCAATCTTGTTGTCACTGAGTGACAGTAGTTGCCATTCTACTATCAAACTCTACTGTGTCATCTGTATCTGAACAAAGTTCGGCCAATAGTTGTTCTTCCTCGCAATCCTCATCAGAAGATAATCCAGATTCTGCACTCCCATCAGTGTCAGTGTCACTGCCAGGCTCTGTAGTTGTCCCGTCTATTTTGCTTTCAACACGGCACTGCAGTTGATGTAACTTTAAAATGTTTATCTAGGACAGCTACAGTTTGTTTTCTTAAAGAGCCATCATCAAGCATCGCAATCCCGTTGTAGTTTTCATACTTTTTTCTTGCCTCTGCAGATTTCTTTTCAGTTTTGTCTTCCTTTCTTTTTTCTTTCTTCTGTTCAAGCAATTTGAAGTGTTCTAGATAGCTGTTAACACACCCTTCAGAGACTACAAACTTTCTACTAAATTTCAATATTGAGGTGGGATCTTCTAGAGAGCATTCACCTGAATCAAAGGCTTTTTTCAATTCCACCCTTGGTATACATATGATGGAAGTGATACACATACTTCATATCTTAATACGTACAGTCAGTTATTTCATTTGAAAACAAAAAAACCAAAACAACAATTACATGATTCATTACGTTTAGAATTAATTGTTTATTTATTTATTAATTGTTTGCTTAGTTAGGAGCTCTAAAAACTGTTGGCTTCAAAAATATAATAAACAAAACAAAAATACAAAACATTTTGATTTAACTTTCCTTTGGGAGACTTGATAATATCAGCTTGATCCAGTGACAGCATAATTCATTTTTTACATTTCTTTTCACCTAATTTTTATGCACAAAAAAGTTTGGCCCTCCCCTTAAGACTTGCACAATTCTTTCAGGCCCTCCCTTTTAGCCTGCATGACAAATAATGACCCTCCCCCCATTAGCACCACCCTTCCCCCCTCTAATTTTTGACCTGTCCCTCAGTAAGTTTTTTCATTATTTCACGGTGTATAGTTTACCTTTTTAAAATTACTGTTTCATTAGAAACAATGACCCAGCTCAAACTAGTTTTTAGCTAGTTATCTCTTCGCATTATTTGTATATAATTCTATACTTTTTATCACAAATGTAACCTTCCTCAATGTAAAATCCAGGTTTCATCTATTATAGAACGATGCAACATTGTTGGCCAGTTAAATGTAAACAGATCAAAAGTGTAACAGTAAATTCTTCATTCTCAATATCGTTATCACATTAATAGATCACACACCTGAATACTAATGAAGGGTGCTTTATTGGATAGAAAGGTTTTATGAATGTTTTATAAACTATCATTTTTTAGAAATATGATCAACCTTTTTCTCTAGACAAATAGTTTTACCTATATCACATAATTTTATATATATAGATATTATTTTTTATTCAAACATGGATGTCTCATCATACAAAAATGCTCTTCCCAAGAGCTGTGTTAAAGCTTATAATAGAATAACAAATATAAATTGTATAACTAGAAATAAAAATATAATTATATAAATGTATAACTTATATATATATATATAACTTATAAGATATAAATAATTGGAAAAAAAATATTGAATTGCAAGTCAAATGTTTATATAAGATTATCGTTGTTATATCTTTCTCCTTTTATATTTACAACATTTTAAATATTGTATAATAATATATGTAAATCATTTTTAATCCCGAAAACCACCTAAACATTATTAGTCATGGTAAGGTGTTAACCCTGACTAATAATGTTGTTATTATTATTATTGACACTTTATTGAGTTTGAATTTACATTGTAAGCAGCATAGCGAGATAACTCCTGGGCTATTCTGATCTATATTCTATAATTACAAGTATGAATTTCAGTATTGTTATTCCTCTTTCTTTCTTTATAGGTATAAAAGTTCTTCACTATTTCAACATTTAGTGACCAAAATCCATTTTTGACTTTTCATTATCAGGTACTGTGTTACTTGTGTGTTCTTATCAGTTACATATTCATTTAGATCAGTTTTCAGGCTTTGATGATACATACCCAGGGAGGAGGTCAAACACCACATTTACTTGACAATTTCTATAATCAGGGAATTGATGTTTGATGCCTGCCCTAAGTTCTCTGTATTTGTCTTGCTTGTATTGTCGTCTCTCTGATAGCTTGCCAACTCCACACACTGTTCCTTCAATCAGAAGGCACTTCTTCTACTCTTATCTTTGACAACCATGTCAATTTTGGTTGTACCATTCTCTGGTGCTTTTTTAGATGGAATGGAATGTCCCATATGATCTTTGGTTGCATATTCTCTATGATTAGAATGGGTGATCTATGTTGATACCACGGCTGGTCTTGATCACTGTGTTCTTTAAAACCATATACTGAGAATAGACTAAATGGTTAGTCAATCTCGTACCCAGAGCCTGCGTTTCTTTCGGCCTGCGGCAAAGAACGAGGGCTCTGTCATTATCCATTTTTGGCGCATGCGCAGTTTTCCGGAAGTGAAACATAATCAATGAAAATCATGCTTTCAAACCTGCTTTCAAACAGATTTCTGTATTTACTTACGTTCAAAATAAGAATTAGAAATCGGGAAAATTTTTTTTTTGGCAAGTCTTTTAATGTAAGCGCTCTTATACCGGAAGTCCAAGAAATCCTGGTCTCAAAAAATGGATTATGCCAGAGCCCTTGTTCCTTGCCTCAGGCCAGAAGAAATGCAGGCTCTGGGTATGAGATTGGTGGTTAGTAGTAAGGTCTCAGCATTTTGTCATGTCATGACTTATAGAGACTGTGCTAGTTCTGAGCATGCACTCATTATACAGGTGACTGTTTCTTGTTTTTGTGAGCACATTCTGCACCTCAAGTCATATATATAATAATACTAATAATTATTATTATAATCATATATGATCTGAAGTGCGGAATGTAAATTGTAGCAACCCTACAGGGCACATATATGCATGCTTATACCTATAATAATAATAATAATAATAATAATAATAATAATAATAATAATGATAATAATAATAATAATAATGATGTTTGAAACTTTATTAGCCATTTTGAGGTTCAAGGAAAAACTTTTATTACAATAATATTTAGAATAATATTTAAACCTTAATAATACTAAATATATATATATATGTATTTGTTTGAGAAGAAAAAGTCAAGACAACATTTTTCCTGACAAGCCTGTTTCGTGAATTGCTTCACTCTACAGGGGATTTAATGATAAGAATATTCATTTATATAGAAAAAGTATACATAATTAATTAGTGGATGTAGTTTAGCTGTTGCGTAGTAATGCTTTGTTTCTGTGGCGGCATGAAGATACAAGTTCGTTTCGCTTATTTAATGATGAGAGTTCCGGTCGATAGATTATTAGAAACTCTTCTTTAAGACAAAGGTTACATCTTTTGCTGGAGCTGTTGTAGGCGGAGCTTGAAGATAGGCGCGTCCATTATTATTATTATTATTATTATTATTATATGTTTATTTCAACTTTAGACATTTTTGCTCCATGAATACAGAATATTGCAGGCATGAATAGTCTCAGCAAATATCTGCATGACTGGTTTTACAAAGATGTATACAAATTATTATTGTCATCATCATCATCATCATCATCATCATCCGTGCATGCATACATGTGCCCTGTATGATTGCTACTATTGGACCAAAGCTTTCATATTTATTATTCATAATTATTTTCTTATAACTAGTGTCATAGTTGCAAGAATAGAAATATACTAGTAATAATAATACTGATGATAATTTTAAATAACAGCAACAATGACAGAAGGAGTAAATAGATTGTCATATTTATGCCTTTAATTATTGCCATTCGTATTTGTATTTTGTATTTTGAATAGGATATCCCAATTTATTTATCAATTGACAAGGTTTTCTTTGTTATTCACAACGAAGGCTTTATTTTTGTTATAATCCTCATTATAAATGCAAGGGCAATATATATTTGTTAACCCTGTTAATAACTATATATTGACTTTGCACTTATAATGAGCAATTCAGTTCATCATTAATAGAAAACCTTCTCAATTGATGAATAAGATTCTGAATTACCTCGAACGCTGGAAATAAGCATGGTTTATTTTTCTGTTCTGGGTAATTAACTCATACGGATCTCAAGATATAGTTATAGTGCATACCATCTAGGCTCAGACTCCAGCCGTTGGGATTTCTTGCGCCCGTGATACTCTCCCCCATTGTTTCGTGCGCTTGCGATACTCTCCCCAGTAACAGGGGAGAGTATCGCTGGTACGCGAAATCCCAACGGCTGAAATCTGAGCCTACATTAACGTACCATCTTGCTTTGGAAATTATTTTCAATCCAAATTATTGAAGCCAGTCAATAGCCTGCAGTACCACCTTCCTCTAAGGCCCTGCGCCGTTTTGTTTTTGTTTTTAGAAAACTAGTCTGTTGGTCTCCCTGTGTCATGGTGAGAAACGACCAATGATCGGTAGGTAAATTTATTCTCCATGTTGACCATGGGCAAAGACCGGTTTTGACTGCAATACGTGTTTTACATCAGCATAGACTATATGGAAAGACACTGGACCTCTTGTGTCTCCATACATGAAGTACCAAGCCTGGAGCAATATGTATGTCCCATCAGCCCTTTCGGTCGTCATACATCTTTGTAATCGTGTGATGAAGAGTATTTATTTAGAGACGAAAAATCTTCATTTATAGACGGTAAGAAACTTTCAAAACCTCAAAGGAACTATTGAAATGTTGAATTGAATACTATTGGTTCTCTGAAGGCTTTCCCCCCTGATATTTGCTGGGGTTTGTTGGTTGAAATAGCGATTGTTTGCTGCACTGGACTGTTCGTCGCTTTATTTAAAACTACTTTTCAAACGTACATTTTCTGTTCTTATAAACCTTTTTCATCTTAAAATAACACTTGAAATATTGAGTTTTAGTACTTTTGGTTCTCTGTAGCTTTACTCCATTAATATTTGCTGTCTTTTTGTCGAATTAGCGAATGCTTTTTGTGCAACGTGTGTCTTCGAAACTTGGTTTTAAGCTTTACATTTTGCCAATCTTACGATATTTTGTTGTTGTTGTTTTTGTTTTTTTAACTTTGAAAAGGTTTTAAGAATCTGTATTACATCGTTTTGTTAAAATCTTTGTTCAATTTACTATCTTTTAAAAGAAATTCTAATTTTCTTAATTAAACTGATAAACTAATTTTCTTGGTTTTACTCTCTTTACGTGCGTAACTCTTGCTAGAGAACAGAGGTAATTCTATACTTTGCACTGCGAATCTCTACTGCATGTAACTTTAGTAACAATTCAGACTCTAATTGAACATTGGAATGGTAGACTACCCTTTACTCATTAGTTAGTAGTAAAATTGGTGTTGCAAGGTAGCTAAAACAATATTAAAACCAATAGCCAAGAACAATGTGTTTGGAGCTAAACGATACATTACAAAAACTTTTCACGGTGTATAATTTACCTTTTCACTATTACTGTTTCATTAGGAACACTGATGCAGCTCACACTAGTTTTTAGCTAGTTATATCTTTTCATTACAAAAACTGTGTCCCAGAATGAAATAGAGCTTGCTACACTAATAAAGACCAACAAAATTTGTCTGATATGGTTGGCAATACCATGATTTAGCTGCTATCGTAAAACTTGCCTTAGCCCTGCAGTCACAACATGAATTGAGTTTGTTTTATGTGTTGTTCTCTCCTATGCTACAAGGCTTTCGGTTTCCTTCCTCTGTAAAAATCAACATGCGAGTTGAGAGAGATATTTTCAAAAACATACTACTATAAAAACTGGGTTTTTTTTTGTTGTTAGGGCAATAATCAACATTAACAAAACATTATTTTTACTCTATAACAAAAAACAATTTTTAATGCTATTTCTGAAATAGAAACAGATATTGGATGAGTATGATATCGAAAAAATTATCATAAATCTTACTCTATTGCTTCTCATGGGCTGAGAGCTCTCACCCAATCCATGATAACTTGTGAATTCCACATGGTTAATGTAACATCTGTAGGTTTTTGCCGCACCATGTCAAGTTCATTCTAGCTAGGGCACATGCAAATTGAAATGCGTTTGGATTTTCTTTGAAAGCAGAACAAAATCCTTATTCTTAGTTACAAAATAAATAATCAAACAATTAGTGAATTTGGTTTTTGCATGACATAAATTATCAAGACCAAGGCCATGTTTTCTGACATTAATAATCAAGACCTCCGACCTTTCAAATTATTCAGCTTACAGCTTTGGCTATGGTTATGACACTGTCATGGTAATATCTTGAAATTTGACAGCATGCAGCATTTTTGGTGTTTAAATGAAATTTCTATTGAAGTTTTGATTGGCCTATGAAAACCATTGGAAAGGAATGTTCTGCTCAAATGCCTCTCAAAGGATTCTATTGACAGAATAAAAATAATTTTGAAATTTCAAACTGTTTCTTGATTCTCCATTTTTTATGACAGCGACTCAAAAAAAAATGCTTATTTCATCCGTATTAGTTATGCCAATTAATGCTATCCTGTTTAGATGCATGTTAATCTCCATTTTTTTCCTTATCCAGAGGCCACTTGGGTGCTTAAAAGGACTTACACTATTTATGGCGTGGCTTCTTAAACTGATGTCACTTGACCAGTTAGACAGGAGGAACCTATCAAAATGTGGTATGAAAACAATGCATTCTAGCTATGGGCGCTGGAGCTAGAGCAAGAACCTATGATTCCTAAATATGGTGTTTCTGCACAAATCAGGCAAGTGATTTTTATACTGTGGTTGTTTGGCTCTGAGGAAATATTATAACCTGAATTTCAGATCCCATGCATGTGGAGGGGATGGGAGGAGAGTGAAGAAAGGGAGAGAGGAGGGGCCAACTCCAACGCTTTTTGGTACTTGTGTCGCATGTACATATACTGGATGCCCCAACTGATAGGACAAAGACTAATAAGGATTTACTAGAAGTATATAACAAAATCGTCATCAATATAGGAAATTTTCTGAAAAATATATTTATTACCAGTTTACCTGTGGAACACCGGTCATAAATACCTTAATTTTCAACTTCCACATATGTGAAGCATAGAAATGAGTTATCGTGAGTGAACTGAATATGAAAATGTGTCACTCTCTCACTCACTCACTCTCTAAGATTTAGTAGATCAGTAATTAAATGATTATGAATTGTCTCAAGTCATCTGCTTAAGAAGTTTACACAAAACCTACTTTCAGATGTACATTTCTTAGAAGCTGTCTAGCACTGATTTGAGCATGCTTACACTAGCACATACTGTAGTTTGACTTTCAGAGTATATGTATTCTTGGTTTTCATCTACATCATCAAAAATGTTGCAAGGATTTATATCAAACAGAACTTACACAGGCCGAGAGAGTAGCCAAAACTATATATATCTCAGCCAAAACAGTGCTGAAAATAGTGGTAAGATACAAGAGCCCAAGCATAGAAGTATGCCAATGATTATCGCTGATTAAACTTTAAGCGTCGTATTGTAAAGCCAGAGATTCAAATACTACTGAAATAGAACCAAAAACATTTCATTTTTGAAAGAAAAAACAACATTCACTTTTGAAGAACGCTTTTGTCTTGATAAGCAATAGATGTATTAGTTAATGAGCTGTGCAAATATCGTTCATATGCGTGGAAGAGCGCATGTTTTTTTGCACGCAAAAACACTCAAATGAGCGTAATTGGAAGTAAGTTGCACGCGCGAGAACCCGCGTGAAATGTTACAATACATCTGAGCTGTACTGTAGGTTCGGTGGAAGGTCGACTAAGGGCCTATGTGGCGGCAAATGTCAAACCAATGTCGATCTTAATTCACTCACCCAAAAAAAAGTCCAAAATAAGAAGTTCAAAAATGAAGTTCAAACACAATTTTTTTGACAGATGTCTGCCAACTGTCAATTTCTACAAGCACTAAACAAAAGTAAATAACATCTAAACATCGGTCAAAATAATTCCAAATACATCCAAATTGAAGGAACGACATTACATTATTTCTGTTTGGAGTTTTAATTCACAGGAGTGGAAAAAAGAAAATGAAGACCAGAGAGATGAAAGCAGCTCAGTTGTCTTGTCGTATTCAGTCTGTCTTGCAAAGGCCTATTTCTAAGTCCATAAAAATACACATCTGAATCGTCTAACTGTTCTTTAATCCTTCTGCTTCTTCTTCAAAACCACATAAGTTGCTTTCATCTCATGAATCTTCAAATTTAAATTAAATTGGTTTTCAACACTATTTGCCATGGTTGTTTTTGTGTCTGTGCAAGCGCAAACATTCTTGGAATTCAAACCTCATGGTTTTCTTAATCATAGTGAATAATATACACTAAAAAAGCCATCTGATTGGTTAATTAATGACGCTTATTGTTATGGCGATTAAAAAAAAACAAAAAAAGCCTTCGGGGGGAGGAGAAATTGTTTTTGCCAGTGCCTTTTCTTAGGGGGTTTCAGACGTCATAGGAAATGTGGATGGTTTTTCTTTCGGGCGGTTTCAGGCACCGTAGGAGTCAAAGGGTTATGAGACCTGAGTTGTGGCTGGAAAAACATCAACACTTTTTAGTAACCAGTTAGCTTGTTTACGATAATGTAAGTCCATATTCTGAATTTTTCTGAGTTTAGTTCCATTTTCTTAGAAAACAGTGCTAAACTTTGTATTGAAGGAAGCCATTTTGTTTACTTTGTGTGTAATCTGAGAGTATTTCACTGGTAATTAATCCTTTCGAACATGCACTTTGTGAAGAATATAGTGTTACCCACACAGAGCAAGTAACAGAAATTTGGCCTCTTATAGCAGACCTAATCAGTTGGTGTTTTTCTTTAAGCGCCCAAATCATAAGGTTGAGTTAAGAGTTGGATTATTCTAAAAGGCCTAAAGATTAGTGCACTTCATTGCGTACCCCATACTAGTAGGTCTTCTGGCTAACAAACCCTGTCTTCATTCAAGTCTGTATAATTAGACTGACAGCTTAATTAGCTTAATTGGTTCTTTGCTGGTTTTTCTACTTAAATCTGAAGAATTATCTTTTCTCCTCATTATTTATTGTATATAACCTTCTCTAGTTTAAGAATGCATTTTTTATTTTTTCTGATGCAACCTAACTCAATCTTACCTTTTTTATTTTGATGTAAATAATTTAAAGGTAATCCTATGTTCTAACATTTTAGTAAATGAATGAACTGAAGTGATACATTTGCATATTCAGAGCCCTTGTAATAACTCATTTTATTCATCATCTTCCTTTGCCTTACCCTTTAGTTTTCTTTTTTATCTGTGGTAAGCTTTTTAAAGCCACTTTGAGCTCCTGGGAATGGCCTATTTGAATTTTTTATTATTATTATTTAACCAATTGTGCTTACCACAAACCTTTTTTCTACCAAAGATTTTGTGTTAATCTTGTGAATTTTTTCCAAATTCATTTTGTTTTATGCAAAAAATATATTAAATATGTAATTTTTGCTTTCCAAGTTTTCAGAAAATGCATACTTTATGCCAAATAACCTCTATGAGCTTTTTAATAAAATGCTTATCAATCCATAATTAATACTTTTCTAAATTTCTTTTCAGGTCATTCATCAGGAGAGAATTATCAGTAGCCATGTTTGCCAGAGGTATGTTCCATGTATTACTCTAACTTACACATGAAAATAGCAAACATTCTTGAGTAAGACAATACTTTCTGCTTTGGGAGGTTTCATGACTGAGTGCTGGTCATCAAAATTGAAATGTTTTGGATCTAAACATTTACTGTAATTTTCATAAACATGTATACTCTGTGCATGTAAAAGCTGCATGAAAATTGGAAATTTTTTGTTATAACCAGAGAGGCTCAGTCATTACTGTAAGGATATTTGCATCATTAGACTAGGGGCATTATTATTTTCTAACATCTTTATTTTCAATTTTTTTCCCATTTGTGACAATTTTTTTTTTGTTTAAATAGTGCTTGGCGATCACTTAACTGTGACCAATCTTGTACCCAGAGCCTGCGCTTCTTTCGGCCTGAGGCAAAGAACAAGGGCTCTGGAATAATCCATTTTTGGCGCATGCGCCGGTTTCCCAAAGTGAAACATAATCAAAGAAAATCATGCTTTGAAACCTGCTTTTAAACAGAGTTCTGTGTTTACTTCATATCAAAATAAGAATTAGCAATTGGGATTATATTTTTTTATTTTTGGCAAGTCTTTTTATGTGTGCTCTTATACTGGAAGTCCAAGAAATCCTGGTCTCAAAAAATGGATAACAGTCAGAGCCCGGCCTTGTTTTTCACCACAGGCAGGAAAAAACGCAAGCTCTGCGTACGAGATTGAACTGTGACATGTTCCAGTTATACCTTTGCTTGTTGTTTTGAAGGTTTATTACTCCCAATGATGTCCAATCCAATACTTTGAATCCAAGACTTTGAAATTTTTATGGGAATAGTAGACATATGCAATTTTTGGATGTTCATATAGGCACACATACCTGCATTTTTCACTAATACTTCAAGAATCATAGTCATCCAATGACTTTGATGGATTTAATAGTATAGATTATCTAGTAAACTTCGCATATTTATAAGTATGTTTTGATACATGAAAGTACTTTTGACTGTGAATAAATGTCCTTGATGCTTTCCAAATATGTCAATGTTTATGAGTTTTATAGTAAAATGTGGTAGTGAGTGTAAGGTGTAATCAAGAACCTTTATTCGCAGTTAGAAGTACCTTTTACAATAACTAGGTACACCTCATGGATCCAAACTACTAGTCAAGGAGCCTGTGTACTCCCATGGGAATTTTGTGCTGGAAAGCAAACCAATAGTGTAGATGTGTTAAGGGGACCTTAAGGAACATGAAAAAAATTGTCTGCAACTTTATATCTCACACTGACATGTTTTAGAGAGGGTTGAAAAACTTTCTTTAGTATCTCAGCCTGGAAACAAGGGTTCATCTTAGAATCAACTGTTTTCCAATTGTATTTCAATGTAGCGTCATACAATTAAGTCAATGCATGAGTAGCTATTTGAAAACTTTCCATACACTTTGAGGTGATCAATTTGATTACATTACTTATAGCGTGGAAATAAGGCTGACCTAAAATCTCTAGTCTCTTTCTATTATTTAGACTCATATTTGTGATGTTCATTGTGATGTTAATTGCAGTTGAAATTTTTGAACTTGATTGGACAAACCTTGAATTTCACATAAATTTCAGTATTCATTTTAACTAGCTTTCAAAAATCATTTTTGAAAGGTTTTGTTTACCAAGTTAATCAACAAAGTAGTATAGGGAATGGGGGTTCCAGCGCAATCTCAACACGGGGTAAGACCCGCGTCAAAAATCCATCTACGGACGACCCCCACTCCAAGTGTGGTTGAGGGCAACAGCGCACTTAAATATGTTAGTCTATATATGGAGTGCGAAGAATGTAAGAGAACTTTTAAGAAAGAAGCGGATTTGAAAAAGCATTTGAAAATGAAGACGAAGTGTATGAGCAGTTATGATTGTGGATGTGGTAAGAAGTTTGAGACTAAGGTTAAATTGTTTTGGCATTGTCAGGACTGTGAGTACGACTACGACGACCTAAAAAGTGCTTGGTATTAGGTATAAAATATTTCCTATTATATAGATGGAATCCCAAAGCAACTTCAGCACGGTGTCAATACCCGGTAACGGTGAGATTGACGTTAGACAGTTTTTGCGTCAGTCAGAAAGGAAGGTTAAAAGGACTCTCCGAAAAGGTATAGAAGAATTAGGAGCCCTGAAAGCGAGCATAATGGTAGAAGTAAGTTTGTCAAAAGACGAGGTAATGACGACAGCAATGTTGCGATCAAAGTCGTTAGTGATATTAGAATCCACGAATCTGGATAGGTCACTCAGTGAAGCCTTAGAAGCAATAATGGAGTCGCTGTCTAACTACACGAAAGAAGGATCGGGTTGGACAGTAGAGGAGGTTGAAGGAATAGAGATAAGTATGGCCAGGTACGTACCCATACGAGGGGGGAGTTACGTACCGCTACCAACGTGGGTAGAAAGGAAGAAGGCTATTGTAAACGTGAAGAATGAAGACAATCGATGCTTTATGTGGGCAATCAGGTCTGCACTGTATCCAGCAGAGAAGGATCCCTGTAGGACAAGTAAGTATCCCACAGACGATTTAGAGTGGGATGGTGTGGAATTTCCCATGCAGTTGATAGACATCCCCATATTTGAGGAAATAAACGATCTAGCAATTAACGTTTACGGAGTCAGAGAGCAGACGATAGTACCGTTAGTTCTGTCAAAAAGTAAAGGAGAGCGCGTACATTTATTCTACCACGGCGGACACTACTCATGGGTTAAACACATTAGCAGACTATTCTACAGACATACTAAGCACAAAGGCAAAAAGTACTTCTGCGACTGCTGCTTGCTGTCATTTACATCCTTAAATGCCCTAAAGAAACACGATGAGATCTGCCGCGGAGTCGAAGAAGTGGCGCAACGGATCCAGATGCCCACCAACAAAGAGCTTTCATACGCAAACCATCAAAAGCAGATGCAAGTGCCTTACGTGATATATGCAGACTTCGAAGCGTTGATAACTAAGGAAGAGCAGAAACGTGGTGCCACGAATAAGGTAGGATTACACGAGATCTGCTCCTTTGGTTACATAGTAGTCAGATCAGACGGTAAAGCAAACCCTCCTGTGATTTACCGAGGTAAGAACGCAGCTAATGAGTTTCTAGAAGCACTGCGAGAAGAGGAGGGGGAGATTAGAGAACAATTAAGACGTCCAAAGAAGATGGAATTTACCAAAGAGAACCAGGAGGCTTTTAACAAGGCAAAAAAATGCCACATTTGCCAACATACGCTTCTTCAGTTTGGAAGACGAGCCAAGAAAGCGTGGGATGAAGATGGAAAGTATCTAGGAGAAGCTCATTTTAAATGCGGGAAGTATGCTAAGAAAGGTGAGAAGCCGGGAAAGCCCTCCACGCACTGCATTCACTGCCACAAAGCATTTGTTGAGGATTTCTATGTGGATAAGGTTAGGGATCACTGCCACATCACTGGTAAATACAGAGGAGCGGCTCATTGGAAATGCAATATAAACTTCAAAGTAAATCCAGATATGGAGATTCCGGTGTTCTTTCACAACCTCCGCGGTTACGACTCCCATTTGCTACTACAAGGAACAGACGGCTCCGACGTCAAATGCATACCCAACAACAAAGAGCGCTACATGTCCGTAACTGTGGGTAAGCTAAAGTTCTTAGATTCGCAGCAGTTTATGGCGGACTCCTTGGCAAACCTCGTAAAGTATAACACCAACTTTCCCATTTCCAGTCAATATGGTGCGGAAAGGAAAGGAGTCTACCCATACGAATACATGGATTCCTGGGATCGATTCAAAGAGTCCCTACCACCCAAAGATCGCTTCTACAGCACCCTAAACGAGTCCGGCATAAAGGATGAGGAGTACCAGCATGCGTTAGACGTGTGGGAAAAGTACTCCTGTGAGAACATGGGGGACTACCACGACATCTACCTAAGGTCTGACGTAGTGCTGCTTGCAGACGTTTTCCAAAGCTTCAGAAAGATGGCTATGGAATATTACGGATTGGATCCCGCTAATTTCTACACGGCTCCTGGGCTCAGCTGGAGTGCTTTGTTAAAGAAGACAAATGCGCAGTTGGATCTCCTAACGGAATACGACATGTACCGCTTTATGGAAGACGGTATCCGCGGCGGCGTATGCGGGCCCAGCCGACGTTACGCCCGCGCAAACAACCCCTTAGTAGAGCACGACCCAGAGAAACCAACCACATACATTTACTACCTGGATGCGAATAACCTTTATGGTTGGGCAATGTCACAGTACCTACCTGTGAGAGACTTCGAATGGGATCCAGTGAAGCCGATAGACTTCTACATGCAGGTAGGAAAGGAGGAAGACAAGGGTTACGTTTTAGAAGTGGATCTGGAGTACCCAGAGCGCCTGCACGACGAACACAATGAGTTCCCCTTAGCACCAGAAGCGATAGAGATACCATTTAAGCAGCTAAGTCCGCTGCAAAAGCAAATGTGCCCTGGTTACAAACCGTACAGGAAACTAACTATGAACCTGATGGATAAGAAGAAGTATGTGGTACATTACCGCAACCTGCAGTTCTACGTGCGACACGGAATGCGCGTAGAGAAGATCCACAGAGTCCTAAAATTCACGCAGGAACCATGGATGCGCCCCTACATTGACTTTAACACGCAAAAGCGTACCGCAGCGAAAAATGACTTCGAGAAAAACCTCTTCAAACTGATGAACAACAGCGTGTTCGGAAAGACAATGGAGAACATCCGCAAGCGCGTAAGCGTAAAAATAGTCAGCACCAAAGAGGAAGCAGAAGCATACGTGTCACAGCCAGGCTTCGTTAGATATGTAGAAATGCTGAACTTCTACGTGATTCACATGAAAAGGGCAAACCTCTTACTAAACAAGCCCGTTTACACAGGCTTTAGGGTGCTGGATCTATCGAAGCTGCTTATGTATGAGTTCTACTACGATAAGCTTAAGCCAAAGTACGGAGACCGCTGTCGCCTCCTGTACACAGACACCGACTCCCTAATTCTAGAAGTGCAAACGGAAGACGTTTACAAAGACTGCCTCCCCGACATAGACGAGTACGACACCAGCGGTTACCCGAAGGAGCACTTCCTTTACTCTGCGAAGAATAAGAAGGTAATTGGGAAGATGAAAGACGAAATGTTAGGAAAACCCATAGTAGAGTACGTGGGTCTGAAACCAAAGATGTACAGCGTGCTAAAGTTAGACGGCGTAGAAAAGAAAGCTAAAGGCGTAAAAAAGTACGTGGTTAAGAAGGACATTACGCACGAGTCCTACCTCAACGTATTACGAACACGTAAGGAACAGCGGCATAAGATGAACAGCCTGCGCAGCTATGGTCATCAGATACATAATGTCACGCAGGAGAAGGTATCCCTATCCGCATTTGACGGTAAGCGATGGATGTGTGATGACGGCGTGCACACGATAGCATTTGGACATCACACAATAAGCAGTTCTTCTTTGACGAACCCACGTGTGGGACCATCGTGAAGATAATACAAGATGGGCTGACCCTTCTTAGCTATTGCACTTTGAATCTGGTAAGTTTCCAAAGACCAATTAGGATCCGTAGCTCTTTTGGATCCTCCTTCTAATTCACCCGGTCCGTAGAGATATCGGACTGTGACATTACCTAATTTTTTTTCATGGGGGAAGACCGCCCTCGAACTTCTGACGAAGGACTTGTGTTCCACGTGTTTCTTTTTTATGGCATCCTTGGGTTTCATTCCCGTAGCCCTGGCCGCCTCGTTATTTAAAGCCGCGACGACCTGGGGGAGCCGCTGTGTCCATTCCCTGTTGCGTTTGGAGGGATCTTCCAGCTCTTTCCAATACTGGTACCCAAAGAGGCGCTCGGCCAAGGTCTTATTGAATCTTTCAACGATGCTCTGACCCCTGTGGTACTCTGCTTCGGCTCTCCTAATTTTAGTGTCGTAGTCTTTCAAGGTCTTAGTAACCACGCCCATGAACTCTGTCCCCGCATCCACTTGCAGCAGCTTGGGCCATTTCAAGACGCGCTTATAAATCCTACCTAGGGCTTCTGCGACTTCCCCAGAATCCTTGCTGGTTATGGGTTCGGCGTCCTTGTATCTGCTTGCGATATCAACTACGGTCAAAGCGTACCTATAGGTCTTTTTTCTCACCTTGTCGTGCGGCAAGAAAAGCAAGTCCGCCTGATGAACTTCATTAGGGGTATTTACGGTAAAGCTGGGCCTGGGAATGTACTTCGGCACGGGAAGATAAACCTGCCAGAGGGTTTGTTTTTTTAACCAGTTCTTAGCCGTTTCTTCTGATACCCTGGCCGCGGTCGCGAGTTTCTTGATGGCCGACGCTCCTTTCCAATAGCCTTCGGGCCCATAGTAAATCCTTTTGAGTTTGTCCTCTACGCGGCCCATTATATGAATTCCAAAACAAGATTGATCTTACGTCCGTTAAAATCCACCGTCTTTCCGTCCACTTTGATGGTGATGTTTATGCTTTCTACCAAATGAGACAAATCATATTCCAAAGAAATGGGGGTGTATTCTACCAGGTCAAATGGATTACCTTTGGGCAGAAACTTGGACATAAGAGAAGACTTTTCTCCATTGTTGTAACTATGAACCAAGTCGCAATAGACTTCGTAAGAGGATGCGACTTTCCATTTTACGTCAAGTTGACCATTGATCGTGGTACTAGTAAGGCCCAGGAGTTCTACCAATGGACTGCCCTTTAAATTAGCGCTCCCATTATTTTTCTTGAATGTCATTTCATGGGGTAATCCTGTGGTAAGAGTATATCCATGCTTTGCTGGCTCCTTAGCCAGTGTTATGGGGGTGTAATGGGAATCTGGTATTTTTGGTTTGGTGGAAGTCACGACGACAAAGCCGCCAATCAAATTATACCAAGAATTGTACAAAGAGCAACTAACCAACCGAACCCTTTCCGCGCGGATGGGAGGATTCAGATAAGTGGTAAAGTTATTCTTGTCGCTTTCCAAAAAGACGATCATTATATTAGATACGCCAAGGCCACGCCCCCCGCCAGCCCTGCGACTCCCACGAAGACCAACTCACTATCTTTTTGTTTCTTAGAAGGCTGATAGTAATTCTTAAACTGAGGCTTTCTTAACCTAAAGTCGGGGTGTGCTTGCGCATAAAGTTTAAAGGCGTAGTCTGTGTTTTCAAAGTTCTTATCCGCCTGCATCTTGTCTTGGTAGTTCTTATCCAACCAATCCCTGTAAGCTTGTCTTTTTTCATTCCAAGCCGCCACGTCTCGCTGATATTTCTCCAGCGCTAAGTCGTGCCTTTTCCTCTCAGCGGCTAAGTCTCCGCTTTTGTCGCCTCTGACTAATCTATCCAAATATTGACCGCCATAATTAGCTCCAGTGAATGCTAGAGCTGCAATAACTCCACCTGCGATTAAACTAGCCATTTATATATTACGCCGTAGGCAGGTACTTTTCCTTTCGTAGGTAATCCTTTAGCATGATAGCCCCGCCTACGGCAGCGGTCATCTTAACAAAGTTAGCGAAGCTCTTGCTTGGGTCTTCAGTAAAGTCTTCTTTGAGCACTTTCTTACCTACCCAACCAATACCCGCAACGATGGAAGTAATAATAGCTGCTTCTTCAACAGTTTTCAATAACGCGGTTGACATTATATTACAAAGCGAGAAGGTTATTACTCCATTTCAGGGATCTTACTTTTTCTAACAGCCGGTTCCACAGGTGCGCGATACGTTGGTGGTTCTACCTTTTTCGTTGCCCGCCATTGTAAGTAGAGGCTGCCTGCTGCTATAGCAACTCCTAACGCGCCAATGACGTACCCAGGATTAATGAAGGATTCCTCTTCTTTTTCCTCCACCTTTTCTTCTTTTTTGGCTTTGTTCTTTTTATTCATCTCCGCGAGCTTCTTTCCGGCAGCGACTCTGCCCGGAGATTTAACCTTGGTAATCTTTTGCTCCTCTTGGGGCTGCTCTACCTTCGACTCTGGTTCACTCATTTATATCTAAGGACTTGAAGGACTTGATAAGTACTTGAGAATGACTTAAGGACGACTTGGAAATAACCTGGGCGCGACCTGACCAAGTACTTAAGGACGACTTGACTAAGTACTTGAGGCAACTTGATCAGGTACCTCAGCAAGTGCTGCCTGGAAGACCTTTTCGACTTCTCTGTCCTTCTTGAAGTCCTTCCAAGAGGCACCAAAGGTGCCCGCAAGTTCCTTCAAGTCGACGTGCTGAGCTATGTGAAGTGCCGCAGAGGCGACTGCCATTAACTTACCGCACTTCAAAGACAACCACCCGCAGGTTATCTTAAGTTCTTGGGATATGACATAGTCCTCGCTTATGTCCTTCCGCAGTTGCTCCACGTCGTCTATGGGCAGTGCAAGTCCAAGGAGTTTGGTGGCAAGTCGGATGGCGGAGTCTGCGACGGCGTCGGTGGTCTTACTTGCAAGGGCGGCCTCGTACCTTTTATGGAACTTTTTGACTTCCTCTTCTGACAACTTATTAACCTGCTCATGGGTAAGTTCCTTGCCTATCATTTCTTTGCACTTCCCAGATGACACAAGGATGTTGAGTTGTTCCTTAAGGTTACTTTCGTCTAACTGCGCGGGGACTTCATCTAAGAGCTGCTCAATGTCCATATATGTTAATGGAATACGGAAACCTCAAAGAGAAGATCATCTTGGAATGTTGGTGCGTCTTTAAATGCCGCATGTATTCGTGTAACTGTTCCTTGGATATCTCACCGCCGTAGTCAGAAAGGATGGTTTCCAGGTCAGACTTACTGGGCGTGTAGAAGACGACAAGCGATCCTATGTTTTCCCTGAAGGGCTTAGAGACGCTGGTAAGCTGCTGGGAAAGCAACCAAACGCTGATATTGTCATGCCTACCGCTGAAGGCGAGTTTAACGAGCTCGGAAGTGCGTCTTTTTACGTCTTCCCCACAGGCAATGTCATCCAATATGAGGAGCGTTTGCGTATCTTTAGGGAATTGTCGATGCCAAAACTTAAGATGGCTGGATAACTCGTTAGGGTCTAAGATATCTACGAAGAAGTCGTCGTCTTTCACTCCTATGCCCGTCCAGGTGCGGTTATTCACGTAGGTGGGGCATAATAGCACTATGTAGTCAAAGCGGTATCTAAAGGGTCCTAATAGCTGCTCTACCACGAACTGGGTCTTTCCGCAGCCGGTGGGTCCTACGATCAGAGCGTTACAAGGAATATGGTTCGGATCCATTATATATACGATGGACCCAGTGGACGCAGTAAGAAGAATTGCCACCGACGCAAAAGATAAAAGAGACACCATAGAAATGCAAAGGGAGGAGATCGATCGGCTGAAAGAGCGCGTGCAGGAGTTGTACGATGAAATGTGCGGTCTGAAGCGTGCAGAACGGTTTGGTGCGCTTTTGACGATGGCCGGTTGGGCAAAAGAAAGCGTGCAGGACTTTATTAAGTATCCCTTATAAGGGTTAATAAATTCTTATTATATAATGAAGTGTAAGGATTGCGACAGGGAGTTCAGTAGCAAACAGGCTTTGCAGTATCACCAAAAAAAGAAGGTATGTTTTAAAGAGGTGGATAACGTCACCACCTGTGGCACTTGCAGCCGGCAGTTTAGCAGCAAACAGGCGCTGCGATATCACGTGGAAGGAAGGGTGTGTTTGAAGTCTAAGGAAAGACGCTGTGCTGATTGCAATCGGCTCTTTAGCACGCCCCAAATGTTGCAATACCACCAAGAAAATAGGGTGTGTTTAAAGGATGTATGTGCGCGCTGCGATGAAGATCTCACGGACGCATGGCATCAACATAGATGTCGTGGTAATTATGATTTGGACGTCGTATGCGAGGAGCATGATGATATCGCTGCGAGATGTTGCCCAGCGGAAACCATAAGGAAGTTAACTCTTCGTAAGAAAGAAATAGACCAACGCTTTACGGAGTTCGACCGCGCCGAAGGTACGCGCTGGGAGAACGCAGAGTATTGGAGTGCGCCCTGTGACGCGTGTGGCGGCTTAAGGAAAGGAGATGATCATATCTGGCAGTGCTTGTGCCCGCAGCATTGTCCCCGCGGTTTTAAGGAGTACTTGGATCGCTTTGATGATTGGCATGCTCAAAACATGGAGGTAAGGAAAGCCCGTAAGTAAAGTAGGGTTTGCGCAAAGAGTCTCGAAACACACTCTTATATTTATTAATATTCTTTGATTGTTTATTAAGAATAAAAGAAGAAACATTAATAAATATAAGGACCCCTTTTGGAGAAGGTATGCAGAACTCAATAAGAAAAGAAGAAACATTAATAAAAATAAGGACCCCTTTTAAAGGTATATGCTAGCCTACGCAGCCGCCTTCTTAGGAGGATTCCTAATCGCCCTTTCAATATATGGACTGTATTACTTGCGAACTACCTGCCGACTGCATTACGCCCACTCCTGCACCGCGTAAAAAATACACCTGCCTTCATTGCGACAGGGTATTCTCCGAAGGATCCTTTGTGGGGCATTGGTGCTCCGCGGATCCTAAAGCGCAGCGGACTTTAGCAGACGCGCTTAACTACAAAGAGGAGATGGAGTGACTCTTCTTTCAATGTCAAACTTCCATCGGCCATTTACCTTACCATAGCTGCGTAAGTGGGTGAATTCCTCGCCCTGAATTACGTACCGCACGCAATCCGGCGCCCAAAGGGAATATTCCTTGCCTTCTAAGTCTTTGAGGACTAACCGTAAACGGTCGATGTCTTCGAAGACGACGTAATTTTTTATTTCGTATGCTTTACCGTGGACAAGATCACGCCAGTGAGTCAAGCTGAGCTTCATTATACCTATGGAATATCTTTAGGTGCGTTTTCAAAGTGGCGTAGGACTTAAACCGCTTTACACAGCCCTTACAGGGAATACGAATGCCGTCCGCGTAATCCATCAGGGCACGGCAGATAATGTCGTAATCGTTGCTAACCATCGTTAGGTAACCATTTACGTCAAGCTGTGAGATTTTCTTAGATTGCTTCGCGGATAAGACGCCGTTTCCTTTTGGGGTTTTCAACTCAATACACAACCCGCGGTATTTCTTATGCGCATTTAGGATTAAAAGGTCGGGTTGACCGGCTTGGTAGCCTTTTCGCCAGCAGGTTATTCGCTTGCTGTCTGAATCTTGAAGTTCGCCAAGACCCGGCGCTATGATGAAATCGGGGTAAAACCTACGTGTGTAGTCGACGACCTTCGCGTGTAGGTCGGCTTCATTTTCGATCTTGAATACTAACTTGTTTGGGCCGCCAAACCGCCTTTCTATTACATATTTACCCGTTTTCCTTAGCGCGGGTAGGACTTCCTCAAAGACCCAATCACGAAACTCCACAGCTTTGGGTAGTTTGGAGCTAAATATCAGTTCGTACAAACCAGGTTCGGATATAAACACGGCATTTGGTTGCGTAGTAAAGGAGCGGTGATTCGCAGCCCCTTGTAGATCAACCCATTTTTTCTGGTATTTCTCAGATACGTGTGCTCTAATTGCATCTCTAGGGCGCTCATAACCCAACGCCAAGGCCACCTCCTTTGCTTTGAAGTACAAAGTTTCGCCTTGCATTATGCATTGCAGTTTGGTGTCGTTGTTTTCAAATACGCGAAGCATCGTATATCTAAGAAATATTTTAACACTAATACGCAACACTTTTAAGTTGGTTCATTTCTACGCTCAGTTGCGCGTCAGACACGACGAAGACGTAGCAGTTTATTTTGTCGCCGTCGCTCGCACTGGTGTTCTTGGTGCGCTTGATCTCCAATGTTATGCCATCCTGCGTATTTACTAGACGTAAACCCTGACCATGTAGGTCTTCGTCGTTAATGGTGCGCATGTCAATCCACAGCGCATATTTATCCTTAAAGAATTCCTCGGGACTTACCTGGTCGCCAAACTTGCGCATTGCCTCTCTGTACACGTCTGCGGGCTTTATCCCCTGGGAGTAAACCTTGTTTGGAACGCCGTTTATGTTGACCCCTACGTTAGTAATGTTGGGGTTGTGAAAGTCTTCGGAGTCACGCTTACCGGTCTCGTAGGGCTTAGCAAACACCAGCATCAACCCCGTGAGACTTCTTCGTGGGAGGTTAATGCTTTGGTTGATAACCTCGTCCGTCTTATCCAGGAAGCTGAACGTCTTGTACATTACCACGTGGTCGTATAAGAATGCCTTCCCGGAGCTGTATTCCATGCCAGCGCTACGGGCCAGCTCTTCGCTGTACACCGTTTCGTACTGTAGCTCTAAGTTGGTAATAGAGTATGGGGTTGTTGTGGTAAGTGCAGTGCTTAGCCCACCAATGATGTTATTAGCATCTGCTAAAGTTACTTCAAACTGTAGCTCGGATAACTGTCTTGGGTAATACACACCGTGATTCGTAATCACTTCAAAGTCCAGTGGTATGACATACTTGCTACCATAGGCTGTCTTTATTCGCTTTGCGTCTGCCACTGCGGTTTCTCCGCTGCCGTCAGTAGGTTGCGTTTTCGTAGGTGTGCGGACCTTACGTAGAATGACACTACCAATTCCTTGTTCTATCCTTTGCGCGCGGTCAAATGCCGTTAACCATAGATCCTTATAGGTGGTATACAGATCGTACCTATTTAAGTCCAGCAAGGATTCCCCAGCAAACTTGATTCTCATCTTAGAAACGATGTTGCGACCCACGTTGTTAACGATAATCCTTTCATCTGTGGGGCTTGACTGCACCGCTAGGTCAAACCTTAAAGCCAAGGTGCCGGGTACTAAGACTAGGTTATCTGTTAGGCGGGGTACGCCTACGTACAAGGTTTCCCCTGGCTTTGCGCTAGAAGGTGTGAATGTGACCCGATGAAAGGTGCGTTCTGCCTTTAGTCCGCCAACCTGCTTAGGTAATACGTTGGGGTTTAACTTTGAGCTTATCATATATAATGGAAGTAGAAGGAACAGACCCCGACTTCGATCCCACCACTGAGGAAGGTCAGGCTGACATTAACGACGGTGATGAAGAACCGCTGCTTCCCACCCAACAAGTCGACGATTCCCTAAGGGATAGGATTGCAAAGGCCTTAAGACATCCCAAAGCACGTGAGTACACGTTTCCGCGTGAGCACATAGAGCTTCAAAACATGGGCGAGCCGGAAGCAGCCGCGCGGGAAACCGTAGAGTGGGCAAAGCAGGAGCTAGAGCTGCGCTACGACAACTTTGATGCTGACGACGTAAAGCTCACGGAAAAGGGAAACAAAGTCCTCATAAGCGTCCAAGACTTAAGATTTCCCGACAAAGACCGCTGGACAAAACCGCAAAACCTCTTTGATGAGGAGGGTAACGTTAGGGGTGACGTCTTGAGATTAAGAGGCTTTCAGCGTGCTACTAGAAGCCTGTTAGAAAGGCTGCACAACTTAACCGAAAGGACCAACGCGGAAAAACGTGCCGCGGATCTGCAAAGGGAGTTAAGAGAAAAAGATGTAGAATATGCAAAGCAAGGTCAGCTACTTGCCGATGCTGAAAAGAAGTCCGCCCATCAAGATGAAAGAATAAAAGAAATAGGAAATCAGGTGGATCAGGCCCTGCGCGAATTAGACAAAGCACGGGAGGACTTAGGAGAAGCCCAAAGCTCTGGCGCCTCAGTGGAAGCACTGCGGGAAACGTTGGAAGAAAGGGAGGAGGAATACATGAAGCAAAACCAGCGGCTCGCCGACGCACATAGGAGGGAAGTCGAATTTAAGAATCAAGAAATAAGCGAGCTGGTAGACCAAAGAACCAAAATTCGTCGCGAAAGAAACCAAGCCCAAAGGGCTCTTAACCTTGCCCTGCAGGAGTTGGACTTAACAAGAGACGACGCTAAGGACCTACAAACTACCATAGCTGGCTCTTTGGTGGAAAGGCGGAGGTTAATGGCTGAAATCAATACTAAGGAGGAACAAATCCGGCAAAGAGATCAGGCTATTGAAGACCTGGAAAAGAACATATCCGAAAAGCAGGAAATAATCAATGACCAGGCGCGCCCCGAAGAAGAAAGGGAGGCAGCCCAAAGGGAAGTGGAGGCCCTCGAGGTACGCCTTGCGGAATTACAGGCGCAAAAGGACAACTTGGAAAAGGAGCTGGGGCTTACCACCAAGGAAAAGGTAAAAAGAGCTCTGGTGAAGTATGGCGTTCCGCTGGCATTTGCGGTCGCTATTAGTACCGTAGTAGGAGTCATCCTTAGCTCCCTTAAGGTTACGGGCGCGGGCGTAAAGAAATTAGGCAATGGGCTGACGGACTTGGGAAAAAAGATGGCAGCCGGCTTGCCTGGGCTGCTGGGTTCGGTTGTTTCCTTGGCACTTAGGGCCGGCGGAGAACTGCTAAAGTTCGTGGGGAATAACATTTGGATATTAGTCGTCGCTATTGGAGTGGTACTCCTGAAGAAGATGAAGGGTTAATCTTATCCTTGTATGTTATGTCGGGCTTATCGTCGTCGGGTGTCCGAGGCGTCCTCGACTGGGGATAAGTAAAGATAGTATTCGCGCCGCCTTGATAATGCGGAACTAGCGGTATGGCAGTCATAGTAGAAATGGTCTTATGATTATAAGCAGAATTACCCGGTATAGAGGATTGTGATGCAACAGCATTTATCAAAATGTAAATGTTAAAATTGCTTTCCGCGTAAGTATTAATCTGAAGCTTTGCGTATCGACAATTAACTATCATATGAAAAGTTATCAACGCCATGTCATCTAGAGTATCTCCGGGTTCGTATGAAAAATGAACTGGATCTCTATTATTCTTTTTTCCCCTGTAAGGTGGTAACGTATAATTATTCTCATCTACGATTCTAAATCCAATGGCGTGTTCCTCCTTCACGCTAACGTGAATATTACATATAATCAATGCTAAACCTCCAGCCTCCACCCACAATCCAGTGTCAACCCAATCGTCATTGTGTAAGTACACCTTTTCCTTCAAATAATAAAGAAACCAATCTTCCTTCGCGTGTGGGTTCATATATACTAGAGACTCATTACCGATAAAGTGCTAATAGTTGCGTGATTATATCTTTCATCCCTTTGATTTTCTATACTATTTACGCAAACGCTCCCGGTGTCATCTACGCGTATTTGTAATTTTACCTTCCCATGGCAATCGGTAACCATGTGGAAAGTCCAAACTGATAGATTTTCAGCACTACTAGCATTTGGTTCTACGGAAAAATGTACAGGCTCCCTGTTGTTTGTCTTCGCGCGCATAGGCTGCAGTATGCCGTTGTCATCCAAAAACCTAAAGCCCACGTTGGCATGACTACTCGTACCAATGCAAATACTACAAAGGATTAACTTCTTTCCCGAGTAGTTCAAATTCACGGACATACCCGTGACATCAACCCAAGAGCTCTGGGTGTATTTTTTCTCGCCTGTGTAAGTCGTATAAACACAATCTACTCCAGCTACGTAGGGGTTGTTCATCGCCATATATAATAGCTCAGACCAATGCTTGCAGCTGCTAAGCCGGCCTTTAGTAAGTTATGGTCATATTCCTCAGGTATCGCAGGCAGGGCCTTCTTTGATGGTTTCTTAACTACGGGTAGCTTCGTTTCATGCGACTTTTTTGACTTCTCCACGAAATGGGAAATGTTCCTAAGAGTGTCAGAGTTCACGTCATTCACCCCAAACTTCATATCCTTAGTAGCTCGTTGAAGTTTGTTGTTGTATCCTACTACAGAACCAGTATTTATAGATAAATTACTAGGCATTAACCAACAACCCGGGGCTACTGCGTAGTCCAACCTTGCCTTAGAATTTTGTATGGCTAGTTGGTAACGCTGTACGCCCTTGCTAATGTCGCCCTCCAAGATTGAACTTTCGAATAAGATCAAGGCTTCGGCTCGCGTTTCTTCTGCGGCGCCCGTATTTCCAATTATATTTGATCGGGTGTTTACCTGAGCTCCCAAAATGGAATACACATAAGCTTCTATGCTGCGATTCAAACGAGCAAGACCAGCTTTGGTTAGTCCTTTACCTTCTGAGGGTATAAAGTTAAGATATTGCTTCGTTTGCTCGTCGTTGGTAATATTAATAATCAATGGATTGGCCCCCGCATACTTACCACCCTCGTCTTTGAACAGAGGTCCGTCTCTAACTTCCTTAGTGGTCTTAGCATTTGGTTCAAAGAAGGTGCTACTGTCGTGAGTTTCTTTGTGATACACAGTGTTCCATCGTAGATTCAACGCATGAACTTCTTTATCGCTTAGCACATGTCCACCAATCCCCCAATAAGCCCAAATATGCCCCAAGCCATTGTTAGCACCGGTAGTGCATCTAAAGTCTTTTCCCACAACTCCAAACTCCTTACAAAGCCTGTCATAGGCTGGAACGTCGTATTTGTTATCTCTTGGATAAAACGCAGCATCTCCCGGTAATGCAATAACACCCATTTCATGTAGTATTCTTCTAACCGTGAAGTGGAAGTGAAACATGAATATTGAATTCTTCATCAAGTTTGCACTTACACCGCAGCCGCTAGTGGCACACCAAACCGCAAAGTTCAGCTGCTGCGGCCAATAACGCATGTTAGGACCGCTTAACCATTCATGAGATTCCTTGGCGGTGGTATGAATAATGGGTACGTTTTTGAAGATATCCCGCACCTTTAACGGAAAGGAATGCTTGTTAGAAATCCGCATGTTCAACGTTAAATCCAAACTTGGATGTTCATCAAATGAAACCGCGGGTATCGGATAAGTACCGGTACCAAGCAATAATTCCTTTGACCAACTAGGTTTAGGTTCGACATGCAAGGGCTTATGTTCGATATAACCAGAATTCTTCAGTCGATTGTCTATCTGATCGACCAGCGTAGGTTTCAAATCCTCGTTGCTGTACATCCTAGAGCCGTTATAGTAAATCCCATCGGGCCTTCTTTCGAACTTACTAGGGTCTGCATGCGGAAACATCTTCCTAAATGCTCTCCAATTCCAGTAATCTCGATTATCGTGATGTGGCTGCTCCTCAATATCATTCCCAAAAGCGTCGGACATTAGTATATATAATGGATGTTATACCATCAGCACCTAAGTTGTACCCAGATGTTCCCAATTATCACACTACGGCACCCATTGAAAATACAGAGAACTTTCGATTGAATAAAGCAAATTTAATCCTGGCTTACTTGGAAGGGCAGACAAAACACTACGAAAAAGTCCGAAAAAAGTACGTTAGAGCCCGGAGTACGCTACATAAGATTGCGATAACTTCAGGATCCATATCTGTTGTGTTAACGGGCTCTGGCGTTGCTACTTCGCTTACTGGGCCGGGAATAATCGTTGGAGTTCCTTTGGCCGGCGTTGGGGCAGCTTGTGGTATCATTTCGGCTGTTGCTACGGGCATTATGAAAAAGCTATCCACGAAAATATGCAAGCATGACACGACAATAGCTCTATCTAGGGCTAAAGTAAATACTATTACCGATCTTGTCTCAAAGGCTTTGCGTGACAGAAAGATAGACGACGTAGAATTCTCGCTTATTCTGGCCGAAGAAGACAAATACGAGAAATTAAAGTCGGACATAAGGAATAAAAAAACAGTCGTAAAAGATCTTTCCGAGGAATCTCGCAAAAAGATCTACCAGGAGGCAAAAGAAGAGCTTCAAAGAAAGCTTGCTCAGTAAACATCTGCTTCGAAAAGAGCGTGACGGGATTCTATTTACATATCGAACGCCGGCTGTCTGGTTCATATGCAAATTAAATATAATAATTTTCACATACATAAGCGTCCAGATGTGTCTGGCGTTCGCTTGTGATCGTGGACTTTGGGGCTGGGGAGGCCTAAAGTCCCGAGTTCGAGCCTCGCTGTAGATGCATTTGGACCGGTTGCTGTGAGTGAAAAAAAAGCCTCCCCCACTCACAGCAACCGTGGGGGGAGGGGTAGAAAGTGCGATTCAACCCCGCGATGGGGGGTTTCGCGATTGGAAAAGTCAGGGGGTGTCTCGGGACGCTGTCCGGAGTTCACCCTCTGGTGGGTCGTAAGAAAGATATATGTGTATGTACTAGAGGGCCTCTGGCGCGGGATGAAATAAGCCCCGTAAGCCCAAAATGCAAAAAACCCCACTGGGGATAGCTTGGTGTTCTGCGCGATGCATTCCCCAGTGGGGTTTCTGGCAAAATAAACGCCAGTTTTGCATTTTTATTTTCTCGGAATCCATCCTAACAGGGGGTGGTTGGGGTCTATTTTGTAAAATATTTCGTAAATTACGTCAGGATAATAAGGAATATCCTTATTCAGCCGACAAAACATCCACTCGGCTTTTGTCATATCAGAAACCTCAGGAATAGACTTACCGGTAATTTCAGACAAAAGATAGGGAATAGCTTTGTAATATTTCCCTAGCTTTAATTTTTTCAACGTTTTCCGTAGACTTTGTGGGGTTGGCTCTTCTAAATGGTCTATGATTTTCTTCTTTACTTCGTTGTCTAAATATATCGGTCGATAACCTTGGATATGACTCATCCAGTCCCTAAAGTATTTTATTCTCTTATATGGCGTTTTCTTACGACCTCCATTGGCGTAATACTGCTCTTTGGTAGCATTTGGTACGGCATTACGAATATTCTTACCACATTCGTAACACTGTGCTGACGTGTCATCTTCTATTTGCATTTTCTTACCACAACAAACATACTTATTTGGTTTAGTAGGCACAAACTTGGGTTTCAAACACTTTACACAGAAGTCATAAACGAACTCTTTACATCCTTCGCACTCCATATATAGACTAACATATTTAAGTGCGCTGTTGCCCTCAACCACACTTGGAGTGGGGGTCGTCCGTAGGTGGATTTTTGACACGGGTCTTGCCCCGTGTTGAGATTGCGCTGGAACCCCCATTCCCTATACTACTCAACAATGATTTTATACATGCCCTATAGATAACCTTAACATCAACTAAAGTACATCTTAACCTTCCCTTCTAGCAGAGACTCCCCTTTCTCTCCCTTCTTTTAGACTGGGAGGAGGAAGACTGCAGATGTAGAGCCTTTCCTTTGACACACTGTCTTCCACAGTCGTGGACAAACTAAACCAGTTTTAAAACTGGTTTTAAGCCCGGTACATATTGTGTGCATGAGCAAACATAACACTGTTATGCCAAACACTGTTTGGCAAGAGAGGCTGTCAAAATCATGATAGTGCATATGTTGCTGAGTTACGCCACTCAGGTGTGACAAGTATGTCAAACAACGGCATGGTCTATTTTTCTCACTCAACCAAAACAAAAGGGAATATTGTCTGCTAGCAGGGAAATCTTAAACATCATCATCTTCACCACAATCACCCTCTATTGTCTCCATCATCACTTGTTTCTTTTAAATAAGCACCAGAGGTGGATCAAGGGGAGTGTCCTGGGAAGCACCAAGCAACCCCCTAACACCATTATTACTTGAGCTCTTTCAAAGCAATGCATAATATTTCTATATAAATTTCTTCATTTGGGACACCCCCCTGAGAAATTCCTTGAACTGCCCATCAGGAACATCTTAATTCCGTTGCTTCAGAAATGTAGGCTGATGTAGATGGCAGACTATCTTTTTTCCTCCAGCATAGCAGTATCATTGAGGCGTTCTGTAGTTCCCATGATTATTAGAACAGTAATGACAGCTTCATCAGCTGTACTGTAGGCTTTCCATCAAGTGAGTTTTCCTTTCCCAGAGAAGCTACCATGTTTCCTTTGGAAAATTGGCATCAATCTTATCCTTAGGTGTCTTTGGCTTAACCCAGTAATCAAGGAGGTGTTTGCTAACCTCCGGAGAGCATCTTGGAGATCAAGACGTGTGCCTGGTGAATGGATATCCAGCATACTGTAGTTGCACATTCCCCAGTTGCATCCAGAGCCCACCCCATCATCTAGGTGACAACATATTCTTGATTACTTTTATCTTGATTAGTAGATTGATTGTTATCTTTTTTATCCAATGCTGCTTTTTGAGATCTTGAAGTTATGCCACTCCATCAATGACACAGCTATTTTTATCATGTTGATTGGGATGCCAACGCTGTTGTCAGCAGTTGCAGTGCAAATTGATTGAGCTATCTTCTCTAGAATGCCCATAAGCACATTTTAAAATTAAATTGCCCCATCATTTGCAAAAAGACATCTTGGAAGAAAAACTTGATTGACTGTTTTTTGATAGTGCTATCCACCTTCCAGCAACTGTGCCCAGATCAGTTTACTTTGTCTGATTGTATCTGCTCTATCACAGAGGTTTATGGCATCTTCATTCCTATCTCACTCTGGCCACAAAGATCTTTGCATCTTTCTTAACATTATCTGAAACAACAACATTTGGTCATCAATCTTTTCTTTAAAGGGCATGAGAATCTTTCAGTGGTGGTGGTTAGCTGCTCAGTGTTCTATTGTTCTCCTACTAATACAGCTGTAGTTAGATTGTGGTGTTCCTCAGTCTTCTCCTGCTTGGACAGCCTTGCCATGATATTTGCTTCCTCAGCTAGCCTTGTCAGTTCTGGAGTAATAACAAATAACTTCTTATTGTGTGCTTTTGGGTGAGGGATAATGGATGGATTAATGTGCCCATGATAAAGAGCATGATTAGCACGTAGTGCAAAAAATGATGCTTGACTGTTTTTTGATCACCCAGTTTCCTTTTTTGATGATGGCAACTGCTGATGGTCACACTAGAAGTCATGTGATAGATTTTTTCATCTTAAGATGTATTGAAATAGCTTTTAAATAGCTATTCATGCGTGCTGATTTAATTTTATGGCGAAAAATTGAAACACATTTGGAATAAAGGTGGTTTTAAGATGTAGCCTTGTTTCCATGCTGAGTTACTACAGGACGTTTTTCAAGCCTCCCTAAAACATGTCTGTGCAAGTCATAAAATTGCTGGAAATATTTTTCAGTTTCTTAAGGTCCCCTAAACACATGTAGACTAGTGGGTTGCTTCCAGCATAGAATTCCCACTTAACCTTGACTATACTCCCTGACTATACTTCGATAATGTGATGATATAATTTGTTGTTAATAAGAGGACCTGCACATAAAAAACTCGTGTCTATTTGTTAAACATAGAAAAAAACTTGATTAAAACTCAAAGTTTACTAGATAATCTATACTATTAAATCCTTCAAAGTCATTGGATGACCATGATTCTTGAACTATTAGTGTGAAATGTATGTTGCATCTAGAAATGTGCAAACATTCAGCTATACCAGTCAATATATTACAAAATCTATCCAATAAACTTTCCTTGATATTTTGTCATATAAGGACAAGCATTGCATTTATCACAATTCAAATATGGGGTCACCATTCTCGTTTTTGATCAATCTTGATAAAACCAACTCAAAACAGTCGAAGACTGACACTTTTCCAAGTGGAGAGTGGGGGTAGTTAGATAAAAATCGCAATTTCTCTACTCAAAAACCACCGACTTTTTCAAGTTCCATCCTTTAAGAAGCATGCGCAAACAAATGTGCACTGCAAAACCAGAGAATTTACCTTGAAAGAAAATATTACAATTCTGTGGGATTTCCACACATTAGCATGGTTCAAGGTATATATTCTTTAATTACAATTAAATAATTTTTTTTCTATTGGAATAAATTCTCATTCTATTCCCATTATTATTATATGACAATTTCAGGAATGTTTGTTGGGAATAAATTCCAACAGGACTCATTAGCAGAAAAATTCAACCTAGACTGACTTATTGAATCAGTCTCTCTAGAGTGCAAACAATTAATCCGTGAAACACTAATTACTAAATAATACAAAATAGTGCTGATTAAACAATAGAAAACAATGGAATTTGCATGAAATTGTGCTATTAAGTATTACTAAAGTTTCAAGGTTATATTGTTTGCACTCTATTAATCAACTTATAATTAATGATTTTCCTAAATTGGATTTTTTCTATTCATTTAAGGTGAGGAACAACATATGGAGATGATTATCATTGCCTTCCTCTTCTCCCTCCGTCTTTCTGATAAACATAATATCTGCTGGTATGTTAATGTATTACTCTTGCTAATGAAAATAGCAGATATTCTTAAGCAAAACAATGCTATCTGCAGTGGGGGTTTCATTGGTGAGTGCTGGTCATCAAAGCTGAAACATTTTGGATCTGAACATGCATGCTTTCTCTGAATATCATTTCATTGTTTACATAATACTGACAGTTTAGTGTTGTGTATGGAAGCATTACACTTGAAAATAGCACTTGGATGAAACCTGCCATGCTTAATTATGTAAATGTTAAGACAACTTGAACAGGAGAGTTCTTATTTTTTGACATTCAACTTAATAGTTTGTTTTTTTATTGAACAATCATTTTCATTCAAAGTACATTAGCCTGTGGCCATGAATATAAGCACTGTTTGATTGGTTATGTGAATACTGAGACAGTAAAGGCCTATTTACGTATACCTTGACGTATACGGCAAATTTTGGTACCATTTACACGAGCACAACTTGTCGCACGCGGCATGAAAAAAACGCGAGCATTTTACTCGTCATTACGGCAAATGTTTCTTGTAAAATGCCACCATACTCAGTTGAGAAGTGCAGTAAATAATCATGTCTACCTTGTTATTTGATGAGATCATTCAGAATTTTTGCACTTCGTGCTTAATTACCGGTAAAGACGTTTTCATGGAAATCCGCCATTTTGTTTTGGAATCAACTAGTTCCAGTCCCAATCTCGGTCAAAATCGTCATATTTATGTCATTTTCCTACGGCATGTCGTGGGGTTTTAAGCCAAAGTTTAAAATGCTACGGCAAGTCTTGAGGCTGCATACGTCTGTCGTAGGTCCATTTACATGACACAATTTTCAGGCAAATCATGCCGTGTAAATAGTCCTTAAGAAAACCATGGGTTGTGGCAGTGAATGGAACATACAGAGAGGTTTAAGACCAAAGGGGTAAGAATATAATGAAGTCAGATAGCAATGGGTTGTGGTGCAGCCAGTGAATGGTAGAATACTGGTTGTAGGGGTCTTTACTCAACCATATGGAATTTTTGAGTGGCTAAAACTGAGAGGGATTATTTTAGGGGGGGGGGGGGGGATTGACTGGAACAAAAGTGGACAAAGAGAGTTTTTTATCTATTCTTATTACCTTAAGCTTCCCAGTCATCAAAATAAAAACAAAATACTAGAGGTGGGCTAACAATCAGTGGAGCCTATGACTAGAAGGATATTTGCATTGGTAGTCTAGGGGGCTATGATCAATGGTAGGAAAAAGGAGACTAAAAGTGTCTTAGTGTAATCCATATCAGCAATGCTGTGTCCTGATTGGATGAGCTACTACTGGGCTATAACTCAAATCTGACAAAAGATTAAATTGAATTGAAATTATATATATTTACAGTGCAACTTCTCCAACCAAAGCCACAACAAATTTTCTACAAATTATCCAATAGTGTTTGAGTATTTAGACAATAGATTAGCGGCTAATTTTGAATTTAGGTATTCTTCCGTAGTTGCGGTTGGTAAAACTAAATGATGAAGAAGAGCTTGTAATATATTTTCTTGGCAAATTAGTGATTTGTGTCACCAAAGATATAGAAAAATAGTAATGTACGACTTCAAATACGACAGGAAAGCAAATTACATTAGAAACCATATAAAACATAGTCTTTATGATTACAGTTTGTTTTTTCCAGACGAAGATATAATCAGGCTGACACAGATTTGACAACAAAGGTGCCGGCAGTCTTCTCAGCCGTTTAGACCCATGGATATTTGTCCCATTTGTAGCAATTCTATTCAGATTCCTACTTTTGATTGGCTAATTTGTAGAACATTTGTCGAGGTTGCTTTGGTTGGAGTAGTCGCACCGTAATCTAATTCCCGCCATCATTGCCTAAGAGTCAATAGCCAATTCGAGCTGGAGGACTAATTGCCAAATAGAATAGGTACAGAAAGATGATGTTGTTAGAATGAAACACAACGATAGAAGTGAGTCAAACTATTCCTACTCTTTGAGCATTAAAGATACAGTGATGAATCTAGAGGGTGTGTGTCCCTGTATGTATAAAGCACAATAAGCATTCATATTTAACAATAGCAAGACTCCATGATCTACTAGAATATAAAGCTACATGTTCAAAATGGTCTTCAATTTCATATTTTCTTTCTTTTTGGAAAGATCTTGTTACAAAACAGAAGATTCAGTTATTTCTGTGACAACTGTCTTTTGTAAGACGTGTGCAGATGGTGATGTCTTCTAATAAGTTAAGATTTCTAAAAATTTTCCAACTTCATAGGCAATAGATTATCTTGGTTAATTATGCACGCTTTGATTAAGCTATTCAAAGCAGTATTTTCTGTAATCAAAGATCAGTTCTAAGGGATAAACTTGTCATGTTAAAGAAATAAGAGTCTGATCAATGGCTTCAATTTTTATTTACTGTGGTAAACCAGTCATAAAATACCTTTGTTTTTTCCTGTCCTGATTCCTCCTCTACAAAATAGACAAGTTACACAATAGTACCCAGGGGTCTTCCTGGACATAACGCAAGGAACCATTGTGGGCTTCTGCTATATAGAGTTCTGGTCTACAGTTTAATCAATTAGCATGTACAAGCTGTCAATAAATAACATCATGTTGCCAAATGATTAAAAGAGGATAACCAGCCAATCATGTGACGTAAATTAATGTTTTCTCACTTGTTGTTTTTCATTGACTGCTGTAATTCAAGACAGCCTAACTAGAAATATCAATACTGTACTTGTAAAAAGGGATTCAAGCCAATTTCTAAGTGATTAATTGAAATCTAATATTTCTAAGAATTTTCAATGAACTTCATGGGCAATAGTGCTCAGAGGTCTTCAGGGCCTTACCCAAGAGACCTTTAGTCTACAGTCTGATCAATTACCTTGTACCAGGTGTCTATCAATGTCACTGTCACAATGATTATGAAAAGGCAGAGATAACAATAATGTTACAGAAATTTACGTGCTCTATTCCGTTGACTGCTGTAATTAAAGACAGCAGAACTAGAAATATTTATTATCCCTCTTAATCTAAAACAATTTTTTTTAAGCAAGGTGTTAATGACTTCTAAGCAAGGACTTTTAAGAATCTTCAAACTTCATGGGCAGTAGATTATTTTGGTCAACTATTCATGATTTGATTCAGCTATTCAAAGGGACAAACTAGTCATGTTAAAGAATGATGCACCTGATAAATGGCTTCGACTGAGGCAAGCTGAAATGATTCTGATTACTTGATGCTATATTTTAAAGGTTATTTGGGTCTGAATATTTTTAATCATTGTAAACTAATTTAGATTTTGAGATGGCAATATGACAAAATTTTGATGAGTGGTTGGAGAAAATATATTCCATATTATGTAGTTCACTAACCCTTTGAATTGTGTGCCAGACCAACCTATTATTTTCAATAATATATTGTGAGGCTCTAAGTGCCACTACAATGAAATATCTCCAAGTTTTACTATTTATACACCTTGCTAAAGTACAGTACTTTACAAAAAAAGAAAACTGGCATTTCATTTCTTGTTAGCATTTTCGGTTCTTAAGATATTCAAGTTTTAAGTTAATGCTAATTAGGAGATAAATGATGCCATATTTTCATCAGTATGTATCTGAGAGTATTTGATGAATATTGTTCAAACTTTGAATTATAATTGTATTCAAAGTATGGAACATGTACAAACTGTAGTTGCTATGACAACACACTGTTGTCCAGGCCCCTCAGCCATTGCTTTGTTATTTTTGTGGCTACTGCTTCGATGGAAGCATAGCCATGTCAACTTGTTGAGTGCCTGAGTTAAATACCAAAGGAAGCCGAAATCGAATACCAATTTTAGTCCGATATACTTTCTGATATTGTTCGGAGCCAATCAGATCATTGTTGTGACATGACTACATAAAAACTGTAATAACTCCAAAAATATTTTACCAATGTCATTCAAACCTGGACGGACATACATTAGCAATCATTGGTTACACACAGGTGCCAATCATGTGACATACTGTATGACATCATCAATCATGTGACAACAATAAAACAGTAATAACTCTACAAACACCACAGGGAACCCGGCTATTTTTTTTCTCCTCTAGAAAATTAACTTCGCTCTTTGTGGGTTTCCTGTGTTGTGATCAGTTTCTTTTTACATAAGCTGTAATCAGATCTGCGCGCTGTAATCAGACAGGCGCTGTAAACTGATAGCCAATTAAATTCAAATCAATAACAGTTGGTAACACACTCTAGTAAACACTCAAAGGATGAGGAGGGCTGCAACAAAGCAAGTTTTATGGTATGATCATCACCTCCAGTTGCTCGGACCAGCTACTTTAGTACAACAAGCAGGAAGTCTTGATGATTTTCATGTTTTGATTGCGTCGTGTTGTTCAAAAATATTCAAGATGTAAAACCCTGTAAACAAGGGAATTCAAATTTTGTGTTTTGGTGAGTAACGGTTATTTCCAATTTTCTTAGAATAATAATATCAGATTTGCGGCACACTTAGAATTCACGGGAAATATTGAACGATACCGGAAATGTCCAGAAACTATATGGAAATTTAGATCTCTCTGTCAACAAGCTGTCAAATTCTTTTGTTTCAAATCGGACATACACCAGATACATCCTGTTTCATAAGCTAAGCGGTCTGAGCAACTGGAGTTGAACATATAACTAAAACTTAGTTTTTAAATATCACTTTCTAGGATCGTTACTTTTACGAGTTCAACAAAATACAACATCCCGACCCAAAGTTAATTTCGTTGGTTTTTTATTAATAAATTAGCTTCATGAATAATTTGAACAGGGGTTTTAAAATCGGACACTTGCTTCGTTGCATCCCTTCTCCTCTGAGTGTTTACTAGAAAGTGCGTTACACACCACAGGCACCCATAAGAAGCAAAACACCAACAGGCTGTCAGTTTACAGTGCCGATCTGATTGCAGCGCGCAGATCTGATTACAGCTTATGTAAAAGGAAACTGATCACAACACAGGAAACCCACAAAGAGTAAAGTTTATTTTCTAAAAGAAGCAAAAAATATATAGCCAGGTTCCCTGTGCAAACACTTGAGCACTGTTAGTCAAACTTGTATACATTGCTGCACATATTTGTTACACACGGGTGCCAATCATGTGACATATGATGTCATCAATCACGCGACTATATTAAAACTGTAATAACTCTACAAATATTTGACCACTGTCAGTCAAACTTGGACAGACATACATTGCCAGACATTGCTTACACACGGGTGACAATCATGTGACTATGATGTCATCAATAACATGACTACATTTAAACTGTAATAAATCTACAAATATTTGACCACTGTCAGTCAAACTTGGACAGACATACATTGCCAGACATTGCTTATGCATGGGTGACAATTATGTGACTATGATGTCAGTCATATGACTACATTAAAACTGTAATAACTCTACAAATATTTGACCACTATCAGTTAAACTTGGACAGACATACATTGCCGGACATTGCTTACACATGAGTGCCAATCATGTGACATATAACATCACCAATCACGTGACTGCATATGAACTGTGATAACTCTGCATTTACTTGACCACAGGCAGTTAATTTTTGACAGAAAAACATTGCCGAACGTTGCTTACAGACAGTGCCAATCATATGACATGACGTCACCAGTCACATGACCACATAAAAAACTAATTGCTCTATAAATATGTCATCAATGTGAGTCAAACTTGGACAGACATACTTTGCTGAACAATTCTGACACATCATTCAATCATGCGACATATGACGCACCAGTCATGAAATCTTCATGATGTTGAAAATGGCAGTAGCCACATGCAGGCTTTGACTGCATATTTTTTTGTAAACCAGTCGTGAAACTTTATACAAACTGTAAAGAATGCCCTGAGAAAAAAATTCCTCAAAGCAATCAGTCAATCATCAATCTCTACTCACATGTCATGCTTAGTCCAGGAATCCAACCCTTGACACTCAGAGGTGAGTGTAATACTGCTACATTACCCTTGATCCCCCTCTTGTTAACCAACGGGTAGCTTGTATCCCCAAAAAATGTCATTACAAGGTACTTAATTCTTTGGTTTTATACTTTCTAGGAGACTCCACTTCAGTGAACAACATTCAAGAGGCACTTGTGAAATTTTACAGATAAGCCCAAAGTAATAGAGTAAAAACATTTTTATGTACAACACAAATAGCGCTAATTTAAATATTGATGAAATCGTTTTGAAATCGTTTTGAAATCTTGTACAATGCAATTCAATGTCAACTCATCTTTGTTATCAAGCTCACTATGGGTACTAGTGACATATGCACCTTCAAAATCGAAATTTGTTGATAATTCGAAAAACTAGCCATTAGGGCACGGCTAACTCACAGGTCAGAAAACTTGAGAACTCAGAAAAACTTTAAGAGCACCGCAGAGACCTAACCAAAACTACTTATGGATGATGTGACACATGAATCGATTTGTATAGGGCTCCACAGCTGATTGCAATAAATTATGGCCATGGTTTATCTTGAAAGACTGAAATATTTGCACCAAGAATATTGCCAGACTACTTTACAGTCAGATATCTAAGAATCATTTATAGCTAACTTTCTCAAAGATATTTAAATCCAAAACTGTTTAGGTTTACTCTATAGATATTGGGATATTAAGGTTTCATTATAATCACTGGATACCATCACATTTAGTTTCGTAATTTAACACAGTGCTTGACAAAATAATGAGACATAAAAAGAAAAATGTTACTAATGAAAACATTGAAGCTTGTAGGAGTCCACAATACATGTTGTAATATGCTTTGTTTAAAGATTATCAATCCATCTGTGGTTGGTACTCATCTCTGATATACTAACACCTGTCTACAGTGAAATACTTTCCTCTAGTGTGCTTTTAGATTCAATCAATACAGGATACAGGTGAGTAACTGGTTTAAGATATGTTACAACACTGATAACTATAGAATATAATAGAGACTATTATTGTACATACAAATGTAAGTCTATTGTGATAAAAAGAACAATGTAGGGCATACAATTTTGTTTACTATTAGTAGGTAAAGTAGAACATTATAAGAGTATTTGAATAGCCCACTTCCAAGATATGCTTTGCTTGTTACATTTCAGTACGAGGCTACATGATAAATTCGAATTTTTTCTTTGTGCACAAAACCTCACATTGAATCCCTTGTGCATGACAGGGGAAGCATATGTTGGAACTAGGCTATTGATAGTTTAGTGAGTAAAGAAGCCATACTTCTCTACTCCATAGTATTGATGAAACATTTCATAACATGTAATTGGATTTATTAAAAATTATTAGTAGTAAATAATAAATCTAACCCTATACCCTAAGTCAAGGTTCTGACTGATGTATTTATACATTTAATGTATCTTGTATATTCAGTTCAACAAACCATGGTTGGTCACTAGAACGAATTCATTAAAGGTTTATTTTAATATATGTTTAAACATTTTGAATTGAAATTATGTTTAATTTAATTTACTTAAAATAATTCCTGTGCCTAAGATAAATAATTTAAGTATTAAATGACTATAATGACTGTAAATTTAATAACTATAAAATACACAGTAAGTCTTTGTTACAAGTTTCCTAGTGTTGGTTTCAAGCAGCTTCCTAAAAGGAAGATTGAACTGTGTGAGCTGTGTTATTTGTAAGCGTAGCAGGCATAGCTCATTTGGTTAGTGAGAGTCCACTGTGACTCCTGTGTCCTAAACATTTTCTCTTCTGCATATCAAATATAGCTGAAGTGCAATGTTTTCAAAACAAGGAAGCAGTTTCCAGAGGCTGTGTATCTACTTGTTACGTCTGTTGGAGCCCTAGCAGGTTGATAGATCATGACCTGCATAGGACTGTTTTTCTCTATAGAGAAAGAGGTGTTTGAGAATCTTATGTTGAATGCATGGTGGAGGCTGAAAGAAGAGACATTGTCTAGTCTGTTTGAGTGACATCAGGTCATCAGTTTGGTAGATCATGACCTGCCATAGAACCATAGGACTGTTTTTGTCTATAGAGGAAGAGGTGTTTGTGAATTTAATGTTGAAGGCTGAAAAACATTTGCTGTTGCAAAAGTTGTTAATTAATGTGGTATGGTTTGTCCTGTGAAAGTTATACTTTGCATTAAAGACTGTTGTCTTTAGTGAATGGGTTTAGAACATGTTGTCTGTAGTGATGAGTAAACCATAAGGCAGTGGTATATGACAGAATCATACCTAGTTTTGGTTCAACTCATGGTACGCCTCATCGTTTATAGATATCCTTGATTTTCTAGAGCACAAAGATTGTTTCTGTAAGGAGATGCCAAGTGCAGCTGATAAATTTCCTGAGTAAACTTGCTCCTTAAACTGGATATGATTACTTATTTTTCTTGGGGTGATGCCCCAGATAGATTCGCCTGAAGAGGCTACATAAACGATTGGTCCTCAGACTTGTTAGCTTTGTTCTTAATGCAAGGGTGGTATCTGTAGTGAAGTTTGTAGATGATGGAATTCATATCTTGAAGATGAATCTTTGAGCTTACATTTTCAGTTTGAGGACAGTGAAAATATTTTTTGTCATCCTTGTTGTGATGAGACAAATAGATGAGACAAATGGTATCCATAATGTCATTTTCTCTTACTTGCTAATATTGCTAAACTAGGGCTGGATGATCCTGCTCCTCAATAAAATATTACAGAAGGTTCTTATAAACTTAAAATTTGTTAACTAAATTAATTCATTGATCATATCATAACTTAGTATAATTTTAGACTTGAATATAAAAGTTTGAGAAATGTGATTGGTCAAGTGACCAGAGATTCTTTCTGAGACCATAATCACTGTTGGAGTGGTGTTTAGGTTTTTCAAAGTTTGCCAGAATTGAAGTAATACTGAAACCTTCTTTTATCCTGAATTTCGTCTTTTCTCTGATATTCAAGTCTAAAATTATACTAAAACAATTATTCCCCTCAGGCTCAGTGATTATGGTGAATATTCACCTCGCTGCTTGAAGACTCACAGCTCAACATATTGTCACTGATAATCACTTCACCTTTGGTAAATAATTGTTGCATATTGAAAAAAAATTGAATGCAGTACTTGAACATTTGATGCAGTTGTTTTTTTGTGTGTATGATCCCATTTCACTAGATGACCATACTAAACTAGTGCTCTAAGCAAATATGATGATAGACTAATAAATATCTTGATCAGCACTCATTACATAGTAGCAAAGCTATAAATAGGCCAAATATTTTACTAGGTGCATAAGACATTTAGTTATTGAACAAAATATATCAGAAATATGTAAAGAACATTAGAATCATGAAAATAGGATAGACTTGATGCAACTCACTATTGAACATTGTACAAGATACTATACTAGATATAAAGCAGTGACTTAATTAAAACTAGAGAATTGATATTAGTAACAACCTTGGGTTTTTATTGCTCAAGCTGAGGTAATCAACCCTTGGGGCGTGCTCTATTAACCATTAATCAAGGTTTGTTTCTGCTTCAACATGTTACATGAAATAATTGAGATATTGTTACTTCAATTGACTAAGAAGCTCTTGTATATAATTCAGTTAAGTAATATATAAGTCAACAAAAGCAAAAAAATCTGATTATGAAGTAAAGTACAACTCTTTTCGCAATGTAAAAGAACATAATTGACAGTGGAAAAATGAATAGAATATGAAATAAGATAAAGGAACATGATCACTTCAGAACATGTAGAAAAGACTGTAGAAACGACTTGTATGAGAGAGTTTCAGGTATTGGCCAGTTTGCTTCCTTTTTAATTGCTATCATCTCATGGTAGCCAGAGATGGATTAATGAAACATTAGAAAAGGTGATGCCAATACCTAAACACATTGTACAATATATATATAATATATATATGAAACAAAGTAATACTATAGTATGGTCGATCTAGCCCCTGTGCCCCTCTAAAATGATTAAACTAAATATAAAAATTTAGTGACTCTTTACATCAGGGGTTCATGTAAATAGCACTAATTTAGTCTTGGGTAGTTCCAAGGTTTGAGGATGAAAGCATAAAGTAATTCTAGACACCCAAATGGAGACAAACAAGACCTTGTTGATACATGTTATGACAACGCAATGATAAGCAGCCCAATGACCAAAAGATCTTCCAAAGTATCTGTAAGATAAGACGAAAGTGCAGAGAAAAGAATGCATTGGTTCCAGACACTAGAAAGAAATTGAAGCATGAAGAAAGTCTGTTATATAAACTATGCTTGTAAGCCCATTGAACAATGATCTTCCAAGGCATTTCTCACAACCTTTGCTGCTGCTTTCATGGCATACAAACTCCCTTCGCATCAGAATCAACACTACATAGCTAATTTGTGCACCCTTAAGACAAAGTTCCTCATGGCCGACAAGAATTTGTTGTCTACAGGATGCCCTACAGCGAATGTGACAAAGTCTACATAAAAGAAACAGGAAGACCTCTACAAGAAAGAATTAAATAGAACACAAGAGATTGCCGAATGTGCACACAAGACCAGTTATCGCCTTGGCTAGGAAGATGTTGAATGAGTAAATAGAGACCCCCATTGGTATAATTATATGCAGAGTCAAGGAAGCCATTTAGATTCAGCTTAACCCTAATAACATTAATAGGGACAGTGGTAAAGGAATCCCTGAAGTATGAATACCAACAATAAGAAGTTTCCCTGAACGGAGACACAACAACCAAACAGCCAATCTCAGCATGAACTGACAACCAATCAAAGTGCAAGATGTGCCAGCAAGCGCTATATGAAGACACACCATCAAGTCTACACCATCACAAGATCAGCAGGATAGCATGATGCAAGAAAACAGTACAGAGGAAAGACTGCTTTGGTTCCAGACACTGTAAGAACAGTAAAGCATGAAGATAGTAATCTTCCATGGTGTATCATGATGCAAGAAAACAGTACAGAGAAAAGAATACAATAGTTCCAGACACTGGGAGGACAAGAAAGCTTGAAGATAGTCACTGAACCATCATGATTGTAACCCTATCAAATAAGTTATCTCCCATGGTGTATTTTGATGCAAGAAAACAGTACAGAGAAAAGAATACATTGGTTCCAGACACTGGAAGGACAATAAACAATAGAGACAGTATTAAAGCATCATGATTCCAAGCCTAGCTATTAAAGAAGTGCTTTCTTTTCAAGATTAAAGGAGGATAATAATAATGTAAATCCAGACAACCTAATGGAGGAAACTTCAAGTGATAATGTGTTGGAACAGGAAAAGGGAAAGACAACCAAAGATGAGCATAAATGTTGGATTAACAAAGTGAAACAAGTGACCTTACATTTTCCTCTGAAAAACAAGATAATTAGATGAAACAAGAGAGAACCTGCATGCTGGAAGCATAGGGATTTCTAATGGAAAAGCCCTGTTTTACAATATGGAATGCTGGTTTTTATTTGCTGAAATGGCAAAACAGTTTACAAATTAAGATATTTCTATTTTGAAAAAAAAATGAATATTTAACATTCTCTTTTACTTCTAACTTAATGCACAGTACAATCTGAGTGACATATTAAATTTAGTTAAACTCAAATTAAACAATAACTAGTTTATGATTTTATAATCTTTGTTTAAACAAAGTATTAAAATATTGTTAACATATTAATTTAATTTATTCTTAATTGAACTTAAATGTCTTAGATTATGAATTTGCCAATGATGAAAACCTAGTTGCTAGTGAGAGTAAGGCAATATGTATCTCAGTTCAGCTACTCTTGTAATGCATTATACCTACCTACTACTGCTACTGAAAAGTATGTACCTTTCAAATGTTGATCAACCAGAATAGACCTACAATGTTTATACAACAGTTTCTATTAGATTCTATAGTTATCATTGTTGTAACATATCTTATACCAGCTACTCAACTGTATCCTGTATTGATTGAGTCTAAAAGTACACCAGAGGTAAGTATTTCACTGTAGACAGGTGTTAGTATATCAGAGATGAGTACCAACCACAGATGGATTGATAATCTTTAAACAAAGCATATATTACAACATGTATTGTGGACTCCTACAAGCTTCAATGTTTTCATTGTAACATTTTTCTTTTTATGTCTCATTATTTTGTCAAGCACTGTGTTAAATTACAAACTAAATGCGATGGTATCCAGTGATTTTAATGAAACCTTAATATCCCAATATCTATAGAGTAAACCCTAAACAGTTTTGGATTTAAATATCTTTGAGTAAGTTAGCTATAAATGATTCTCAGATATCTGACTTTAAAGTAGTTTGGCAGTATTCTTCTATATCAGAATTGAACACCTACCACAGATGGGTTGGTAACATTTACACAAAGTATCCTATAACATCTATAATTGTGGAACCCTGCAGTAAAGCCTTTGTTTGTTTTTGATATATTAATTGCTTCCCCTGATGATGAAACCATCTTACTGGCTTTTCTGCCTTGACTATAATTTAAAGATGTTTGTCTAATTGTGTTAAGCCGTGGGTCAGTTGGCTAGTAACCAGCATTAGATAATCATGCTCTTGTTACTTAATATATTTTATCTTTACAAGATTCTTTAGTCCATGATTTTTTTTGAAAATGTCGTAATCAAAAAGTCATAAGGTGTGTCACATGAGCAAACAAATTGTTTTAGTTTTGATAAATTCTACTGAAAATGGGCCAGCCATATTACTATTACAAAAATGTTGCTTTCAGTTTCTTTCATGGACGCTTTAGATTTGTACCTGGAATATTATCCTTAGACCCATCATTTGTGAGTAGATTTGTTGGTTGGTTCTCTTCTGTGCTTCAAGGGCTTTTCTCTGGGTTCGCAAGTTTTCCTCCCTCCAGAAATCGATTCTAAATTCTAATTCAGGTCGCATAAACATGGCAGTACAAATACATTTATCTTTGACACAAGAATATTGTCCTATGTGACACCAGATAGTAATATTTGCAGATATATACAATACCCAAGGGTTTAGGAGGATTTTTCCATACTGTCACAAGAAGTGCTAACTATGAATTCTTGCAATAATTGGGAACAAGTGCAGGGCCAATGCTGTAATGTTGCAGCTGTTTTCAGGTTCTACTTATGTGTTGTACATGTGATGTTTATCCTCTATTACTTTTTGCTTACCTGTAATATGTTTGGTTTTCATCAGTGTTGGATAATGTCAAGGCCAATCATTGATAATAAATGCATTTCTTTTTTAATATTATTGGAAATTGGCTTTGATTATAAAACAGACTGTCCAACATTGATGTCAGCCATTAAACACACTCAGGTGCTTCCTTGTGCCTCTGATTGTTGTTAACTGTTTTAAGCAGGCTACTTTTTCATTTTATTCATTGTTGGGTATTGGATGTTGGTTGATTGAACAAATCACAGCATCAATTTATGATACTGCAGCTGTTAATATGGGGTTGACATACTGATGCAGCAGTTAATAAATGTGTTTTAATGGCACCAATAATGTCTACAATCCATTAGTGTCTTTTAAATTATCAATTTCAATCAGGAATTTTCCTTATTTTTCATTGTTATTAACAAAAGGCTGTTTGTATTCCTGGCCCCAGTTTCATATTTGAGGAGAGTTGCTTGTTGGTTCTCTTCTGTGCCTTGAAGGCTTTTCTCCAGGTTCTCTGGCTTCTCCCTCTGCAAAAACTAACCTCTACTAGCCTCAAATGTGAATGTGTTGGGAGCAGAGCCACTCTGTGAAATACAGTTAATTCCCATCATTTATTATTCAAATACTTTTTTAACTATCATAATATAATATGAATACTCAGGTAATTATTGAAATCCTCACACACTGATTGGTCGAGTAACTCAGATTATCACATGATAATCACCTCCAGCTATAATCCAAAATGGCGGCCAGCCATTGTTGCCTGTGTATTTATACTAAAACAATTATTCACCTCAGACTCAGTGAATATCGGGAATAATTTCCTCAACTTCGTTTCGGTTATTATTCCCAGATATTCACTTCGGACACAAATTGCAGGCACCTAAAGAATACCTACAATGCTTTGCATGTTTCTATTTATTCTTTTTCTAAGGAGCTGTGAGCACTTTACTGTTAAGGTAGATCATCTGACTGATTTTTGATTGAACTTGCATATTTCACTTCCACTTAACAGCACGCATTCACTTGCATTTCACCTGATTTGATGAATTTATGCATTTGTAGATATTTTGACATTGTGCTTATTAGAAGGTCTTGCCTAGTGTACATAAAAATCAGTCTTATAGAAAGAGTAGTTTGTTTTCTCATTTAACTGAATGTTTTTCAACCCATTCAGAGGCGATGCTAAAAACTTAGTACTTTTTTTCTAATTAAACTTTTGAGAGTTTTTATTTTGTTTTCCATTAGGGTTAGGGTGAGGCATTATATAGTGCTTTCATTATACCACCTATATAGCTAAGAATCCAGCATTTTTTCACATGTTTTATGTTGTCAACACAGAATGTAAGGTTTCATTAATAGATTAGAGTTCCTCCTATTGAGTAAGCAGTGATAATGATAATGATTTATACTGAAGATGTAGTGTGCTTGAGAGACTTGAGAACACAATAATTATTTAATGTAATTGGTGTCTCGGCTGTGGGAGATGAATTAGCCTATGGTCAGGGGGTGGATCCAGGTATTCTAGAAGGGGGTAACTATTCCAAAGGTTTTATGACGAAAGTGAGGAAAAGGGGGATGAGTGTTCAGTATCAGTTCTGTTCCATTATCAACAGCAATTAGCTGAGCAACGGGGGGAGTATTCTATTCTAGATTAAAGTTCATAAAAAGAAGTCCTTTAAAGGCTTTTCTGTTTTTTGTTAATCTTGCCAGATCTTTATCAATGTTTAATAGTTTTTCGATTTTTGATTTGATGAAAAATTATTTTTTCGTAAGATTGGAGTTCGGTCATCTACATATGTGTGCGTTACATTTTAAATATCGAACATATAAGAAATCCTGGACATCGGTATTTTCGTATTTGAGTGCAAAAGTTTCTTCACCATCACTATCTGTTTTTCTCTTCCAGCCATTTTTTATCATCCTTCTTAGAAGGGCCGTACCAGCATGTTTCGAGTTTTTTCAGTTCTTCCTCATTCAGTAATTTTGTGCTTCTGAGCAATAAAGAAGTCTAGATATATACAGGATTCTAAAATTTTCTTTCTAGTTTTGTGAGAGCATTCTTTAGATCGTGAAATTTATCAGTTGCACTGATAATTCTGTTGTCAACAAAAAAGTCTTTTGGGTCGCTGTAAACATATATATGTCCCAGATATTTAAATTCCTTAACATTCTCAATATCGTTTCCAGAAATGTTCAATAGACTTCCTTTGTTTCAGAGTTCTAGGTCATTAAAAACTTGTGTTTTTGTTTTCTTGAAGCTAATCTGTAGACCATATCTAGAACACGTTGTGTAAGTTAGGAAGATCCTTTGAGAAAATTGCAACATCGTCTGCATATAGTAGCCATTTAATCATTTCAGTTCCATTCATGCGTCCAGTGTTACTAACGATATACTGTTAAATTTGTGCAAAAGTTTGTTGACTAGTCACTCCTTTTACCACCTCTAGATCTGTCCCTGATAGTATGATAGTATGGGCTCATGTAATGGGGGTGTCAGCACCAAGTGTCATGTTAAAGATACCTAACCTTTAGTATTGGTCCATTTAATGGTGGTGTTGGCATTGAGTGGTATGTTAAAGATACATTAACCTTTAGTATGGGGTCATGTCATGGGAGCGTTGGCATTGAATGTGATGTGAAAGATGTTTAAACCTTTAGTATGGGTTGCCATTAATTTTACTCCTTTAGTCACTGTCTCTGTTTGTCACAACACCAGCTACTGCAAAAAATGTTTATCATGAGGATCATGAACAATGGTGCGATAGGTCACAGGCTCAGCTGGTCATTCACTGCTAGTTTTAATGATCAAATCATAATAAACTTTACTTATAAATAAGCTTGAAGATTGACTGCAGCAAACTAATTGAAATTACAAACATGTTTAGAGGTGTACAAAAAATGAGAGAGAAAAAGATTTCCAATCTACATGTACTTCATTTCTCTTCAACGATCTTGTATCAAGAAGAGTGCAATAATAAAAACATTGCATAATCAGGCATAATTAGTTAATGCAAGTTGTTATTTATGGGTAAAATGAAATACCTTATTGTTATTCCAATCCAGAGTTTGTTGCAGTCACTCTAGTTCATCTCCTATTCAGGTTGTTTTTATGTTGTACATTATTTTATTGATTGATTCCAAGATAATGAGTAATGAAGACATACCAGCAAACCCTACCTCCCCCCCCCCCCCCCTCCCTCACTCACTATTCAATACGTTCCCTGTGACTATTGAGAAATAAAAATATAGACGCAAGGGGGGAGGGGTGAAACTACACATATCACACATTACATTCGTTTGAGGCATGCTGCAAATCCTTGGTAGTGGGCAAACAATAATAAATAACGTTTTTCTTTCAATTTCCAAACACTTTTCTCTATAAATTTTGGTCAAAGTAAAATTGCTTCAAAGTTCACAGAAAGGAATTTTGCTTGTTAATGATAATTAATTTGATGATAAATTTTCATGCTTTTTTTTTGTTTGCACTCTACAAATACCCAAGTATAGTTAATTTTCAGATTGAATTAGAGGAAAATTATACTGAGTGTATCTCAGTATGACTGCAATCATGTTATATGGACACTGCGGCAGGGCAGAAAAACAGGTTCTACTTTTGATGTTTATGCGTTAATAAATTTTATATTTCATAAACAGGCTCTTTTGGGGCTGATTAACAAAATACCAAACTTTGGGGAAATTTAAGGAATGTGTATTTGAGATATAACACCCTGAACGTTGGGAGAGATGATATTTTGCTAATACCGCGAAGTAGAATTGCTCAAGGTTAGCAGAATTTTGTGAAAAGTTTAAAGCACAAGAGACACTAATGAAACACTAAGCGTTTTTTAGCATGAATGAGAGATAAAGAAAGAAATTGCGAAAGTCACAGCCTTGTCGTTTTTCTGCTCTGTCGGACACTGCAGAAAAAGAGCAACACTGCTATAAACAAGAATGAAAATAGTTGTTGATTTGAAAGTACTGCATACTTTTACACTGTAGTATGCTGCTCCTTATGAAGGACTTCATTGTATCAAAGCTGATACAATTTCTCCTGAGTCCAATGAATTGTGAAAATTCTGTAGTGTCTTCGCCTACAGCAATAGGATTAGTCCAACTTTGCTAGCATGTCTCAAACGAATGATCACAAGCTCCTCACCAACACAACACACTTACATTGTCTGTTGTCCATCATTGATTTTGAGAGATAAAGTTCAACCCAGTTGTAATTGACCAAAAAGAGAGTGATTTTACTTCAAATTTGTCTGGGCCATTTGGCATTCGTTTTATATTTTCGTGATTCTAACATGACAGTAACACAAGACTTGCGAAAGCTTTCAAAACATTTGCTGTTATACTTTGTTTGCCTCTAAGAAACTTCTTGAAGTGAAATCACTCTTCTATGCATTGAACTGCAAAGGACGAAACTGTTTTTTTTGGGGGTGGAGAAAAATCAAAGATACAAAAAGATTTTATGAGAATCGGACACTTTACTGCTAAGTTAAAAAACGTTTGACAAAACTTCTGAAATAGTAGTAACCTTCAAATTATTTGATTATTACTAAAGTATCTACATTTTTGAAAAATTGAAAGTGAATGGCACTTTGAAAAATAATATTTTTGTGATCAATCACAACTGGGTTGAACTTATTATATAGGTACGGGTGGGGATCAACTTCATTGGGGAGGGGTGGGGATCAACTTCATTGGGGAGGGGTGGGGATAAACATCAATGGGGAGGGGTGGGATAAACTTCAATTGGGGGGAGGGGTGTATGCTTGAAAGGGGGGGAGGGGGTGTATGCATTAAGGGGGAGGGATTGCTCTTATTGGAAGGGGAGGGGAGTGTTTGTTATGGATGTTTGGTATACCTTGGCAGATGACGAGGAAGAGCAAGGGACTTAGGAATTTTTTGGTAAGGTTGCAAATTTGGAGTTTGAATCTTTTTCACTTGTGCTGTTTTTCAGTCTTAGAAAAAGAATGAAGATGATGACTGACTTGGTAAGTTGTTTTGACTTAGAAAATTTTCCCTTCTTTCTGGAGTTGTAAAAATTGTCTCAGTGTGCATGTTGTGTTTAGAAAATAAAGTTTCACTTTGGACTTAGTGGTTTTCCTGTGTTTTTTAATGAATTCCATCTTTACCCTCTCCATGCCCTTTTTGGACTTGTTAAAAAAAATACCTCCCCGAGGTCCCACCAGCACCAAGTGTCACTACCCCGGTAGACCAGGACCACGCAGTACTTACTGTCCCGACAAGAGCCATCTTATGAAACCATAACCAGGTGTTTGCTCTGATGGTGAACACTGTCGATAAGGATATCAGACTCTGAATATCAGAGTACCTTGATGGTAAGCCAGCCTTTGTACTGTGAAGATCAGTGCAAGTAAGAGACTTATAAGATAACCACACCTCATTACCCATAGGTTTTACTGTACAGCAGTGATGTATGTCTTAGAAGGATGTGATCAATAGACTTAAGGCGGTATTCAGACTTCCTTAAAGTGTATGCGATTATCAACCCTGGTTTGCGAAGACTAAAATGAAGTTTCTAGGCTACTAACTTGTGAAAAATGAGCTGGTCTATCCCGAAAAGGAAACTACCACCATGTAATTTAATATGAAAAGCTAACCTATGCTCTGTACCCTTCAACAATTAATTTATGTTTCCCTAGAGGACTAAGGTCTATAATGTATTCAGAATCTGCTAAGGGACTGGGTCTATAATTTATTCAATTAAGTATTAATATATTCAGAATCTGCTATGGGACTGGGTCTATAATTTATTCAATTAAGTATTAATATATTCAGAATCTGCTAAGGGACTGGTCTATAATTTATTCAATTAAGTATTAATACATTCAGAGTCTGCTAAGGGACTGGGTCTATAATTTATTCAATTAAGTATTAATATATTCAGAGTCTGCTAAGGGACTGGGCCTATAATTTATGCCATTAAGTTTTAATGCATTCAGAGTCTGCTAGGGGGCTGAGCCTAATTTTCTTTATTTATCTCAAGGGAAAAGGGATTATCATGTTGCTATATCATAATGACATCACATCACATTTTTTTATGGCAAAACCAGAATTCCGAATTAAGCTCAAAAAAATCTTGAATGTGCAATCTTTCTCTTCCTAATGTAAAACCAGCGTTTGCAGGGTTCATGGGCCAATATTCATGCAAAGCTGTCATGCTTATTCTCAGGTCATTATGAACCTTTAACGCACAGAAATGTATTTTTGAGAACTTGAATGTGAGGAATCGTTCCATTCAACATGCCTGCTGTGTGAGTAAGGCTTACTGCATGGTGATGTCATTACAAAATAGAACAAGTTTGAAGGTTACTTTATGAAAATCAGTGCTGAAGGAGTTGTTCGTAGAAAACTTTAGTTTAGAAATAACTAGAGTGGATTTGGTATTTGGAGCCCAATGCATGATTTAGTTGTACAATCACATTTTGTTTGGACCAAGACATGAACAGATCAGCAACATCAACATGTGTGAGTAACCGTTACTACAGCTGCAGGGCCGTAACTAGGGGGGAGCACAGGGTGCATGTGCACCCCCCATAAAAGCTTAAGGTCCGCTCATCCTTATCCTTTTTTTTTTTTTTGGTTCTGCTTTCTTTGGGTTACCTTTTTTTTCTTGGTTCTGCTTTGTTAAAAGAAACGAACAATGGCCCGATTTTATTCGATGTGCACTCTCCCTGTAAAAGTTCCTGTGCTGATAACAAATCCACTCTATCAACTTTACATCAAAGTTTATTTTATTTAATGATGAGGGAGGATAGGTAAAGCCTTGGTCTAATTCTTAGTCTTAGTCAAGTTTATTATAAGGATTTTAGTCTTATCTTATTTCCTAAGATGAGTTTTTTCACCAGCAAAAAACTTCTAAGCAGAAGTAAATAAGCCATAATGAATGGCAAAGTAAAATTCAAATGTTTCTTCATAATTTTGAATTGAATCATGAGCAACTACATGTATGATAATTGACTTTGCCAAATTAAAAGTATATATAAGCATAATATATACCATAGTTGTTGATTTTGGATCAAACGAGAATCTTTGGATTTATACAGCTTTTGCATATAATACAAGTGCTTTGAACATAATCATTCATGGTAAAACAACTCTTGGTTCTACTTGTATTAATAGTTTTATTCCATTCAATTGTAATATTGTTTCTTGAATGTGAGGTATGGTGTTTCAATGCCATTCTCTGATGGCTCACCTTGTCTGCTATTCATTGATTTTTCATTTCACATTGGCCTTGATTGTAATCATTGATTTGTTTGCACTTTTGGCGTATTATACTCCATGATTCTGCACAGCTGAATTGATTCTAAACTTTAGTCAATCAGTAATATACTAAATTGGTAAATATTGTAATATAATGATCCATTTTCAAACAGATTATGCCAAAAATAATTGTGGGAAATTTAATTCAAAAGTCTGAAAATTTTGCATGACAAAATAATGTCATAAGCTTCAAATCACTAGAAGCTTTGATTATATCAAATCCTGTCAAATCATACATTTACTGTAGTTGCTCTGTGTCAATATATATTTTTTGACTTCGTTATTTAACTTACAAAACTTTTGAATAGTTTGCAATTGAGTTGTTCTCATAAATACAGTATTATTTGCCAATAATATTTTTAATTGTTCAAAGAAATTATCAAGACCTCAGCTTCATGTAATAAATTAGTGAGATATCTTTGCTTTTATAATATTTCAATAGTTATTTTCTTCATTTGGTGGTCACTGTGACTTTTGAGTAATAAAAGGTTTCCACATTTTTAATTTATTTTCTTGGTTCTGCTGCATGAGCAACAAAATGGCAGCTTTTTTAGAATTGATACCATAATTTTCATATTTTCCCCCTTTTGGTTCAGCATTTTGGGGGCTCAAATAAAATGGCAGCTTATTAGATTTGGGGCGTTGCCCTTCGGAAATTCCTGGCTAAGTCCACTTTGCTGAATTCATGGTATGACTCTTTTCATTTGTTTTTCTTTTAGTTTATATACTTTTTTTGTTTTTGATAAGAGTTTTTTTATTGTTATTTTTTTAATATGAAACTGAGGTCTTTTTTTGCTGGTGAAAAAAACTAATTAAATTACAATCCTATGATAGAACCTTGTATATCAGTCTAGCCGAACATCATTGAACTCAAGATTAGGTCACCTTAGAAATGATTCAGCTTCTAGTCTTCCCAGGTTGATAATCTACTTGTATGAAAGTCTGAATGGTGTCTTGTGCAAGTCTATTGAGCACACCACCCCTAAAGTTATCACTGTTGTACACACCCATGAATAGTGAGATATGATTATCTCTGCTCTTACTCACACTAACCTGCACAGTGTACTGGCATCCATACCATCAGCGTACTCCCATGAAATCTGCAGAGAGCCATTACCTGGTATCCTTACCTACAACCTTCACCGCCAGAGCAATCATCTGATCATAGCCTCAAGGTTAGACTCTGCCAAGAGCAGCAATGTTGTACCGCCTTTTGTGGTTTCCTGGCCTGGTGGGGCAGCTTCTGTTTGGTGCTGGTAGGACCTCGTGGGAGGTATCAAGTGTATTTCATTTTTCTGGTACAAATTGATAAATGATAATAATATTAGATAGAGGAGAGTGTTTCTAACTAGTGAAGGGTTCCCAGTAGATTTTGAAAGAAAAATATTTATTAAAACTAGCAGCCAATCTTAATTTGTTTCAAGTTGTGAAAATGAAAACTGCATGAGCAAAACAAATTTGTTTGGTTTTTACTGAGAACCCTTGACTAGTTGAAAAATATTTTGATTAAGATAACAGTGCTTGACATTCACTTTTGCAGATACAAGGCAATGGGCTAGTAAGTCTATAAATCTAGTAGTTCAGCAGAGTAATCTATGAGCTCAGAATATATTTCCTGGACAAAGGAATACTTTCCCTTCATAACCTTCCCAAAAACCCACTAGCCTATGGTCAGGACTAGAGTGTCCTTATTTTCACTAGCCCACAGCAAAGAGTTACTAGTCCCAGACTAGTGGACTAGTGTTGGTGTCAAGCACTGGATAATTAATTGATTTGGAGTTAGTATCTAAAATGTTTTGGTGAAACACTCTCCTATATCTAATATCTGAGGCTAGAGGACTGGTTGTCAAAAGTTTTTTTCCATATTCAATAATCAATTAATTTTGCAAGGTCTTTTATGACTACATTTTCAGATTGAATAAATTCTAATTCATCTTTATCTGATAAAGTCTTGCAAGGAACTGAAACACCTTCTTGGTGATTTTTTTGTGAATACTGAAATTATGCTTGTAGTCTTTAAAATACAAAATAAACTTTTAAAAATAGATATTTTAAATCTTACTGTCATTGCAGTGTGAGAAAATTCTTTGAATCAAGATGATTTGTAAACAATGAAAAGAATATTCCTACGGTGTACAAAAGTATCTGTGAAATAAACTTATCTGCAGGGTTCAAAATAGCAGGCAACATGCAATCCCAATTTTGTGATTGCAGTTATTAATAAGAAAAAAATTCACATAGGATTTTGAGAATAAAATGGTGAAAGAAATTTTACAGTCACAATTCACTTGTCCTGCACAAACATTTGTGTTATTTTGAGCCCTGCATGTTACCAGTCCTCTAGCCAAAAACATAATTTTTACTATTTAATTTTTTCTTTGAAATCTTAAAGCTCTTTTTTTACCCCTAGGCCTAGGTAAAGCTCTGAAATGCTTTCAGATCCAGCTTCAAAATTTTTTGTAGTTTTAGAAAACTCTCTCACAAAATGTTTCTTTTAAATGCACGTCTTTTTGTTGTCTTTTCTTTGACATTTCTGTCTATACAAGATATACTTTTCTCCTAGGCCTAGAGGTAGTAACTTTTCATTTTTCCCCCTTTTTTAATTTCTGAAAAATGCTAGACTAATTTTTTTTTGGTTAGAAATTTCTGGATCATTCTAGATTTCAATCTCTAAACCATGTTATTCATGTTAATATCCTTGGTGGATGATTCCTGTCATCAGTACTGATTGACTTGATCTTGATGGTGCTGTGTCATCTCATAAAGTCTTTACAGCACAACAGCTTGGTATAACTGAATATGACAGACTTGGTGTAGCTAGAAAGAAAAACAGAATGTAACTGTCAATATCTGTAACCCTTTTTGATTGACACGCATGAGATAGGAGCAAATGGCAAAGTTAGATGTTTGAAAACAGGAGTAAGCATGCTGCAGTTATGTGACCTTGGATCGATATCTTTGTCGTATGTGAGTAGAGTTTGCTCATTGTATTTCTCCTGTGCTTCAAGGGTTTTTCTCTGGATGCTCCACTTTTCCTCTCTCCACAAAATCAACTTCTAAATTCCAATTGGAATTCAGTTGATAAAGAACCACTCTTTACAACTGCCACTGTTAAATCCCATTTATTTTTTATTACTTATTGAATGCTAGTCTTACACCAAGACTTTGATTGTCTTTTTGATCACCCTTGGATTAACCCTAATGAAAATTCCAATTGCTGGGATAAGTTGCAAACAATGAATCAAGTTGAGCATCAGATACAAGATACACATATTCCATCATGTATGGACCCCTTGCACTGAGTCCCAAGAGGAATAATTGTTCTGGGGAACAAAACGAAATGGATTTTTTTTGCATAAGCAAAGGCGGCCTATTGTATTGTCCCCCAGAACAATTCCTCTAGGAAATCAAGGGGTCTATTGCTATGTATGCAAAGTACCTTAATATTAACATGTAGTTCAAGTAGCTAAACTTACTTACTTGTCTGTCATTTATCTGCTGGCTAGAACTTGACAGCATCATCACTATGACAACATAATGCTTGGCTGAGAGGCTGACAAACTGTTGATAAAAGTCAAAGAGATCTGGTGAGTGTTGACTACAGTAAGCTAAGTTTAGATTGATATCGGTAAAACGGGCCCCTAGTAGGCCGACGTGCAGTCAGAGATCATACACAAGACTGGCCTTTATGAAGCTCTAAGTGTTTATATAACTTATATGTAGTTTTATCTGTGATAAAGTAATCTTCATTAGTATTCTTCATGTATAAAGATTGATGTCTCATTATATAAAAATCCCTTGAATACTAATGAAGAGGACTTTATTGAGTAATTTGTATGGTCACTAAAACACTGTCACAGCTTGTTTACAAGGGGACAGCATGATAAACAATGATAAGAATATACCTCCTCAGCTCAGGCATAATGTTTTCCCATTTCATTTAGTTTAAAACAATGATTGTTTATCGATTGTACACGAGAAGATACATGAATCAAGGGAATTACACATGATCTGAAATGATGGGAAAACATGCCTGAGTCAATGAGGTTAATTGGGACTCCTTTTACTCTGCAGCTGAATTGATAGCTCTGATACTTCTGGTTTCCAAATATTTTATAAACCAGTGATTATTCCATAACATATCCAGTATTTGGTGGCTATTTATTGTTGTTTTGATTCAAAAAAATACAATTTTTCCCACTTTTCTTTGTGCTGTTGCTTTTCTGTCCCCCTCCCTCTACCATGGTTCTTAGTATTGAAACACGATTGTTTGCATTTGACGTCATAATAAAATAGAGCAACAAAATACGAGAGTTTGAATCATTCCTTAAAACAATACTTTGCTTGGAAACTGTTGTTGGTATTGTAAGAGAGGTGCTATGTATTGGTAAACTTACTTGTTTATCATGTTTGCAGACTGTCCAGGCCTTGACAACATCATCACTATGACAACATGATGCTTGGCTGAAGATGTTGACAACCTGGTGAAAAAAGGCAAAGATATTGATTTTAGTTCATGCGGCATTCCCTTGAGTATTATTTCTTTGTGTAATGGCTGTGCATGTGTTGTTTTTACTTTGCAAATAAGGTAAAGGTCTACTCAATAATAAAATATAGGTGAAATTCATGCTCATTTTCTTTTACTAACATCTGTTCTTACAGTTTGACTACTATAACCGGGGCCACCTAGACAGCGAGAACCAATCATATTGTAGAATGAAAACAATACAATCCAACATCAGGATCAAATTACGATTCTCATGCTGTCTAGGTTTCTAATTGGCTCCACTACCCAAAGTTGCAATGCATTGTTTTCATTCTACATTTTAATTTGTTTTCTTGTCTAACTGTTCAAGTGGTCCCAGTTACAGTAGTTGCACTTTAATGAATACAAAAACAAACAAAAACCTAATTTGGAATGGATGCATTTATATATTCTATAACATAGCTAATAGTTTAACTTACTTGTCTGTCATACATCTGCTGGCAATAGCTTGATGCAATGTAGTATCATCACAATCTAATGATGACACATATCAATACTCGTCATCAAGCTGTTGAAAAAGTGAAAGAGATCTGTGTTTAGAAACCTGAATCATAGATATTTGTTGAAATGATTATATTACTAGCAGATACTAGTTAAGGCTACATCGTATAAATGTTCTATAATGCGGACACAATCCATGTCAATCCTTCAGTCCTGTCAGTATACAGTACTGGTTAGCAGTAGACCATGTTGTACAGTGGGAACCCTGTGGTTGTCTGACATCTACCATGTTGATTTTGAGAAATAATAGCCCATAGAGTGCCTCAACAAAGCATTGTATAACTAACTTATGTATGAATTTGTTCTCCAGAGTAATATACATACCTGATGATTAGTAATAAACTGCTGCTTGGGATATGAACAACATTTTTGTAGTAACAAGGTGAGTCCATATTGTTATGGTCACAGGGTCATCAAGTTGATATTCAGGTCAACACCCATACAGCAACAAGGGAAGTCCATATTGTTATGAAGGTCACAGGGTCATCAGGTTGATATTCAGGTCAACATCCATACAGCAACAGTGAGAGTCCATATTGTTATGAAGGTCACAGGGTCATCAACAGATTGATTTGCAGTTCATTACTCATAGACAACATTGTATCAAGTGTTTTTGCTGCTTGTTTTAGTGCAGTATACCCATCATTACCAGATTAATACTGAAGTATTCCATTATATATTGCTTAGAGTCAAGATGCAGTATGGTAATGAGGTTCAGATGTCAGGTTTCCATCTTGTTACAGATCACTGGACAGCCTTATGGAGTATTTCACGTGTAAGTTATACTTTTAAGACTGCAATACAAAGAAAGATAAATCATTAGGACATTAATATTTAGGATTTTCATGGTTCTAACGAGGGAGGGGAGGTTTCAAAATTTCACGAACCAAGTTTCGTGTAACGATGATGACAAAAGTTTCAAAATATGGAAAAAATGAAAATATACTCAAATTAAGCTTACAAACTGTTTGAAAACTTTCTAAAATTACATATTTGTGGCAAATTTAATTGTATTTTGCCAGAAAAAGTGAAATTCTTAGAGTTCAAAGCCAACACGTGTCATGGCGGTCAATCGAACTTTCGAAATCTACAAACTGGTTAAAAATACGGAAAAACGCCAGAATAACGCAGAAAAACACAATAATTCTTACCTTTCATAGTTCTCGTGTCCTTATCTATCTGTTAGATGTAGCACGAGCTAATAAAATTTTTTTGTTCTTGTAAAAACTTCTCTTTATATTTCCACAGATTGACACACGTCCAACCACGATGGAAGCAAGATTTGGAATGAACCGAATTCACGCAAGGACCTGGAACTAGCATTTTACACAGGGATCCCACAAAAATCTTGGTTTTTTGGTGAAAATGCGACGGTTTTCGAGCAATATTTTTTGCCTAAAACATGAAAAATGACCAGAAAAGGCTATATTCGTACCCTACGGAGAATAAAAACCCAAAAAAACGCTTATTTTAGGCAAAAAACACCATTATGTTAATTAGTCACGTGACCAGTCACGTGACCCTTAATTTTGTGTTTTTTAAGGCGTGATTTTTAAATTTTCATAAAAAAAAATTATAATCGGGGGTTTGAAAAATATCCTTTCATTTGAATTCATTAGATCACGCAGTTGATAATAAAAGAACATCGAACCTTTATTGTGTGACATTTATTGCCTGACCCATAAAATAAAAATAAAAGAAATAAAAGAAATAAAACAACAGCTGATAAATATCCTTTAATGTCTAGACTCCACCCGACCAAAAATAAAATACACCCAGAGACAAAGAGGAACAAACAAAGATTTCAAGACGCATAAAGCGCCAATATTTTTTTATTACACTTCAAGTTATTTAAAAACGTTATTAACTCATGCGGCTTCGCCACTTCGCGCGCCTGATTTCAGTTTAAGCTACTTTCACACGTTGAAACTTTTAGCTTAAACTTGCTCACACTAGCTATACTCGTGCCGGCAAACGAAACTTCGCGAAGAAGTTTTTGAACGAGATTGTGTCGTGATTCACCCCCGTGAATCTTGTCTCGCAACGACGTTGAAAACAAGTTTTAGCAAAAAGTTTTAGGCGCATAACAGGAGCTTTATTACTTGAAGCAAAACAGAACAGAGGAACCGTTTGATACTAGTAAATTATGCGCATTAATTTTTTTCTCCTTTATTTCAGTTTGAATAAGTGTTTTCAAGCGTAGAATAAAACATTTACCTGAGGGAATAACACGTGCTTACACAACGACCAATGTAATCAAATACATGACGTCATATTTGCGTGAATACAGTAGAAACCCGTGGACGGTTTGTTTCTTTTTTGGAGAAAAAAGGGTCCGTGTGTTTTAGTCACGTCATTCCCTCAATCATCATTTTTTTTCTTTCATAGAATCAGTATTCTTTCTCACGACAAGAAAAGAAGCAAGCCTCAAAGAATCTAGCACTTTATAAATCAATGCCTTCATTGTTCATTTGTCAATCCTTTGAGTATTACTTCTTTGTTTCTTGGTGACGGTCGGGGTGTTAATGGTATTGATTGCTCACGATTATCCTGAAAACGACCAGAACAGTAAAATACAAAAGAAGTCACAGCCTTCATCATATCGGAATTCGTGACATTTGTTTTATTTTGTCCTGTAAGACTCGCAGTCAAGAGGCTCGAGGCTCTAATCACGCTGTGAGCATGGGTGTGTGATTTGGGGGGAGGGGGTGGGGTATAGTGACGACTGAGATTTTGTATTTTTTTAAAATAGTTTAATGAAATTCACTTGATTTTGAATCTTTTACAGTCGTTGTATATATATAATTCAATCTCTTTTATTCTACTATCACTCTGTTTACCTTTTATCTATAACTCTCGTAGTTTTGTTTTTGTCACATTTATCAAATTGTTCTGTTCTGTTCTGTTCTGTCCTGTTCTGTTCTGTTCTGTTCTGTTCTGTTCTGTTCTGTTCTGTTCTTTTCTCTTTTCTTCCTTTCTTTTCTTTCTTTTCAATTGTTCTATTCCTTTTTAGTTTTTTTCGTATTTTTCTATTCTTACATTTTTTCCCCTTTTATCTTCATTTCAAAAACTAAGTGCCTCTTGCGTCCAATTTTTGTTGTTTTTCTTCACGCTTTGCCAACTCCTTTCTCCTTTCTCTATCTCTGTTTACAATTTTCTTCTCGTCTTGATTCCTGTTGTCGTTTATTCCATCGTTCTTCATGCCCATCAGCTGCTGAGAGTGATTAACAGAGCAACATAAAGCTATTTATTTTCATCGTGATTCACATGATTAATATATTTAATAACTAAAACAGATCAGGGAACAGGGAACAACGCATAGGAAACAGAAATATCGAGGACCTTCCATAAAAGACAGCGGTAGAGGATAGGAAGGGGGGTCTTAACACTGTTAATGTGCTGCCTCTTAAAGTACCTTTCGTTAGCAACGTCGATATCCCTACACAATATGGTCCATCTTCTGTGCTTCAAGTGATTATCCAACATGGATTCATAACAATCAACTCCTTCATTCAAGTATCTGGCCGTGATGTACCTGTCATTAAAAACATCATAGTAGAAGACAAGAAATATTTATCTAATTTTTCATCTATCCAATCCCATGAACTCACAAACCATCCAACAAATTTGCATGGGACTGGATGACACCCACCATCCATCCTGCCAATCAAATTAAATCACATTAGTCCATTCTTACTCCAACCATCATCCATCCAATACAATTAAATCACATTAGTCCATTCATACTCCACCCATCATCCAATCCAATCCAATAAAATAAAATTAGTCCATTCTTACTCCACCCATAATCCAATCCAATCCAATTAAATAAAATTAGTCCATTCTTACTCCACCCATCATCCATCCCATCCAATTAAATCACATTAGTCCATTCTTACTCCAACCATCATCCATCCAATCCAATTAAATCACATTAGTCCATTGTTACTCCAACCATCATCCATCCAATCCAACTAAATCACATTAGTCCATTCATACTCCACCCATCATCCAATCCAATCCAATTAAATCACATTAGTCCATTCTTACTCCAACCATCATCCATCCAATCCAATTAAATCACATTAGTCCATTGTTACTCCACCCATCATCCAATCCAATCCAATTAAATCACATTAGTCCATTCATACTCCACCCATCATCCAATCCAATCCAATAAAATAAAATTAGTCCATTCTTACTCCACCCATAATCCAATCCAATCCAATTAAATAAAATTAGTCCATTCTTACTCCACCCATCATCCATCCCATCCAATTAAATCACATTAGTCCATTCTTACTCCAACCATCATCCATCCAATCCAATTAAATCACATTACTCCATTCTTACTCCAACCATCATCCATCCAATCCAACTAAATCACATTAGTCCATTCATACTCCACCCATCATCCAATCCAATCCAATTAAATCACATTAGTCCATTCTTACTCCAACCATCATCCATCCAATCCAATTAAATCACATTAGTCCATTGTTACTCCACCCATCATCCAATCCAATCCAATTAAATCACATTAGTGCATTCATACTCCAACCATCATCCATCCAATCCAATTAAATAAAATTAGTCCATTCTTACTCCACCCACAATCAATCCAATCCAATTAAATCACATTAGTCCATTCATACTCCCCCCATCATCCAATCCAATCCAATTAAATCACATTAGTCCATTCATACTCCCCCCATCATCCAATCCAATCCAATTAAATCACATTAGTCCATTCATACTCCCCCCATCATCCAATCCAATCCAATTAAATCACATTAGTCCATTCATACTCCCCCCATCATCCAATCCAATCCAATTAAATCACATTAGTCAATTCATACTCCAACAATCATCCAATCCAATCCAATCCAATTAAATAAAATTAGTCCATTCTTACTCCAACCATCATCCAATCCAATCCAATTAAATCACATTAGTTCATTCATACTTCACGCATTATCCAATCCAATCCAATTAAATCACATTAGTGCACTCATACTCCAACCATCATCCAATCCAATCCAATTAAATGACATTAGTGCACTCATACTCCAACCATCATCCAATCCTATTAAATCACATTAGTCCATTCATACTCCCCCCATCATCCAATCCAATCCAATTAAATCACATTAGTCCATTCATACTCCCCCCATCATCCAATCCAATCCAATTAAATCACATTAGTCCATTCATACTCCCCCCATCATCCAATCCAATCCAATTAAATCACATTAGTCAATTCATACTCCAACAATCATCCAATCCAATCCAATCCAATTAAATAAAATTAGTCCATTCTTACTCCAACCATCATCCAATCCAATCCAATTAAATCACATTAGTCCATTCATACTTCACGCATTATCCAATCCAATCCAATTAAATCACATTAGTGCACTCATACTCCAACCATCATCCAATCCAATCCAATTAAATGACATTAGTGCACTCATACTCCAACCATCATCCAATCCTATTAAATCACATTAGTCCATTCTTACTCCACCCAACATCCAATCCAATCCAATTAAATCACATTAGTCCATTCTTACTACACCCATCATCCAAAGCAGCAGTAAGGGGGACTCGCGATCACCATTCGGAATCGCCCGGGAATTACCCGTGTTTATGCACTAGCGTCCCCCGCGGGAATTACCCGTGTTCTGTTATATGTTGCGCGAATGTTAAGATATTTGTCTTATATATGCATGAATGTAAAAAGTTCACCAATGACTTCTGTATAATTTGCCTAAGATCCAAAGTTAACATACCTAAGCCCAAGGGTTTCTGGTGTTGTGGTAAGAAAATGCAAATAGAAGACGACACGTCAGCACAGTGTTACGAGTGTGGTAAGAATATTCGTAATGCCGTACCAAATGCTACCAGAGAGCAGTATTACGCCCATGGAGGTCGTAAGAAAACGCCATATAAGAGAATAAAATACTTCAGGGACTGGATGAGTCATATCCAAGGCCATCGGCCGGTATATTTAGACGACGAAGTAAAGAAGAAAATCATAGACCATTTAGAAGAACCAACGCCACAAAGCCTACGGAAAACGCTGAAAAAATTAAGACTAGGGAAATATTACAAAGCTATTCCCTATCTTTTGTCTGAAATTACCGGTAACTCTATTCCCGAAGTTTCTGATATGAGCAGAGCCGAGTGGATGTTTTGTCGGCTGAATAAGGATATTCCTTATTATCCTGACGTAATTTACGAAATATTTTACAAAATAGACCCCAACCACCCCCTGTTAGGATGGATTCTGAGGCGACAATAACATATTACGCGTTAATTCATACGATGAATTTATATTACGCGTAATAATTTGCCAAATAAGGTTATGCAAATAATTCATATTACGCGTAATAATTCGCCAAATAATTCATATTACGCGTAATAATTCGCCAAATAATTCATATTACACGTAATAATTCACTGAATTTATATTACGCGTAATAATTCACTGAATTTATATTACGCGTAATTTCTAGACTGACGTTCGATATGTAGATAGAATCCCGTCACGCTCTTTTCAAAGCAGATGTTTACTGAGCAAGCTTTCTTTGAAGCTCTTCTTTTGCCTCCTGGTAGATCTTTTTGCGAGATTCCTCGGAAAGATCTTTTACGACTGTTTTTTTTGTTCCTTATGTCCGACTTTAATTTCTCGTATTTGTCTTCTTCGGCCAGAATAAGCGAAAATTCTACGTCGTCTATCTTTCTGTCACGCAAAGCCTTTGAGACAAGATCGGTAATTGTATTTACTTTAGCCCTTGACAGAGCTATTGTCGTGTCATGCTTGGATATTTTCGTGGATAGCTTTTTCATAATACCCGTAGCAACAGCAGAAATAATACCACAGGTTGCCCCAACGCCGGCCAAAGGAACTCCAACGATTATTCCCGGCCCAGTAAGCGAAGTAGCAACGCCGGAGCCCGTTAACACAACAGAAATGGATCCTGAAGTTATCGCAATCTTATGTAGCGTATTCCGGGCTCTGACGTACTTTTTTCGGACTTTTTCGTAGTGTTTTGTCTGCCCTTCCAAGTAAGCCAGGATTAAGTTTGCTTTATTCAGACGAAAGTTTTCGGCGTTTAGTTCGTTAGGTGTAGTATAGGGAACATCTGGGTACAACTTAGGTGCTGATGGTATAACATCCATTATATATACTAATGTACGACGCTTTTGGGAATGATATTGAGGAGCAGCCACATCACGACAACCGGGATTACTGGAACTGGAGGGCCTTCAGGAAGATGTTTCCGCATGCAGACCCCAGTAAGTTTGAAAGAAGACCCGATGGGATTTACTATAACGGCGAAAGAATGTACAGTAATGAGGATTTGAAACCTACGCTGGTCGATCAGATAGACTCTCAGCTGAAGCATCCTAAGCCTAAACCCGTGCAAGGTTGGTCAAAGGAATTATTGCTTGGTACCAGTACTTATCCGATACCCGCAGTTACGTTTAATGAACATCCAAGCTTGGACCTAACGTTGAACATGCGGATCTCTAACAACCATTCCTTTCTGTTAAAGGTGCGAGATATCTTCAAAGAAGTTCCCGTTGTTCATACCACGGCGAAAGAAGCCCACGAATGGTTAAGTGGTCCTAACATGCGTTATTGGCCGCAGCAACTAAACTTTGCGGTTTGGTGTGCCACTAGCGGCTGTGGTGTAAGTGCAAACTTGATGAAGAATTCAATATTTATGTTTCATTTTCACTTTACGGTTAGAAGAATACTGCATGAGTTGGGCTTTACTGCATTACCAGGAGATGCCACGTTTTATCCAAGAGATAATAAATACAACGTTCCAGCCTATAACAGGCTTTGTAAGGAGTTCGGTGTTGTAGGGAAGGATTTTAGATGCACTGTCGGTGCTAACAATGGCTTGGGGCATATTTGGGCTTATTGGGGGATTGGTGGACACGAGCTAAGTGATAAGGAAGTTCATGCATTGAATCTACGATGGAACACTGGGTATCATAAAGAAACTCACGACAGTAGCACCTTCTTTGAACCAAATGCCAAGACCACTAAGGAAGTCAGAGACGGACCTCTGTTCAAAGACGAGGGCGGTAAGTATGCAGGGGCTAACCCGCTGATTATTAAGATTACCAACGACGAGCAAACGAAGCAATACTTTAATTTCATACCCCCAGAAGGTAAAGGGTTAACCAAAGCCGGCCTTGCCCGTTTGAACCGCAGCATAGAAGCTTACGTGTATTCTATCCTTGGAGCCCAAGTAAACACCCGATCAAATATAATTGGAAATACGGGCGCCGCAGAAGAAACGCGAGCCGAAGCTTTGATTCTATTCGAAAGTTCAATCTTGGAGGGCGACATTAGCAAGGGCGTACAGCGTTACCAACTAGCTATACAAAATTCTAAGGCCCGACTGGACTATGCAGTAGCCCCGGGTTGTTGGTTAATGCCCTAGTAATTTATCTATAAATACTGGCTCTGTAGTAGGATACAACAACAAACTTCAACGAGCTACTAAGGATATGAAGTTTGGGGTGAATGACGTGAACTCTGACACTCTTAGGAACATTCCTCACTTCGTAGAGAAGCCAAAAAAGTCACACGAAACGAAGCTACCCGTAGTTAAGAAACCATCAAAGAAGGTCCTGCCTGCGATACCTGAGGAATATGACCATAACTTACTAAAGGCCGGCTTAGCAGCTGCAAGCATTGGTTTGAGCTATTATATATGGCGATGAACAACCCCTACGTAGCTAGAGTAGATTGCGTTTATACGACTTACACAGGTGAGAAAAAATACACCCAGGCGTCTTGGGTTGATGTCACGGGCATGTCCGTGAATTTAAACTACTCAGGGAAGAAGTTAATCCTTTGTAGTATTTGCCTTGGATCAGTACGTCACGCCAACATTGGTTTTAGATTTTGTGATGACAACGGCGTACTGCAGCCTATGCGTGTGAAGACAAACAACAGGGAGCCTGTGCATTTCTCCGTAGAGCCGAACACCGACAGCGCTGAGAATTTATTGGTTTGGACTTTTCATATGGTCGCCGATTGCCATGGGAAGGTAAAGCTGCAAATGCGCGTAGATGACACCGGGAGCGTTTGCATAAATAGCATAGAAAATCAGAGAGATGAAAAATATAACCACGCAACCATTTGCACTCTTACGGTAATGAGTCTCTAGAAGCAAATTTATTTGCTGGTATATATGAACCCACATACTAAGGAGGATTCATTCCTTTATTTTCTGGAGGAAGATAGATACTTGCGTAATGCTAATTGGGTTGACACGGAATTGTGGGTGAAGGTTGGTGGGTTGGGATTGATTATGTGCACAATTTGTATTAGCGTAAGGAAGGAATATGGTATTGGATTTAGAGTAGTAGATGAGAATAACGATCCATTGTTACCATACAGAACACTGAAAAATACTAGACGGTCAGCTCATTTTTCATATGAACCGCCAAATAGTCTAGACGATATAGTACCAATAACCTTTCACATGGTAGCTAATTGTCAATACGCAAAGCTTCAGATCAATACTGACGCAACATCTAACGTTAATGTCGAAGTTAAGATAAACGCTGTTATTTCACAATCAGCTGCGCCAAGCGATTCTACTTTTAATCATAAGACCATTTCTACTATGACTGCCATACCGCTAGTTCCGCATTATCAAGGCGGTGCGAATACTATCTTTACTTATCCCCAGTCGAGAACACCCCGTGCACCCGACGACGATTATAAGCCGCCAGTAATACACAAGGATAAGATCAACCCCGCATCTTCTTCAAAAGGACCACGCCGATAGCGACAACCAAGATCCAAATGTTATTCCCCACGAACTTCAACAGTTCGCCGCCGGCCCTAAGCGCCAAGGAAACAACCGAACCCAGCAGCCCAGGAAGACCGGCTGCCATCTTTTTTCCCAAGTCCGTCAGCCCATTGCCTAATTTCTTTACGCCCGCGCCCGTTGCCTTAAGTGAGTTAAGGATGACTCCTACTACGCTCGAAATAGCAACCGCAAATGCCAGCGGAATACCATACTTCACCAGAGCTCTTTTTACCTTTTCCTTGGTGGTAAGCCCCAACTCCTTTTCCAGGTTGTCCTTTTGCGCCTGTAATTCCGCGACTCTTTCCTGAAGGGTTTCTACTTCCCTTTGAGCTGCTCCCCTTTCCTCTTCGGTACGAGTTTGGTCCGCAATTACTTCTTGCTGCCGATCTATTTGCCCCTCCAGGTCTTCGATAGCCTGATCTCTTTGCCGGATTTGCTCCTCCTTAGTATTGATTTCAGCCATTAACCGCCGCCTTTCCACCAAAGAGCCAGCTATGGTGGTTTGTAGGTTTTCGGTATCGTCTCTAATTAAGTCTAACTCTTGCAGGGCGAGGTTAAGAGCCCTTTGAGTCTGATTTCTTTCACGTCGAATTCGGGTTCTTTGGTCTACCAACTCAGCTATTTCTTTATTTTTAAATTCGACCTCCCTCCTATGCGCGTCGGCAAGCCGCTGGTTTTGCTTCATGTATTCCTCCTCCCTTTCTTCCAACGTTTCCCGCAGTGCTTCCACTGAGGCGCCAGAGCTTTGGGCTTCTCCTAAGTCCTCCCGTGCTTTGTCTAATTCGCGCAGGGCCTGATCCACCTGATTTCCTATTTCTTTTATTCTTTCATCTTGATGGGCGGACTTCTTTTCAGCATCGGCAAGTAGCTGACCTTGCTTTGCATATTCTACATCTTTTTCTCTTAACTCCCTTTGCAGATCCGCGGCACGTTTTTCCGCGTTGGTCCTTTCGGTTAAGTTGTGCAGCCTTTCTAACAGGCTTCTAGTAGCACGCTGAAAGCCTCTTAATCTCAAGACGTCACCCCTAACGTTGCCCTCCTCATCAAAGAGGTTTTGCGGTTTTGTCCAGCGGTCTCTGTCGGGAAATCTTAAGTCTTGGACGCTTATGAGGACTTTGTTTCCCTTTTCCGTGAGCTTTACGTCGTCAGCATCAACGTTGTCGTAGCGCAGCTCTAGCTCCCGCGCTGCCCACTCTACGGTTTCCCGCGCGGCTGCTTCCGGCTCGCCCATGTTTTGAAGCTCTATGTGCTCACGCGGAAACGCGTACTCGCGTGCTTTGGGATGTCTTAGGGCCTTTGCAATCCTATCCCTTAGGGAATCGTCGACTTGTTGGGTGGGAAGCAGCGGTTCTTCATCACCGTCGTTAATGTCAGCCTGACCTTCCTCAGTGGTGGGGTCAAAGTCTGGATCCGTTCCTTCTACTTCCATTATATATGATAAGCTCAAAGTTAAATCCCAACGTATTACCTAAGCAGGTTGGCGGGCTGAAAGCAGAACGCACCTTTCATCGGGTCACATTCACACCTTCTAGCGCAAAGCCGGGGGAGACGCTGTATGTGGGCGTACCCCGCCTAACGGATAATTGGTGTTGGTACCTGGTACCTTAGCTTTAAGGTTTGACCTAGCGGTGCAGTCAAGCCCCACAGACGAAAGGATATCGTTAACAACGTGGGTCGCAACATCGTTTTCTAAGATGAGAATCAAGTTTGCTGGGGAATCCTTGCTGGACTTAAATAGGTACGATCTGTATACCACCTATAAGGATCTATGGTTAACAGCATTTGACCGCGCGCAAAGGATAGAACAAGGAATTGGTAGTGTCATTCTACGTAAGGTCCGCACACCTACGAAAACGCAACCTACTGACGGCAGCGGAGAAACCGCAGTGGCAGACGCAAAGCGAATAAAGACCGCCTATGGTAGCAAGTATGTCATACCGCTGGACTTTGAAGTAATCACGAATCACGGTGTGTATTACCCAAGACAGCTTGCCGAACTGCAGTTTGAAGTAACTTTAGCAGATGCTAATAACATCATTGGTGGGCTAAGCACTGCACTTACCACAACAACCCCATACTCTATTACCAACTTAGAGCTACAGTACGAAACGGTGTACAGCGAAGAGCTGGCCCGTAGCGCCGGTATGGAATACAGCTCCGGAAAGGCATTCCTTTACGACCACGTAGTGATGTACAAGACGTTTAGCTTCTTGGATAAGACGGATGAGGTTATCAACCAAAGTATTAACCTCCCCCGAAGAAGTCTCACGGGGCTGATGCTGGTGTTTGCCAAACCCTACGAAGCCGGTAAGCGCGACTCCGAAGCCTTTCACAACCCCAACATTACTAACGTCGGCGTGAACATAAACGGCGTTCCAAACAAGGTCTACTCGCAGGGAATAAAGCCCGAAGACATCTACAGGGAAGCAAAGCGTAAGTTTGGCGACCAAATTAGCCCCGAGGAATTCTTTAATGATAAGTACGCGCTGTGGATCGACATGCGCACAACGAACGACGAAGACCTACATGGTCAGGGTTTACGTCTAGTACATACGCAGGATGGCATAACATTGGAGATCAAGCGCACCAAGAACGCCAGTGCAGGCGACGGCGATAAGATAAACTGCTACGTCTTCGTCGTGTCTGACGCGCAACTGAGCGTGGAAATGAATCAGCTAAAGAGCGTCGCGTACTAGGATGACTGAGGAACGAAGTCATCGATGATAAAATATCCCTTACGTATAATATGCTCCGCGTATTTGAAAACAACGACACCCAAACTGCAATGCATAATGCAAGGCGAAACTTTGTACTTCAAAGCAAAGGAGGTGGCCCTGGCGTTGGGTTATGAGCGCCCAAAAGATGCAATTAAGGTGCATGTTCGCGAAAAGTATAAGAAAAGGCTTAGCGAACTTAGAATGGAGGTGAATCGCCTCCCTTCCAATTCACACCCACATTCCCTGTACGTAACCGAATCTGGGTTGTATCAGTTGATATTTAGTTCTAAGATGCCAAAGGCGGAGGCATTCCAGGATTGGGTCTTGGAAGAAGTCCTACCCGCGCTAAGGAAAACAGGTAAATATGCGATGGACAAGCGCTTCGACGGTCCAAACAAGTTAGTATTCAAGATCGAAAATGAAGCCGACCTACACGCGAAGGTCGTCGACTACACACGTAGGTTTTACCCCGATTTCATCATAGCGCCGGGTCTTGGCGAGCTTCAAGATTCAGACAGCAAGCGAATAACCTGCTGGCGAAAAGGCTACCAAGCCGGTCAACCCGACCTTTTAATCCTAAATGCGCATAAGAAATACCGCGGGTTGTGTATCGAGTTGAAAACCCCAAAAGGAAACGGCGTCTTATCCGCGAAGCAATCTAAGAAAATCTCAGCAGCTTGACGTAAATGGTTACCTAACGATGGTTAGCAACGATTACGACGTTATCTGTCCGTGCCCTGATGGATTACGCGGATGGCATTCGTATTCCCTGTAGGGGCTGCGTGTAAGCGGTTTAAGTCCTACGCCACTTTGAAAACGCACTAAAGATATTCCATAGGTATAATGAAGCTCAGCTTGACTCACTGGCGTGATCTTGTCCCACGGTAAAGCATACGAAATAAAAAATTACGTCGTCTTCGAAGACATCGACCGTTTACGGTTAGTCCTCAAAGACTTAGAAGGCAAGGAATATTCCCTTTGGGCGCCGGATTGCGTGCGGTACGTAATTCAGGGCGAGGAATTCACCCACTTACGCAGCTATGGTAAGGTAAATGGCCGATGGAAGTTTGACATTGAAAGAAGAGTCACTCCATCTCCTCTTTGTAGTTAAGCGCGTCTGCTAAAGTCCGCTGCGCTTTAGGATCCGCGGAGCACCAATGCCCCACAAAGGATCCTTCGGAGAATACCCTGTCGCAATGAAGGCAGGTGTATTTTTTACGCGGCTTACGAGGGGTAATGCAGTCGGCAGGTAGTTCGCAAGTAATACAGTCCATATATTGAAAGGGCTAATTAGAATGCCTCCCAGAAAGGCGGCTGCGTAGGCTAGCATATACCTTTAAAGAGGGGTCCTTATTTTATTAATGTATCTTCTTTTCTTATTGAGTTCTGCATACCTTCTCCAAAAGGGGTCCTTATATTTATTAATGTTTCTTCTTTTATTCTTAATAAACAATCAAAGAATATTAATAAATATAAGAGTGCATTTTGAGACTCTTTGCGCAAACCCTACTTTACTTACGGGCTTTCCTTACCTCCATGTTTTGAGCATGCCAATCATCAAAACGATCCAAGTACTCCTTAAAACCGCGGGGACGATGCTGCGGGCACAAGCACTGCCAGATATGATCATCTCCTTTCCTTAAGCCGCCACACGCGTCACAGGGCGCACTCCAATACTCTGCGTTCTCCCAGCGCGTACCTTCGGCGCGGTCGAACTCCGTAAAGCGTTGGTCTATTTCTTTCTTACGAAGAGTTAACTTCCTTATGGTTTCCGCTGGGCAACATCTCGCAGCGATATCACCATGCTCCTCGCATACGACGTCCAAATCATAATTACCACGACATCTATGTTGATGCCATGCGTCGGTTAAGAGCTCCCCGCAGCGTGCACACACATCCTTTAAACACACCCTATTTTCTTGGTGGTATTGCAACATTTGGGGCGTGCTAAAGAGCCGATTGCAATCAGCACAGCGTCTTTCCTTAGACTTCAAACACACCCTTCCTTCCACGTGATATCGCAGCGCCTGTTTGCTGCTAAACTGCCGGCTGCAAGTGCCACAGGTGGTGACGTTATCCACCTCTTTAAAACATACCTTCTTTTTTTGGTGATATTGCAAAGCCTGTTTGCTACTGAACTCCCTGTCGCAATCCTTACACTTCATTATATAATAAGAATTTATTAACCCTTATAAGGGATACTTAATAAAGTCCTGCACGCTTTCTTTTGCCCAACCGGCCATCGTCAAAAGCGCACCAAACCTTTCCTGCGCGCTTCAGACCGCACATTTCATCATACAATTCCTGCACGCGCTCCTTAAGCCGATCGATCTCCTCCCTTTGCATTTCTATGGTGTCTCTTTTATCTTTTGCGTCGGCGGCAATCCTTCTTACTGCTTCCACTGGGTCCATCGTATATATAATGGATCCGAACCATATTCCCTGCAATGCTCTGATAGTAGGACCCACCGGCTGCGGAAAGACCCAATTCGTAGTGGAGCAGCTATTAGGACCCTTTAGATACCGCTTCGACTACATCGTGCTATTATGCCCCACCTACGTGAATAACCGCACCTGGGAAGGTATAGGAGTGAAAGACGACGACTTCTTCGTAGATATCTTAGATCCTAACGAGTTATCCAGCCATTTGAAGTTCTGGCATAAGCAATTCCCTAAAGATACGCAGACACTCCTCATACTGGATGACATTGCCTGTGGGGACGACGTAAAAAGACGCACTTCCGAGCTCGTTAAACTCGCCTTCAGCGGTAGGCATGACAATATCAGCGTTTGGTTGCTTTCCCAGCAGCTTACCAGCGTCTCTAAGCCCTTCAGGGAAAACATAGGCTCTCTCGTAGTATTTTATACTCCAAGTAAGTCTGACCTGGAAACCATCTTGAGCGACTACGGCGGTGAGATATCCAAGGAACAGTTACACGAATACATGCGCCACTTAAAGACGCACCAACATTCCAAAATGATCTTCTCTTTGAGGTTTCCGTATTCCATTAACATATATGGAGATTGAGCAGCTCTTAGATGAAGTCCCCACACAGTTAGACGAAAGTAACCTCAAGGAACAACTTAACATCCTTGTGTCTTCGGGGAAGTGTAAAGAAATGATAGGCAAGGAACTTACCCATGAGCAAGTTAATAAGTTGTCAGAAGAGGAAGTTAAGAAGTTCCATAAGAGATACGAGGCTGCCCTTGCAAGTAAGACCACGGACGCCGTAGCAGACTCCGCTATCCGACTTGCCACCAAGCTTCTCGGACTTGCGCTGCCCATAGACGATGTGGAGCAACTGCGGAAGGACATTAGCGAGGACTATGTCATCGCCCAAGAACTTAAGATAACCTGCGGGTGGTTGTCTTTGAAGTGCGGCAAGTTAATGGCAGTCGCCTCTGCGGCACTTCACGTAGCTCAGCACGTTGACTTGAAGGAGGTACTGGTGTCTTGGAAGGACTTCAAGAAGGACAGAGAAGTCGAAAAGGTCTTCCAGGCAGCACTTGCTGAGGTACCTGATCAAGTCGCCTCAAGTACTTAGTCAAGTCGTCCTTAAGTACTTGGTCAGGTTGCGCCCAGGTTATTTCCAAGTCGTCCTTAAGTACTTAGTCAAGTACTTATCAAGTCCTTCAAGTCCTTAGATATAAATGAGTGAACCAGAGTCGAAGGTAGAGCAGCCCCAAGAGGAGCAAAAGATTACCAAGGTTAAATCTCCGGGCAGAGTCGCTGCCGGTAAGAAGCTCGCGGAGATGAATAAAAAGAACAAAGCCAAAAAAGAAGAAAAGGTGGAGGAAAAAGAAGAGGAATCCTTCATTAATCCTGGGTACGTCATTGGCGCGTTAGGAGTTGCTATAGCAGCAGGCAGCCTTTACTTACAATGGCGGGCTACGAAGCCAAAAGTAGAACCACCAACATATCACGCGCCCGTGCACGCACCTGTGGAGCCGGCTGTTAGAAAAAGTAAGATCCCTGAAATGGAGTAGATTTATCACCACGTGCCGTGGCGACCTAGATTTTCCTTCTCGCTCTGTAATATAATGTCGACCGCGTTGTTAAAAACTGTTGAAGAAGCAGCTATTATTACTTCCATTGTTGCGGGTATTGGTTGGGTTGGTAAGAAAGTGCTCAAAGAAGACTTTACTGAAGACCCAAGCAAGAGCTTCGCTAACTTTGCCAAGATGACCGCTGCCGTAGGCGGAGCTATCATGGTAAAGGATTACCTACGGAAGGAAAAGTACCTGCCAACGACATAACTCGCGAAAATCCCTGTGATTTTCTAATATATAATGGCTAGCGTGGTCGCAGGTGGAGTCATTGCAGCTTTAGCATTCACTGGAGCTAATTATGGTGGTCAATATTTGGATAGATTAGTTAGAGGTGATCGCAGCGGAGATTTAGCCGCCGAAAGGAAGAGACACGACTTAGCGCTGGAGAAATATCAGCGGGACGTGGCAGCTTGGAATGAAAAAAGACAAGCTTACAGGGATTGGTTGGACAAGAACTACCAAGACAAAATGCAGGCGGATAAGAACTTCGAAAATACAGACTACGCCTTTAAACTTTATGCGCAGGCGCACCCCGCGGCATTAACGGGGTTAAGAAAGCCTCAGTTTAAGAATTACTATCAGCCTTCTAAGAAACAAAAAGATAGTGAGTTGGTCTTCGTAGGAGTCGCAGGGCTGGCAGGAGGCGTAGCTTTGGCGTATTTAGTCTAAGCTGCGCTTAGCCTCTAGTGGCGCCTTTGGCGCCTAGAATATAATGATCGTCTTTTTGGAAAGCGACAAGAATAACTTTACCACTTATCTGAATCCCCCCATCAAAGCCCATAAGGTTAGGCTGGTTAGTTGCTCTTTGTACAATTCTTGGTATAATTTAGTCAATGCCTTGATCACTGAGCATAAAGGCGGCGGCAATTATCAAGGCGTATTGCTGCCCGATGGACATTACACACCAATCACCCTTGCTAAGGAATTAGCAAAACACGGTTATACGCTCACCACAGGATTGCCGCACGAAATGACCTTCAAACATAATATGTCAAATTATTCGATGACTTTTGGAAAGTCTGACCCATTGGGGTCATTATTATGTGCCTCGGGCAAGACGATTACCAACACAGCCATACCTGTGAAATGGAAAGTCGCATCCTCTTACGAAGTCTATTGCGACTTGGTCCATAGTTACAACGATGGAGAAAAGTCTTCTCTTATGTCCAAGTTTCTACCCAAAGGTAATCCATTTGACTCAGAAGAATACACCCCCATTTCTTTGAGCTATGACTTGTCTAATTTGGTAGAAAGCATAAACATCACCATTAAGGTGGACGGAAAGACGGTGGATTTTAACGGACGAAAGATCAATCTTGTTTTGGAATTCATATAATGGGCCGCCTGGAGGATAAACTCAAAAGGATTTACTACGGACCCGAAGGCTATTGGAAAGGAGCGTCGGCTATTAAGAAACTCGCGACCGCGGCCAGGGTATCAGAAGAAACGGCTAAGAACTGGTTGAAAAAACAAACCCTCTGGCAGGTCTATCTTCCCGTGCCGAAGTACATTCCCAGGCCCAGCTTCACCGTAAATGTCCCCAATGAAGTTCATCAGGCGGATTTGCTTTTCTTGCCGCACGATAAGGTGAGAAAAAAGACCTATAGGTACGCTTTGACCGTAGTTGATATCGCAAGCAGATACAAGGACGCCGAACCCATAACCAGCAAGGATTCTGGGGAAGTCGCAGAAGCCCTGAGTAGGATTTATAAGCGCGTTTTGAAATGGCCCAAGCTGCTGCAAGTGGATGCGGGGACAGAGTTCATGGGCGTGGTTACTAAGACCCTGAAAGACCACGACACTAAGATAAGGAGAGCCGAAGCTGAGTACCACAGGGGTCAGAGCATCGTCGAAAGATTCAATAAGACCCTGGCCGAGCGTCTCTTTGGATACCAGTATTGGAAAGAGCTGGAAGATCCCTCCAAACGCAACAGGGAATGGACACAGCGGCTCCCCCAGGTCATCGCGGCTTTGAACAACGAGGCGGCCAGGGCTACGGGGATGAAACCCAAGGATGCCATAAAAAAGAAACACGTGGAGCACAAGTCCTACGTCAGAAGTTCGAGGGCGGTCTTCCCCCATGAAAAAAAATTAGGTAATGTCACAGTCCGATATCTCTACGGACCGGGTGAATTAGAAGGAGGATCCAAAAGAGCTACGGATCCTAATTGGTCTTTGGAAACTTACCAGATCCGAAGCGTAATAGCTAAGAAGGGTCAGCCCATCTTGTATTATCTTCACGATGGCCCCACACGTGGGTTCGTCATGGAAGAACTGCTTATCGTGTGATGTCCGAATGCTATCGTATGCACTCCGTCATCACACATCCATCGCTTACCGTCAAATGCAGACAGCGACACCTTCTCCTGCGTGACGTTATGTATCTGATGACCATAGCTGCGCAGGCTGTTCATCTTATGCCGCTGTTCCTTGCGTGTTCGTAATACGTTGAGGTAGGACTCGTGCGTAATGTCCTTCTTAACCACATACTTTTTTACGCCTTTAGCTTTCTTTTCTACGCCGTCTAACTTTAGCACGCTGTACATCTTTGGTTTCAGACCCACGTACTCTACTATGGGTTTTCCTAACATTTCGTCTTTCATCTTCCCAATTACCTTCTTATTCTTCGCAGAGTAAAGGAAGTGCTCCTTCGGGTAACCGCTGGTGTCGTACTCGTCTATATCGGGGAGGCAGTCTTTGTAAACGTCTTCCGTTTGCACTTCTAGAATTAGGGAGTCGGTGTCTGTGTACAGGAGGCGACAGCGGTCTCCGTACTTTGGCTTAAGCTTATCGTAGTAGAACTCATACATAAGCAGCTTCGATAGATCCAGCACCGTAAAGCCTGTGTAAACGGGCTTGTTTAGCAAGAGGTTTGCCCTTTTCATGTGAATCACGTAGAAGTTCAGCATTTCTACGTATCTAACGAAGCCTGGCTGTGACACGTATGCTTCTGCTTCCTCTTTGGTGCTGACTATTTTTACGCTTACGCGCTTGCGGATGTTCTCCATTGTCTTTCCGAACACGCTGTTGTTCATCAGTTTGAAGAGGTTTTTCTCGAAGTCATTTTTCGCTGCGGTACGCTTTTGCGTGTTAAAGTCAATGTAGGGGCGCATCCAGGGTTCCTGCGTGAATTTTAGGACTCTGTGGATCTTCTCTACGCGCATTCCGTGTCGCACGTAGAACTGCAGGTTGCGGTAATGTACCACATACTTCTTCTTATCCATCAGGTTCATAGTTAGTTTCCTGTACGGTTTGTAACCAGGGCACATTTGCTTTTGCAGCGGACTTAGCTGCTTAAATGGTATCTCTATCGCTTCTGGTGCTAAGGGGAACTCATTGTGTTCGTCGTGCAGGCGCTCTGGGTACTCCAGATCCACTTCTAAAACGTAACCCTTGTCTTCCTCCTTTCCTACCTGCATGTAGAAGTCTATCGGCTTCACTGGATCCCATTCGAAGTCTCTCACAGGTAGGTACTGTGACATTGCCCAACCATAAAGGTTATTCGCATCCAGGTAGTAAATGTATGTGGTTGGTTTCTCTGGGTCGTGCTCTACTAAGGGGTTGTTTGCGCGGGCGTAACGTCGGCTGGGCCCGCATACGCCGCCACGAATACCGTCTTCCATAAACCGATACATGTCGTACTCCGTTAGGAGATCCAACTGCGCATTTGTCTTCTTTAACAAAGCACTCCAGCTGAGCCCAGGAGCCGTGTAGAAATTAGCGGGATCCAATCCGTAATATTCCATAGCCATCTTTCTGAAGCTTTGGAAAACATCTGCAAGCAGCACTACGTCAGACCTTAGGTAGATGTCGTGGTAGTCCCCCATGTTCTCACAGGAGTACTTTTCCCACACATCTAACGCATGCTGGTACTCCTCGTCCTTTATACCGGACTCGTTTAGGGTGCTGTAGAAGCGATCTTTGGGTGGTAGGGACTCTTTGAATCGATCCCAGGAATCCATGTATTCGTATGGGTAGACTCCTTTCCTTTCCGCGCCATATTGACTGGAAATGGGAAAGTTGGTGTTATACTTTACGAGGTTTGCTAAGGAGTCCGCCATAAACTGCTGCGAATCTAAGAACTTCAGCTTGCCCACAGTTACGGACATGTAGCGCTCTTTGTTGTTAGGTATGCATTTGACGTCGGAGCCGTCTGTTCTTTGTAGTAGCAAATGGGAGTCGTAACCGCGGAGGTTGTGAAAGAACACCGGAATCTCCATGTCTGGATTTACTTTGAAGTTTATATTGCATTTCCAATGAGCCGCTCCTCTGTATTTACCCGCGATGTGGCAGTGATCCCTAACCTTATCCACATAGAAATCCTCAACAAATGCTTTGTGGCAGTGAATGCAGTGCGTGGAGGGCTTTCCCGGCTTCTCACCTTTCTTAGCATACTTCCCGCATTTAAAATGAGCTTCTCCTAGATACTTTCCATCTTCATCCCACGCTTTCTTGGCTCGTCTTCCAAACTGAAGAAGCGTATGTTGGCAAATGTGGCATTTTTTTGCCTTGTTAAAAGCCTCCTGGTTCTCTTTGGTAAATTCCATCTTCTTTGGACGTCTTAATTGTTCTCTTATCTCCCCCTCCTCTTCTCGCAATGCTTCTAGAAACTCATTAGCTGCGTTCTTACCTCGGTAAATCACAGGAGGGTTTGCTTTACCGTCTGATCTGACTACTATGTAACCAAAGGAGCAGATCTCGTGTAATCCTACCTTATTCGTGGCACCACTTTTCTGCTCTTCCTTAGTTATCAACGCTTCGAAGTCTGCATATATCACGTAAGGCACTTGCATCTGCTTTTGATGGTCTGCGTATGAAAGCTCTTTGTTGGTGGGTATCTGGATCCGTTGCGCCACTTCTTCGACTCCGCGGCAGATCTCATCGTGTTTCTTTAGGGCATTTAAGGATGTAAATGACAGCAAGCAGCAGTCGCAGAAGTACTTTTTGCCTTTGTGCTTAGTATGTCTGTAGAATAGTCTGCTAATGTGTTTAACCCATGAGTAGTGTCCGCCGTGGTAGAATAAATGTACGCGCTCTCCTTTACTTTTTGACAGAACTAACGGTACTATCGTCTGCTCTCTGACTCCGTAAACGTTAATTGCTAGATCATTTATTTCCTCAAATATGGGGATGTCTATCAACTGCATGGGAAATTCCACACCATCCCACTCTAAATCGTCTGTGGGATACTTACTTGTCCTACAGGGATCCTTCTCTGCTGGATACAGTGCAGACCTGATTGCCCACATAAAGCATCGATTGTCTTCATTCTTCACGTTTACAATAGCCTTCTTCCTTTCTACCCACGTTGGTAGCGGTACGTAACTCCCCCCTCGTATGGGTACGTACCTGGCTATACTTATCTCTATTCCTTCAACCTCCTCTACTGTCCAACCCGATCCTTCTTTCGTGTAGTTAGACAGCGACTCCATTATTGCTTCTAAGGCTTCACTGAGTGACCTATCCAGATTCGTGGATTCTAATATCACTAACGACTTTGATCGCAACATTGCTGTCGTCATTACCTCGTCTTTTGACAAACTTACTTCTACCATTATGCTCGCTTTCAGGGCTCCTAATTCTTCTATACCTTTTCGGAGAGTCCTTTTAACCTTCCTTTCTGACTGACGCCAAAACTGTCTAACGTCAATCTCACCGTTACCGGGTATTGACACCGTGCTGAAGTTGCTTTGGGATTCCATCTATATAATAGGAAATATTTTATACCTAATACCAAGCACTTTTTAGGTCGTCGTAGTCGTACTCACAGTCCTGACAATGCCAAAACAATTTAACCTTAGTCTCAAACTTCTTACCACATCCACAATCATAACTGCTCATACACTTCGTCTTCATTTTCAAATGCTTTTTCAAATCCGCTTCTTTCTTAAAAGTTCTCTTACATTCTTCGCACTCCATATATAGACTAACATATTTAAGTGCGCTGTTGCCCTCAACCACACTTGGAGTGGGGGTCGTCCGTAGGTGGATTTTTGACGCGGGTCTTACCCCGTGTTGAGATTGCGCTGGAACCCCCATTCCCTATACTACTTAAAGGAATGCCTTTCCGGCGCTGTATTCCATGCCAGCACTGCGTGCCAGCTCTTCGCTGTACACCGTTTCGTACTGTAATTCTAGATTAGTGATAGAGTATGGGGTTGTCGTGGTAAGTGCACTGCTTAGCCCACCAATGATGTTATTAGCATCTGCTAAAGTTACTTCAAACTGCAGTTCGGCAAGCTGTCTTGGGTAATACACACCGTGATTCGTGATTACTTCAAAGTCCAGCGGTATGACATACTTGCTACCATAGGCGGTCTTTATTCGCTTTGCGTCTGCCACTGCGGTTTCTCCGCTGCCGTCAGTAGGTTGCGTTTTCGTAGGTGTGCGGACCTTACGTAGAATGACACTACCAATTCCTTGTTCTATCCTTTGCGCGCGGTCAAATGCTGTTAACCATAGATCCTTATAGGTGGTATACAGATCGTACCTATTTAAGTCCAGCAAGGATTCCCCAGCAAACTTGATTCTCATCTTAGAAACAATGTTGCGACCCACGTTGTTAACGATAATCCTTTCATCTGTGGGGCTTGACTGTACCGCTAAGTCGAACCTTAAAGCCAAGGTGCCAGGAACTAAGACTAGGTTATCCGTTAGGCGGGGCACGCCTACGTACAGGGTTTCCCCTGGCTTTGCGCTGCTGGGGGTGAATGTGACCCGGTGAAAGGTGCGTTCTGCTTTCAGCCCACCAACCTGCTTAGGTAATACGTTGGGATTTAACTTTGAGCTTATCATATATAATGGAAGTAGAAGGAACAGACCCCGACTTCGATCCCACCACTGAGGAAGGTCAGGCTGACATTAACGACGGTGATGAAGAACCGCTGCTTCCCACCCAACAAGTCGACGATTCCCTAAGGGATAGGATTGCAAAGGCCCTAAGACATCCCAAAGCACGCGAGTACGCGTTTCCGCGTGAGCACATAGAGCTTCAAAACATGGGCGAGCCGGAAGCAGCCGCGCGGGAAACCGTAGAGTGGGCAAAGCAGGAGCTAGAGCTGCGCTACGACAACTTCGATGCTGACGACGTAAAGCTCACGGAAAAGGGGGATAAAGTTTTCATAAGCGTCCAAGACCTAAGATTTCCTGACAAAGACCGCTGGACAAGACCACAGCAACTATTTGATGAGGAGGGTAACGTTAGGGGTGACGTCTTGAGATTAAGAGGCTTTCAACGTGCCACCAGAAGCATGTTAGAAAGGCTGCACAACTTAACCGAAAGGACCAACCTGGAAAGGCGCGCCGAGGAGCTGCAAAGGGAGTTAGAAGAAGCAAAAGCAGAATACGATAGGAAAGTTCAAGTACTCGCCGACATACACGAAATAGAACTTGGAGGTAAAGACGATCAAATGCGCGAATTAGAAAATGAATTAAGTCACATTAGGCGTCAAAGAAACCAAATCGAGGAAAACCTTGGGCGCACCTTAGCAGAGTTGGACATGAGCAAGGAAGAAGCTGGGAACTTAAAAAGTAACTTAGCTAACTCTTTAGAGGAACGGCGGCAGTTGGTTGCTGAAATCAATGCCAAAGAAGAGCAAATCCGACAAAGGGAACAGGCCATCGAAGACCTTGAAAAGAACATATCTGAAAGGCAAGAAGTAATCGAGGACCAAACTCGTACCGAAGAGGAAAGGGAAGCAGCTCAAAAGGAAGTAGATACGCTCGAAATACGCCTTGCGGAATTGCGGGCGCAAAAGGAAAACCTGGAAAAAGAGCTGGGGCTTACCACCAAGGAAAAGGTAAAAAGAGCCCTTTTGAAGTATGGCGTTCCGCTGGCATTCGCGGTCGCTATTTCGAGCGTAGTAGGGGTAATCCTTAACGCGCTTAAGGCTACAGGCGCGGGCGTAAAGAAATTAGGCAATGGGCTGACGGACTTGGGAAAAAAGATGGCAGCCGGTCTTCCTGGGCTGCTGGGTTCGGTTGTTTCCTTGGCGCTTAGGGCCGGCGGAGAACTGCTAAAGTTTGTGGGGAATAACATTTGGATCCTCGTAGTAGCTATTGGGGTGGTATTCCTGAAGAAGATTCGGGGATGATCTTATCTGGGTACGTTACTGGTGGCTTATCGTCGTCGGGCGCCCGAGGCATCCTCGACTGGGGATAAGTAAAGATAGTATTCGCACCGCCTTGATAATGCGGAACTAGCGGTATGGCGGTCATAGTAGAAATGGGTTTATGATTCCAAATAGCATCCGTTGGAGGATTTTTTGCCGGGGCGGCATTTATCCGAAGGTAGGCAACGTCGTTGGGGAGAACTTGTAACTTCGCATATTGGCAATTGGCTATCATGTGAAAAGTTACCGGCGTTAAGTCTTCTCCGCTTCTTGGAGGGGGTTCCGACGAGAAATGAGCTGGGTTCCTATTATTATCTTTTTTTCTGTAGGGTAGTAATGGATGGTTATTCTCATCAACGATCCTAAACCCGACATTACACGAATACCCCGTCGAAATGCTAATGGTACACATGATCAATCCCAGGCCCCCAACCTTTACCCACAGCCCGGTGTCAAGCCAATGCTGTTCTAAGTAGTCCTTCTCCTCCAAAAAAATGTAGAAACCAATCTTCCTTCGCGTGTGGGTTCATATATTTCAGGGAATATATTCCCTTCTATAGACTCATTACCGTAAGAGTGCTAATGGTCTTGTGATTGTAGATAGTATCTCTCTGATTTTCTATACTATTTATGCAAACGCTCCCGGTGTCATCTACGCGCATTTGCAGCTTTACCTTCCCATGGCAATCGGCGACCATGTGAAAAGTCCAAACGGAATGATTTTCGGCGCTGGCTGGGTTGGGCTCTACGGAGAAGTGTGTGGGCTCCCTGTTGTTTGTCTTATTTCTCATAGGCCGCAGTACGCCATTCTCATCCAGGAACCTAAAGCCGACGTTGGCATGGCTGCTCGTACCAATGCAAATACTACAAATGATCAATTTCTTTCCTGAGTAATTCAAATTCACGGACATGCCCGTGACATCAACCCAAGATGCCTGGTTGTATTTTTTCTCGCCTGTGTAAGTCGTATAGACACAATCTACTCCAGCTACGTAGGGGTTGTTCATCGCCATATATAATAGCTCAGACCAACGCCTGCAGCTGCTAAGCCGGCCTTTAGTAAGTTGTGGTCATATTCCTCCTCCTTTTTAGGCGCTCGGTATGGTTCTTTCTTAGGTGGTTGGTGCACTTTTTTAGGTGGTCGCATATGGTGCACTTTTTTAGGCTGTTCGACTAAGTACCTCCTAATGGTGTCAGAGTTAACGTTGTTCACACCAAACTTCATATCCTTAGTAGCTCGTTGAAGTTTGTTGTTGTATCCTACTACAGAGCCAGTATTTATAGATAAATTACTGGGCATTAACCAACAACCCGGGGCTACTGCATAGTCCAACCTCGCCTTAGAATTTTGTATAGCTAGTTGGTAACGCTGTACGCCCTTGCTAATGTCGCCCTCCAAGATCGAACTTTCGAATAAGACCAAGGCTTCGGCTCGCGTCTCTTCTGCGGCGCCGGTATTTCCAATTATATTTGATCGGGTATTTACTTGGGCTCCAAGGATAGAATACACGTAAGCTTCTATGCTGCGGTTCAAACGGGCAAGGCCGGCTTTGGTTAGTCCTTTACCTTCTGGGGGTATGAAATTAAAGTATTGCTTCGTTTGCTCGTCGTTGGTAATTTTGATAATCAGTGGATTGGCCCCTGCATACTTACCACCCTCGTCTTTGAACAGAGGTCCGTCTCTGACTTCCTTAGTGGTCTTAGCATTTGGTTCAAAGAAGGTGCTACTGTCGTGAGTTTCTTTGTGATATCCCGTGTTCCACCGTAGCCGCAATGCATGAACTTCTTTATCGCTTAGCACATGTCCACCAATCCCCCAATAAGCCCAAATGTGCCCCAAACCATTGTTAGCACCCGCGGTACACCTGAAATCCTTCCCTACAACACCAAACTCCTTACAAAGCCTATCATACGCGGGAACGTTGTATTTATTATCTCTTGGATAAAACGTGGCATCTCCCGGCAGCGCAATAACACCCATTTCACGTAGTATTCTTCTAACCGTGAAGTGAAAATGAAACATGAATATCGAATTCTTCATCAAGTTCGCACTTACACCACAGCCGCCAGTGGCACACCAAACCGCAAAGTTCAGCTGCTGCGGCCAATAACGCATGTTAGGACCACTTAACCATTCATGAGATTCTTTTGCAGTGGTATGAACGATGGGTACGTCTTTGAAGATATCCCGCACCTTTAACGGAAAGGAATGCTTGTTAGAGATCCGCATGTTCAACGTTAGGTCCAAGCTTGGGTGTTTATCAAATGAAACTGCGGGTATCGGATAAGTACTGGTACCCAGCAATAATTCCTTTGACCAACTGGGTTCAACATGCGTTGGCGCTGGCGTTGGCTTATGCATTGGCGAATGCTTCAGTTGATCGTCTATTTGATTAACCAGCGTAGGCTTCAAATCCTCGTTGCTGTACATCCTGGAGCCGTTGAAGTAAATCCCATCGGGTCTCCTTTTGAACTTACTAGGGTCTGCATGCGGAAACATCTTCCTAAAGGCCCTCCAGTTCCAGTAATCCCGGTTGTCGTGATGTGGCTGCTCCTCAATATCATTCCCAAAAGCGTCGTACATTAGTATATATAATGGATGTTATACCATCAGCACCTCAGTTGTACCCAGATGTTCCCTATACTACACCTAACGAACTAAACGCCGAAAACTTTCGTCTCAATAAAGCGAACTTAATCCTGGCTTACTTGGAAGGGCAGGCAAAACACTATGAAAAAGTTAGAAAAAAGTACGTTAGAGCCCGGAGTACGCTACATAAGATTGCGATAACTTCAGGATCCATATCTGTTGTGTTAACGGGCTCTGGCGTTGCTACTTCGCTTACTGGGCCGGGAATAATCGTTGGAGTTCCTTTGGCCGGCGTTGGGGCAGCTTGTGGTATCATTTCGGCTGTTGCTACGGGCATTATGAAAAAGCTATCCACGAAAATATCCAAGCATGACACGACAATAGCTCTGTCAAGGGCTAAAGTAAATACTATTACCGATCTTGTCTCAAAGGCTTTGCGTGACAGAAAGATAGACGACGTAGAATTCTCGCTTATTCTGACCGAAGAAGACAAATACGAGAAACTAAAGTCGGACATAAGGAACAAAAAAACAGTCGTAAAAGATCTTTCCGAGGAATCTCGCAAAAAGATCTACCAGGAGGCAAAAGAAGAGCTTCAAAGAAAGCTTGCTCAGTAAACATCTGCTTTGAAAAAAGCAAAACAGGATTCTATTTACATATTGAACGCCGGCTGTCTGGTTCATATGCAAATTAGTTTCACAAAATATTACACAGCCTGCATCGTTTTCACAAAATATTACACAAATGTGAAAAAACTTGTGTAAAATCATCTTCTCGGAAGCAAAACAGGATTCTATTTACATATTGAACGCCGGCTGTCTGGTTCATATGCAAATTAGTTTCACAAAATATTACACAGCCTGCATCGTTTTCACAAAATATTACACAAATGTGAAAAAACTTGTGTAAAATCATCTTCTCGGAATCCATCCTAACAGCGGGTGACTGGGGTCTATTTTATAAAATATTTCGTAAATTACGTCAGGATAATAAGGAATATCCTTATTCAGCCGACAAAACATCCACTCGGCTTTTGTCATATCAGAAACCTCAGGAATAGACTTACCGGTAATTTCAGACAAAAGATAGGGAATAGCTTTGTAATATTTCCCTAGCTTTAATTTTTTCAACGTTTTCCGTAGACTTTGTGGGGTTGGCTCTTCTAAATGGTCTATGATTTTCTTCTTTACTTCGTCGCTTAAATATATCGGATGTAAACCTTGGATATGACTCATCCAGTCCCTGAAGTATTTTATTCTCTTATATGGCGTTTTCTTACGACCTCCATTGGCGTAATACTGCTCTCTGGTAGCATTTGGTACGGCATTACGAATATTCTTACCACACTCGTAACACTGTGCTGACGTGTCGTCTTCTATTTGCATTTTCTTACCACAACACCAGAAACCCCTGGGCTTAGGTATGTTAACTTTGGATCTTAGGCAAATTATGCAAAAGTCGTTAACGAACTTCTTACATTCTTCGCACTCCATATATAGACTAACATATTTAAGTGCGCTGTTGCCCTCAACCACACTTGGAGTGGGGGTCGTCCGTAGGTGGATTTTTGACGCGGGTCTTACCCCGTGTTGAGATTGCGCTGGAACCCCCATTCCCTATACTACTACCTGTCCAATTAGGAAAATAATTGGACAGTTACCTATATGGGATTAATGAGAAGCTGTATAATTATAATAATAATATACTATTTACTGAGGGTACAATCTCGTACCCAGAGCCCACGTTCCTCTTGGCCTCTCGTTCTTGGTACTGACCAAGAGGAACGTGGGCTCTGGGTACGAGATTGCTGAGGGAATAGCAAAATAAATAATAATGATAATTAATAGTAAAATTTACTGATGATCCTGTGACCCTCCCCCTCAATAAGAAAGTTTACATTTTTACCGATGACCATTCCCCTTTGAAGCCCCAAGCCACCGGGCCCCAATACCTTCTCAAGTGGGGTGGGAATGGTAGGAACAAGTTTTTCTAGCAATTGGTCTCCCTGTGGTATACCTTTATGATCACACCTACCAACATCAGTTTCCAAAATGGCAACCACACGAGAAGTAGTTGAGAAACGTGTCGAAACCAGGACGAAAACTGAAGTCCGCCATCACGCAGAGACGAGAATTTACCGTGAATACTGTGGCTGCTGTGACTTGCTTTGGATCGTCACCACAATGGAAGGATTGCTCAAACTAACCCAGTTCTTTACGACCTTTCTTACTTTCGTTATCCTCACAGCTCATGAAGAAAGTGCCAGAGCTTATTTCGAGTTTCTGATATTTGTTGGTACTACAGCATGGATATTTGTTATCCTGCATATCGTCTTGAAGATGACACACATCTACGAGAAGCTACCATATGTATTGATTCAGCCAAAAGTATCCCTTTCTTTGCTCTTGATTAGCGTCATCTCATTTCTTGTCGCAACCTCTGTGGCTCTTGGGTACGCTTTTGGGAAAGGTACCGTGATAGCTGCCTGTAGCTTTGGATATATATCTATGTTCCTATTCCTTATCGAGCTGATAATGCTATTTATCCGCTATAGACGCGAGCCAGTACAAAGGGAAACACCGAGGAACGAAGACGTCAAACCCGAGGAGTTTGCATACTGAACGTACCATCCAGTAAACCATACCATTTTTGACATCATCCTATAAGTCTTAGTTTAATTCGTGAGGTTTTTCAAGTCGAAAGCCTTAAAGGGAAAAATCCATTTTTGTTTTTTTAAGGAATAGCGTGACGAGTAGGTCATATTGTGGGAATGTTGCCAACAATTTCATGGGCTATGCCATTAATCATCAGACTTTATAATCATTAGAACATAGTACTGTGACACTTTCATTCACTAACTGCTTGGCGCAGCTTGTACCATACATTTGCATCGACATGCTTGGGAGATCTTCCCTGGAACTATTTACCACGAAAGTGGGTCCAAAAATATTTTATAAAAGCAATATAAAACAACATTTTATGTGTCTGTAGTGTGATAAAAACACTTTGGGAGCTTTAGAACACTCAAAAATAAAGAGAAACACTCTTCTATGCCTCATGTTTCTAAAGCTTGCTTCTCTCATACTCTACAGCATGTTTATATTACAGTACAGAGACATGAGCCCAGGTTATATATTCGTTAGTTGTGGGACGATAAGGTAAATTGTAGTGGTATAATGTCATATTATGGGGGAAAATGAAGTTACCCCTCTAAACCACAGCCCTCCCCAATAAAAATGTTCCTTCCCTTAGCTAGCTTTGATTTAGAGTGACTGCCACAGGAAAGTACCAGAGTGATAGTAAACAAACTCTGGAACCAAGAGTAAAATGGATAATCCTACAATTTGTAGGAAAGTGGAAAAAAGATGAATGAAAAAGCGTTTACTTTTACATTGGGTACCATTATGGCGTGAAATGTCAAAATCATTACTCTGTTTCATTTAGCTGCTATGTTGTCCATATGTTGTATTAAAATCCAGACAAAAAATTATTGTTGGGTTGCCTGTGGCAGCCCAGTTGTTAAATACCTTTGTTTTTTTTTCCTCACGAAATGTGCATTCTTGTGCAAGAGTACCCATGTATGGATTTAAATGATGTGTTCATAGATAAATGTCGCATAGATTGGCTTAGCAGCTGAGGATGTAATTCCGGGCTTTAGAAGTAATATAATTGAGCAGTAAAAGATTTCTAGGATTGTAATTCAGATGTTTATTAATATTAATACAGTCAGCAGTATTCTGGCTTCAATCGTGTAGGTTAGTAGAGCCTAAAGGAAAATACGCTTTCAGTCTCTAGTCAATAAGGCATATACTCAATTGAAGAATCGTTGTCGGGTTCATAAACATGGAACATAGAAGCGGCTGAAATGGCACATGGGAAGTATGTTAATTAGATGCATTCTGTGACCGGCGACTTGTGGCATCATCCATTCTCAAACCCAGGTCTTCTGAATATGTGTTTGGCATTCTAAACCGACTGCATGGATGGCGCAAATGAATAAATTATAATATATTTATGTCATTTCCCATGTGCCATTTCAGTCTCGGCTTTTATGTTCTATGTTTCTGAACCCGACAACAATTCTTCAATTGAGTGTATACATAAACATATTGTTAAATACTAAGAGGTAATAGAGATGATAACTTTGGCTGTAAGTACTTTTTGCCAAGTTTTGAATCCTTTTACAATGCATTGTGGACAGTTTAACCACCACTTGAAAGAGAATGAGATTCAAAGACAAACCCAGGAATGTGAATATGTTTCAATAGAAAATATATTTTACACTGTTATCCCTAGACTACCTCCTACTTTCTTCTAAATTGTTATTTATTTATGATTTACGATATATATGCTCTCTTTTTTTGCAGAAAATACGATAATCTTTACTTCCGGTCAGTTTCAAGAGATGACATAATTTTCTTACCCTACCCCACCCCTACTATGGCGCATTGTGCGCGGGGAATCAAACGTCTGCGCATCCTCTGGTCACAAAAGACATCGAAGACAAAATGGCTCCCTATGAAGAAGACGGAGGAGAAAGGCCAAATGATGATCGTTTGATCAAAATAAACTTTGAATGGGTAAAGGTAGTTCTTGGGAAGATTGCTATAGCAGAATTGGTCCTAACATTTCTCTGTGGCTGTTGTTCGTCGTCGGTTTCGTGCTACATAAGTTCAGGATTCCTCGACTTCGTAGCCTGGACTGCCTTTCTAAATATTCTTATCGACCTTATTATTCACACCTTGGGTTTGTGGGAGCGTTTGTTGTGGATCTTTCGCCACCCAGCCGTTCACTTTGTACTATGCTGCTTAGCTGTCTTAGGCTTTTTGATCGGATCTTCCTTGGTCGCTTCTTGTTCGAAGGATAACGGGGTCTACAATCATGGTGCTGGTGTAGCTGCTTCTATATTTGGTTACATTTGTCTTGTTCTCTTTGGTGTTGAAGCCTACTTGCACTTCATGAAGTACAGGAACATGGAGTCTGAGGGAAGAAGGCAGACGGGTTCTGAGGACGCTAAAGCAGATGTGATTTGAAAACATATTAAAGATGCTCCAGAAAGTATGATTTCTAGAAGGTGTGCTTGAATATGGTGGTTTCTTAAATTGGCATCAGCAGGAATAAAGAAAGTTAAGGAGAATCAGAGAACAAATAGTTTAACAAATATAATCATTGACATTTATATAATATATTAGAGTGATAAATAACTGCAAAAGTTTTCTTAACTACTTAAAACTGAATTAATTCTGTTTAAAACTGATTCGCTGTTATCCATTATTCATGGGTTGTTTTAGTAAGATCTTTTTTGGGAAGTTGTGTAATGTATAATATGAACGTTAATAGCCTGAGAAAGATGTAAGGTTTATGTACTTTACAATTCATTATAAGTTTATTCAAATAAACAGAGTTTGTAGACAAAGATGGATCTTTTTTGTGACTAAGTTGTTTGAACACCTATACACATGAACACTTCTAGACGTTTTCTAATATTTTGCTTTGATTACATAGTGTTGTTTGGTAATATGCTTTTTTTGCATATAAAACTACTTGGGGATATTTCTCTAATAATAACAATAAAACACAAGTTTATAGTATATTATAATAGAGTGCATTTAGTTACACTGTCTAATGGTTAGATAAATTTATCGAACTTAGATAAATATTCAGTTGATGTTATCTAAGAGTAAATATGCCACAAAGCAATGGTCATGCGAATCTGGGCGTTTAAATTCATACTGTTGAATAGTTAGATAAATTTATCTAACATAGAAAACTATTCATCTTGATAAGTAGTTGCTTGGAGAAGCATAATACTAAAAGGACATTTATAGGATTAACATATAGTTTTTGCTTCACGACGTTTTGGTGTCATCATGACTCCATTATGCAACTATTCATCATTATAAAAAAAACCTGTCATAAATCTCACGTTCTGATTGGTTGGGAGTGTAGCTTTATAAGAGCACAGAGATGTGCATGCACTTTCAGTTCCATCATTCCTATTTATTTTTTCACAAAGTTGTGAAATGCCCATTGGCCCTCTTCTTCAGTCGTTTCATACAAGTCTCATAATTTACCTATTACGCAAGTTCGTATCTAAAATAACATTTATTTTAGTTATTGTGATTTGTGTTTCATAAAAGAAATTTAAAAAACCTGCTTGCTGTGTTGTGTGGAGTTACAAAGCATTTGGCAGAACACTCAAGAAGGTAGGTGTCTTGCTTCTAACAATTCATTCATGTTCTGCCAGCCCCCCTGCCCCCTACCCCCCTTCAACTTTATTATTAAAAGCGTCTGTTTAAACATTCAGCTATTGCTATTATTGTCCTTATATATTGGAATAGGAAAAGAGTTTTAGAATAAGCAATAAGAAAAAGTAGTCCACATCAGTCTTCATACAAAATGTATAGTATTTAGATGGGAAAGAATGGGAAATAAAGATTTTGCAGAACTATTATCAATTTGCCAGTGATTTTTGCTATTGCAATTAATTTGTGACTTTATTGCAAATTGAAATATGTCCTTTATTCATGTGGTCAGTTTTGTTTCTAAAATGCTGAAATATGATACTCTCTTGAATCAGTTGACTGTTTCATTCGCGATGGTATTCCTGTGGATAATTTGTCAGCGGTGAAGTGGGCACGATATATTTCATGATCGTAACACAGTCGGTAGGCAGAGAGAACGGAGATCGAAAGAAACCTTCAAAGTTTCTCTACTTTGGTTCAAAATGTCAGCATTTTTGTACTCACCCATTGGGAATATCCGTGTTATTCCAGCCTCTGATCATTGGCAAACACAAGACTTATTAACAGTGTTATCAGAAGGCAGCGAGGTATCGTATTTTGCGAAAATTCTTATACAAATCATTGGTTGTGTTTTGGTAATTTGGTCTACTTTTAGTTTGTAAATTAGAAATAAATTTGCCTTTGTCGGAGAATATTTATTCTATAGTTTATATTTCTTTATATATATGAGGAAATATAGACTCATCTTTTGTGTAATAATGATATGGTTATACCGCATATTGCAGGCAGTACATCCAGACAGTGTTTATATCTTGCACAATGGACGTTTATTGCCCCCATGTAGCAACAACACCCTGACCATATCTACGAATGACGTAGTTAGGGTTAATTATCGTTTACCTGGAGGTAAAGGTGGTTTTGGGTCGATGTTGAGAGCTATTGGTGCACAGATAGAAAAGACAACAAGTAGAGAGGCATGTCGAGACCTGAGCGGAAGGAGAATGAGGGACGTCAATGATGAAAAAAAGTAAGTTTGGCAGTAAGCTATCATCAGTTCTTATTTTCCTTTATTATTACCCCTGGCATAATCAATTGAATGATTCGGAAATCCAAATCAATTGAACACAATTACATGATTTAATTCAATTGCATTCAGCAATTGAACGAAACAATAAAATCGATTGTTTGATTTTTTCTGATTGATTACGTCCAGTATTACCAGGTATATTCCAAGGGATGTAATAAAGGGTTACATTTTCAGTCAAATGTTTTAACATTTCAAACATCATTTCCATGAGAATAAGATTTTCTACTGACACAATGCTGGTGAACAAACAATTAATTCCTAAGGGAGTGACAAAAAATCTCAAATGATAGAATGTACCCAAGGGGGATTTTTTCTTCATTAGAAAATTCACCCTGTGTAGGGGCGTATCCAGGATTTTGCCTTAGAGGGGGGGGGGGGGGGGGGGAGTCAAGCATCATTTGACTAAGGGATGGGGGGCTGGACTTCCTTGGTCCCCCTGGTTTACGTCTCTGCGGTGATGTCTTGAAACATTATGAAACAAGTTTCATGAAGGATTTTCTCATTGTAACAGAATGAATAAATGATGATAATCATCTCATGGTCCAACAATGCCATGATTTTGACTGACATAAGTGGTTTTTATTTTGTCCTAGAATCACAGAGTGGGTTGCAAAACAGGCTGACAGAGAACGTGAATTAGCAAGACAAAAACAGGAAAGACTGGAAAAAAGAAGAGCTGGACCAAAGCACAACTTTGATGACAGAACCTACACAATGCAGATTCAGGAGAATTTAGAGAAAATAGATGATGCACTGAAACAAGGTATTGATAAAAAACACTTAGGAACCTTAATTTGATCTATGCGATAAATGAAATCAAATTGTTCTCTCCTATGCCATAATTAATGTCTTTACATATTCTTCTTAGGTTTGAAGGCTTCTACGTCTGCATCAGGGTTGGAAGTGGGGGTAAAAAGAGCAAGCACAATAAGTGGTGATGCTCCTAAAAAGCGAAAAATATGGTAAGCTTAAAATTTCATTGCTTGGTGCAAGGAAATAACATCCCTTTTTTCAAAAATGACTTACGATTATAATGTTTTCTATTGCAGGATGGGAGTGGATGAAGAGGAGTTAGATGATAGTGATGATGATGAAACACAAACAATAACAGAAAAACCATCCTGTAGTTCAAGTACATGGACCATAAGTGCCCCAGAAACAAGTACTGCTACAAGTGCTACAGATGTATGTGTTGAGAGTAATTCAAGAGGTAAAATGTCACCTGATCAACCATCAACCAGTGCCGCTCAATTATCCAACACTGCTATAAATATAGATGCGAGTGACACTGCTGCTAGTAATGCAGCTGATCATAACACTGCTGTAAGTACTGATTCAGCAAGTGAGAGCAATTCAAGTGATGAAAATATGGCAGAAATATGTACAACCAAAGAAGGTGGAGTGGTTGGTAAAACAGAGGAGGAAAAATGTGAAAATGAAATCACTGAGAAGAAAAAGGATGAAGAAAATTTCGCAAAGGATGAAACCATGAAGGTAAAAAATGAAAATAAACTCATTTCCTGAAGTATTTTTCTTTTTTCAGAAAAAGATACAAAAAAGTCATTGGGCTACCCATTTCTCCTGTAACCCATCCTTGCAGACAGGTGGGGGCAGCAAGAGTGCTTCTTAAATCTACCACTTTCTTTATTCCCAATTAATTTTTACAAAATGTTACTCATATTAAAAAAATTTTCTTGAAATTATCACTTTTCTAAAAGATCATTGATGGTGTAAATAATAATGAATAAGTTTTAGTGTGTGGTATAGTAATGTGTGTCTTTCTGTCTTCAGCCTTTTAATATTGATGATTACAATACTTCTGAAGAGTTAGAATCTCTTGGACTGGAGGCATTAAAGGAACATTTGAAGACACTGGGTTTAAAGTGTGGAGGTACCCTACAAGAAAGAGCACAAAGGCTTTTCTCAACCAAAGGCAAAGCTTTGGAAGATCTGGACCCTTCTTTATTTGCAAAACCATTGAAAGGAAAGAGTAAACCAAAGAAGAAGTGAACTGTGGGCATGCAGCCATTATATATAGATGAAAATCCTATATGATACCAATTTATCACAATATTTCAAAGGCTTATTTCTATTTTTGAGAAATAAGAAAATAAGTGACAAGGACAGAAAGTTTTAATTTATTTTATTTTGTGGTCAAAAAAACCAATATTGATTTAAAAAGTTTTGAGCAATTCATTAGCAACAGCTAAAATTTTCTTTAAATATCTTTTTTTTGGTTACTATTTCATAAGTTAATTTTCAATGGTATAACTTTGATATCTACACCAACAAAGTGAATTCTTATACTGTCATTACCAGCTCAACTGCTCAAATATAATATATGCAGGACATAACCATGTAATTGAGGTACCTTCATTTTAGTTATATGGAATGACAGTAAATTCCCTTTGAAACAGTTTCACCTTAGTTTACAATTAAATAAAATCTCACTAATATTAATTACTAGTAAACCTTTTTGTAAACTTATCTAGTCTTATCTGTACACTTTTGTTTTTTAACTTTAAATTTGTAATATTTCAGGAGCAGGGTGGGAGTGTAGTTTGGCTTCCACTCAACCAATCAAAAACCAGTATAATGCAAACCATCCAATCACATTACTTGAATCTGGAAGCCACTTCAGAGCCATACTAGCCATGATACTGAGTGTTTCTGACTCCTCATTCTTTGCACACCATATGATATTGATTCTGATGCACCTAATTCAGTCAAATAATAGCTAACACATCTTGAGGAATACACATTTCCTTTTGTTCACTCTTGATAATACAGGGACTTTCTGTTCTCATCCATAATTTACAAGGTCTTTTTCTTGTACACTTGAAGTCCAGCAGGAAGCATACATTAACGTCAGGTCTGTTTATAGCACCACTGTAGTCCAGTTTTCTCTTACTTGATGAAGGGCAAGACTATAGTACCAGAAAGAAAAGGAATTTGTCAATTTCTCTGTGGACATGACACCTGACAATGAATTTTTGTAGGGTTACTAAAGTAAACATGCTCTTTCTAGTGATGGCATGGGTTTTTTTTATTTTCAACTTGATTGGCATTTTGGGTGCCATTTTCATGGTAATTTGGGTCTATTCCTCATGAATGGTCTACCTTACCTTATTTGTTTCCATTATTTCTGGAGTAATGTTATCTTGTATTTGTTCAGGGTCACTATCATCCTCTATACAAATACTTGCTTGAAGTGGTAGTGATGTTTTGCTGTTTTCCTTAAGGTCCTGTAAGAACGACAGAAAAAATTTGCACAATATCAGAAAACCAGATTTGTCAGTCCCAGATTAAACCTTTATTTATATTGTCATCTACATCTTTTTATCATAATCGTCAACACCTTTGACAACATAACATATAATAGATGCCCTACTAATTTTAAACATTACCTGAACTTGACTTTGCAAGGTTCTTGCTGCTTTGTGGTTTTGTGGCTTGGACTTGTGGTCCAATGTAGTTGCTGATTTGTCTCTACTACATCTAGTTAAAGAATTTCTTTGAGATGCTTTTCCTGCGCTCCTTTTAACACCTGTTTCCTATTAAGATACTTTGTGTCATTGAAATAGTCATTAAAATCATTTTGGTAAGATGTAAATAATCTTTTTGTAACTACAGGTTAATGTAGAGTCGTTTTAAAATTGTCATGAGGACATACAATAACCCATATACTTACTAACTGACAATCAATATGTTTTCTCAACTTCTGGTTATTACCATCAGGTGCTTCTAAAATTGGGGATACATCAACCTTTGGAAATAAAATACAAAATCAATAGGAAAGAATTGTGAGCAATGAATGAATATTGCAAAGAAAAGTGAAATGTGTGCAATAAATGAATACTGGAAAGGAAAGTGGGAATGAAATAGTTCCAAACCTCTAGCATTGCAGGTAATTTGGCTTGATCAGTTGGTGTGCTTGTTTTGGGTCCATTGTTATCAGTATTCTCATGTGACACACAGCTGTTTTTTAGTTGTGCCTCAGCATTCTGTGAATAACATAAAACAACAAAATTATGTGTTAGTCAATGTTTTCATGGGCTTCCTGTGTTAAGGTTTGCTTGGGATTCCCAAAGTTATTTGGTGTTTCCTTTTCGTTGAAGTGTTGTTTTTGTGGAGGGAGGAAACAGAAGCACAGAGGAAGACCAACTAGCAGCTCAATTCATGACCATAGTGCCAATGTGTAGTTCCAGACAATATCTATACCCTCTCCTCCCCTCCCCGCAGAGGAATTTGGAATTATCAAGGGATTAGGAGCATTTGGGACTTTGACAAGTTTAATTCACTTTCTTGCATAAAGGTTACATGAGTTACTTCTTATGCTCACTCTTCCATGATCCTATACTATCTCTCGATCTTGCGCCCTCTCCAATCTCGTCCCAGGTTCCCACATGATACCACTACAGGGTTGGGGGGGGGGGGGGGGGGGGGGGTTAATTTCTGGAACTACACAATCAACTCAAAATGACACCACCACCAAAATGTTTACCTGGATCAGATTATTTTGAAATTCATCAGAATGGGATGTGGTATCCTTCTTCTGCAATTCCTCTTCGTCCATCGATGGAATTTTTTCCCCCTTAATACTAGAAGCATCTTGATCTATTGCAAAAAGTATGAAGACCTAACATCAACTCCACATGCAGCTTTACCTCATAAGGCAAACAAATCATGATCATAAAGAATAACCGCATTTCCAAAAACCTTCAATCCAGGCAGCATTAGAGATTCCTCGATCAGGAATCTTAGAGTATGGAAAGAGGCAGAGGACTTCTAGAGGACTAATGTAATGGTACTCTGGCTAACAAGTATGTTACCAGTAGATATTTACCTTTAATTGTCGACAAGTGATTTGAGAAGAATTCTTGTACCATAACTTGTTCACCACTTTCATTAAATGTAGAGTTCTTTGGTAACAAAGCTTGTTCATCTACAGATCCCAAAGCCACCAGTTTAGGTTCAAAATTTGGATCATTTGTCAATGTGCTACAGAGTGACATTGACTGGACTGTTAGTGTACCAAAATGGCCTTGCTTGCTTGCACCCCCTGAGCTGGTTGATGTACACGATGACATGGATTTCGCACTGTAGTTTGTCACATTAGAATGTGCGCTACAAGTTTTGTGATTGGTGGAGGATGATTTGAATGTCTTCTCTTGTTTTTCTTTTTCCTTGTGTTGATGTTCCACTTCATTCATATTTTCATTCATTTTTTTAAATTCTTTGGTTTTCTTTATCAGTTCTTTTTTTCTCTTCCTGTTCAAAAAATCATGCATTAAAAATAAAAGAACTAATCTGTTTAAGATATACACATGAAGTCAAAGATAAAGTTCAATTTTAAACAATATAGAGATAGTTTCAAGGATGTCTGGGGTTAGTTGGTGGAAGATGGTGATGCCTTAACAACAGCACAAAGTGATAAGATCAGAGGTAGTGCATAGTAGCCGAAAAAGATCAGAAAGGGGAATTAAATGGGGAACAAGGAGGGGTGAGTCAAGGTGAAGAACTTTTTGACAAGAGGTAATCAACTGATATACCAAGAAATTGGTGTCTTTGTTGGTTTTCTAAGTGGCCTGAGATCTGTAACAGAATAAAAAAACAATTGATTAACAATAGGATGGTTGCATGACTAAGCACTACCAATATGCTTGGCGAATTGTCTTTCTTATTCAAATTTGTATTCCCTCATAAGAATAGTAAGACAAAAATTAATTGAACAAAAGGAAGCGTGCAAGGGAGTCTGGTAGAAGAGGTCTATGATGCCATTGTGCAAACATCCTATTAAATTGTAAACATTGTTATACTATTCATATATTTCTGTAGACATTGTACTTACAGTGTGTTCAGAGCAGTATTCAGAAAGGCATATTCCCTCAATTTTCATGATTTTGAATGAGTTCAATGCCAAAATAGGTAGCAGCATTGAACATTTCTACTTATCATTCCAATAAATGAAATGTCATACCTTTATCTTGGTACGTCCTTTGAACATCCTTTCTATTTGGTGTGCACTGAGTTCTGCTCAAAGTCTTATCAATCGGAATGTTGCTAATGTTTCGCAGTGCAAGACTGGAGCCCTGTCTTATAGATTTCACATTGTTGCCAAGAGGCTTCGTGAAATTTAGTGGGGTGCCCCACTTATTTGTTATCTTCAAACTGCTTGCATCCAAACTAGAATTAACAATAAAGCATTGTTGTTATTAGTAAGAGATAATCTCTATACCTTGCTCACTGAGAGGGGGGAGGGGAGGAGGAGAGATCTGGCACAAACCTTTGTAATGTTGTTCCTGATGTATATGAACCTCCTTGAGACTCTTGATTACTTTTTTTGCTAATGGTCTCTGTAATTTAATAAAAAGAAAATTGTTTATAAAAAAAGGAAAATTGCACCAATTGCAGTGACAGTTGATCTGCTAATGATGTTTCTGTAAAATGCCAAGCATTTTTTTCTTCCCTTTTACCTCCCTTTCCTTCTACTGTTTGAAGTTCATCAGGAGTTAACACCTGTGGCGTATCAGGTGTGTGAAAATGGTTCTTCTTTACAATTTGTATTGGTCGTGACTTTGAATAAGTCACTACGGTATTCTTTGCTGGGCCAAACAAGGAGCTTGTCTGGTTTGGCAGATGGCTGAAAAGACCCTTTTTGCTTGATATTCTTGATGATGAAAGTTCTTAAGATGACCCTGTGCTGTATGGCGTGTCTTCATTGTAAATATTCAAGTCCTAATAAATCATAAGTAGATAAGTTGGATAAAAAATTTATTCACGACTATCAAGTTAACTATTCTGTTTAACCACCACTTTTTCACTTCTCATTTCCCGTTTTACAAAATATTTTGAACAACTTAGAAACCAAATGTCATATTTCTTTCGTTTGCATGATATTTATGCCCTGCTGGTGGAGGTGCGTTTTTAAGACTGAAGTAAATTGATTCGTAGAAGAGATCAAGATAAAATACAACTGGTAAACTGTAAGATAAGTTTTTCAAAACAACCGCCATCGATATCTGCTTTTATAAGCTTAGTTAGTCTCTGATTGTCAACATAGCTTTTCAAACAATAAAAACCTTTAAAATATATGCTAACCAAAGATTCCATATAATCTTGTACAACCATACAGCTAGTCCATCCTCTCGTATACTCTAAATTGGATAAAACTTTTATGATGATGAATAAACTTCGACTTTTGTGGCGCTTTTCTTCGCTTATATTCACGGAAGAGTTTCAAATTTTGTGTAAGCGCACACAGGATATTTTACGAATATCTTCCGAATTCCTCCGAATAGAGTCGAATTTGCGCGAACATCGCACGAGTGAGTCACCGTGAATGCGCGCGCGTGCGCATGGCTTTTGGCGGGAAATCTCAAACTATAAAAGCTGCAACGCCGGCCCTAATAATAAAAGAACCCAGAATTTCCTTACCTGTTTTGTGAAATATTTTAGGCATTTTTACAGCAAAGTATCGACTGCATACTTCATAAAAGGTAATTGAAATGTTTATTAGGACTTTATGAGCATATAATCAAATTTCAATTGGTTAAATGATCAGTGTTTTTCCCCATAAACCTCAAAAGTACTGACAAACCAAGGTTAGTCTTCCACATGAATTTAATCGTGTTTAACGTAAAAAAACAACATACTATTTAATGTAATGAGCCAATACTTGCTTATGTTTCTTAAAAGTAAAACGTTATCAAGGTTTTTGTTTATGCACTGTTAGTCTACTAACTATGGTTTATGATATGGATGACAACCAAAGTTTCTTTTTCGTTGAAAGGTTCCAATGAATAACGTTTGCTCTCCGTTTCGTCACCCTCAACAAGTCCCTGGCACTCCTTTTTTCGCCAGTGAACGTCCATCTACTATCTGTTCGCCTGGTTCATGTGTTCCAGATATCGACGACCACCACAGCAACCCGTTCCTCCCTTACGGAAGTAAGAAAATTGCAAAGTTTCACATTCATTCGTATATATTACAATAACAACAGCAACAATAGCAACAGCAACACTAGCAACAGCAGCAGCAGCAGCAGCAACAACAACCACAGCAGCAACAACAACCACAGCAGCAACAACAACCACAGCAGCAACAACAGCAGCAACAACAACGCATCAACAAAAACAACAGCAGCAGCTACAATGCACCATAAAATGTATAAAGTATATTTCCTAAACAATGTATGGTCCTTTCATTTTAGGACGTACGCCAAAGTCAGCCCCTTCAACTCCTGGAATGACGGTTCCTTCATGTTCAGCATCACCAGCGTCTTCCATAAAAAACTTGAAAGAAAGAGAATGGTCTGCTCGATCTAGAAAAATGGGTTCAAGAGAACAAAATAAAAGTACTACTCAAAAGCTTGGTATGTAGACGTGAAAACTAGAATACCATCCAATACGCGCATGTCGTAAAATCTAAAATCGTTCCTCCCACACGGAACAAAACGCTCATACGAAACTGGTCACCTTAGTAAGAAATTTACAAGTCGCTGGTCATAGCAAGGGGTTAATCACACACGGTCTAGGGACCGACTAACCTTTCCCTTAGGCTTTGGCCGAGCTTCCTGATCAGTCACTGGATAGCGGTGTCGGGGCCGAAATCTCCGGCATAGCCGTAAATGCTTCGCGCTGCCATACTGCGCTTCAGCACTAGGTCTGGATGTATGGTCCTTATCTGAAAAAATTCATTAATAACTGTGATTCGCGCATGGCATCTTTATATGGGCAAAAAAGTTGGGTCGGGATTGGCAATATTCTACTGATAGACCTGTTTCAAAAAAGGCAGTCTTTAGAATACCAATTCATCATACATTAATAAGTTTCAGCTAGAATATTACGACCTTAAATACATATATATTTTCCCCTTTTTTCTTTAAAGCAGAACAAGTAGTTCCCAGTTGTTCTCCTCTGGTAGCAAGAACAAAGCTTCCGCAAATGAAAAACAGCGATAAAAAAAACCACGAGTCTACAAAACAGATAAGTTTATTTTCAGGAGATGACATTTTCGCGTGAATCATGATTGAACACTCAATAGTGCCAAGAGACCATGGTCTCTTGATAAAGAACATTAGTTTGTTTTTGTCATTAATGTAATGGTGTACCAACAAGGGCAACAAAATCGTTCAACTCGTAGCTCAAATCTGATAAGATGCAAAATGCAGAGTGAATATTACTCGCATTACTACCTTGCGCACAACATATTTTCTTCAGTGTTGCTAACTAGGGAGTTTCCACAAACTTTATTGCGCGAGGCGGTTACACCCATTCGCTCTGCATTCCGCGACGCAACTGCAACAAGTTGCACGATTTTACTAAGCCCTAAGCTATGCTCAAAATGATTGAAAAGATCGAAAACTTCACATCTGTAATATTGTAATATTAAGCTTTATTGATCGATAACAGTCACACCAGTGTTGCGGCGGTGCATGTATATATAAATATTGGAAAGAAACGATCTAACATTTATTATAAGTTATATATGTAAACATACGACTCTCTTACATTAGCGTTGAATTTTGAAAATTACACATAAAATCTGGTCAATGAACAGTGATTCATATGATAGATTCAAGCTTTTCATCCCTGGCGACCCCAACTCTCGACATTAGTTGTCTCATTTTGTAATCAAAGCAAACTTAGTGCTAGTAAAGCTTTCAAAACTGGACCAAGGCATTCAGGTATTTCGCAAAATTAATTACATTTTATTAATTCGAGATTTCTGATGATTAACCTAGAATTTTAAAATATCCTGTCCAAGTTGTAGTTTTTGCAGCTTCTCCAACGTCTTGCGTTCTTCTTTCCAACTGGTAATTTCTTCGTTCTATGGCGATACGAACCCACTTTGGTCGGTCTGATACAAGTACTTTTGCGAGAACAGCACATATAATAAGAAAATGTTCGCAGGAAAAGACTATTGCCACCACGTATCTATCAAAAGAAAGACGGAGAAATCACAAAGGGAACAATATTGCCTGAAGTGTATTTAAAGTTTAAAAAGTTAGAATCTTTGCATTCGAAAAAAAAGGATTTCTTTACGGCATTTTACCTTCCGTATCCTGGTTTAATAAACTGATCGCCTTCGATGGTCTCATACATCCATGGGCACCAAGAAGCGAGTTGTTCCGACGAGAACCCGACAATCAGACTATTGGTGAGCATCGATAAAATCATCATCATGTAGAGTACATTGTACCAAACTCCTATACTAGACACCCTGAAAAAAAATGAAAGAAAGCCTGTCTTTATATTTTTAATCAGTGATCAGTAAGATTTTTATGAGCGCAATCAGTGGAAAAACCTGGGTGCGCAAATAATCGAGCGTCTAGTCATATAGGAATGCGTTGATCAATTGCTCTGCTGGTTTTGCGCAACTTTGATCAACATTTTGACATGCACGTTATCGGTATGAAACCTGTTCGAAAGTAGACGCAAATAACTATAGGAATATGTTGATTATGGTTGTTGGTCATTACCTTTTGACGGGCGGTTTCTGATAAATATAAAGCAACTTGTAGAGATCTGATCTTGCCTCAATAAACAAAAACACGATACTAATAGCTGCAGCCAATGGGAAGGCAGATGCAAACAGCGTGACGTACTGAAATATGAATGAATATTGTGTACGGTGATGAACATTCTTCCACTTTAGAGTAATTGGTAATTCATATCCGTGTCATGAGGGATTTCCCATGTCTTACCCCAAACTGTACAACCATTTCTAGGAAGTCATCAAACTGGTCATATTCCTCAAGCACCACATCTTGTTGAGCCTGCATGAGTGAAGAAAACAGCAGTTGTTAAACGTGTTCAAAAAGAAGGAATTTGATCAAAATTTTTTTTACACACCTGAGATGGAAGATCAACATCTTTAGTGTCATCTTTCTTGCTTTTGGCATAAGCACGACGCCTTTTCCACATTACACTTTTTTCTTTTATGTATGGGATCAATGATTCTGTTACTAATCTACGAATTTCGTCACCTGTAAGATTAAAGTGATGCATATCTTAAGCACGATGTGTAATGCACTGTGGGAAATGTAATGAAGGTTCACCAATTCCTTTCCTATTGCGTCCCATTATTTCAAGTGGGTGTGCCATAAATATTGCAGTTGAGAGCTACACAGTACTGATAAAACTGAGATGTCTACAATTGGCCTACTGAGAGGTCATCATTATATGAACTATCTAGGGCTTTCAGAATGTTTTGGAGTAGTTTACTCATAAGTTTGAAGTAGCCGGCTAGGATCCAATAAATTAATGATAATTGTTTATACCATAGAAAAAAAAAGTAGCCGGCAGTTAACTTTGAAGTAACCATCAGAGCTCTGGTGGCCGCTGGCTTATTCTGAAAGCTCTCCATCTATTTGCTGAAAGAAAGTTTTTATTTGAAAGTAAAATATTTAGTGAAAGATAAATGTTACTCACCCCAGAACAGCCCTACCAGCTCTCTTCTTAAAGCTACCACATTAAGCTGGTAGAATGCTATGTAAAATAATGGTATAAAACAGTCGAAGACTTCAAACATCACTCTCTTGTAATTAGAGAGTTGTTCCATGCTCTCTCGGTCCTAGGGAGGAAAGATCCATAAAATGTCAAAACTCTTTTTATTAAAATCTCTGACTTACAAAGTTGTATAGGGCTAGAAGTCTTTCCATATGGTGTTCAACACCATAATAAAGATTTTTGTGTGTTATTCTAGTTTATATCCACTAGTCGTTTGTTAAAAATTTACCTGTGGTTTTCTAGATCTGTGCAGAAGTGAGCTACAGTGCGATATAAAGTGTTTAACAAGTTGATCACCAATGAATGACCAATAGTCGGTATCAGCCATCCGTAATATTTGTTATCTGCAGAAAATAGCTGACCCTGTACATTAAAAGTTAAAATTTTGCATTATTTTTCAGAATATACATTAAGACAAAAGTAAAGTTTTTTAAAAGTTTTGAACATTTCGACAAGTGTCCTCTTCAGAAAAGAATTCAAACATCAGCAGCATTATTAGCATTAGCTTATTTATATATATCAAATATTCCAATCTCTAAAAGAATAGATATGTTACTCACTGGTTCAGCAAACGTGCCAATAAGGTAAAATATACAGGACCTCTCCTTATCTTGATGTAGCCATTCAGGTTGAGTGAACAGAGCATGGCAACCGACAGCTATTGACAGCACAGGCAAGGTTAGCAGGAAACTTAAGCCATAGCGAAGCCATCTCTTCCATCTAGGAAAATACTTCATTGGCTTTCCTGTAACCGGACTTTTGATTAGCATTCCTTGGAACTCTGGCCTGATCTCTTCATGGTGATCTATATTGATTGTATTCCACTTGTAGGACAACTCTGTTTCTTTCCTTTTCCAAATCTAAAACCACGAAAAATTATATTAAAAAACATACTACAATACCTTTCCTTTCAGCTGATACTGCAGTGCATGATGTAATTGACAAATGGATTTGAGGCAGCATAAGAAAATAAATGTTGGGAAGCTCTGTGGTGGCTATAAACTTATGAATGGCCAACTCCTGATGAAGTAGCGGCACAAAGAACTATTGAATTTGGTACATTCTCATAGACAGTGAATTACAACCAACACCCTATTTGATGATACTGGTGTACAAGCCCGTGAACATGGGATTAAGGGAACATTTAAAAGGACAAAGCAAGGCGAATCATTAAACATCCCAAGAGATTTAAATAAATATATTCCAATGTATATAAGGAAAAGTTAATTTATACTAAGGTATTCAGTTACTAAGAAGCAAGAAGCAAACAAGTTAAAATAATAAAAATGTAACTGACTCAAAGAACAAGTCTCAAATAATCACTTATGGGCTGGAACAACTGGAAATAAATGCAGTATTGTCACTATAAAAACTCTTGTTTGACAATCTTTGTATAGGAACATGATACTTACAGCAAGAAAAGAGATAGCCCAGAAAGCCATCAATACTTCGTAAAAAGGTAGAAGAGGGTTGTCATCGACTGTAACACCTTTTGGGTTAAGAAAGTATAACATCACCCCATCATGGCAACAGGAAGAAGACTACCCGTAAAACATGTCATCCCACCAAAGTAAATGCAACATCTTCACCTGTCAAAGTCCATAAAATAAACCTGCAGTTTTCATATGAATGGGAACATATGGTGCTGAATTACAACACCCTACATAGTATATGCCAAAACATTGTTAGTGGAGTAGATCTAACAAGCTTACCAAAGTAGTCCCTAATCTCTTGAAGAGGACAGGGTTATGATGTTAGGCTTTCATTCTCTTCCATAGTTTTTGCTGGAATTCTGGTTATGAAGAGGGAAAGCTGCTTCAAGAGTTTGAGGCTTGGAGTGAAGAAGCCAGGTAAGGATAATTGTCAGCTGAGCCTTGACAAAACTCCAAGGGATAAAAGCTTACTCTGATATAAACAAACACATGTTAAAATTATGTCATCACATTCATTGGTTAAGTAGCATGTGTGATCATTTTTTGAAACTAAGGCTAACAGTGTGACGTAAATAATTTTGGAAAAATTTGCTTCTGGGTTCCAAAATGAAAAGTAATCCTATAATACTTTTTCTTACTTTTCCTTCATGACAGGATTTTGTGGTCCAAAGTCATTTAATTATTGTTTCAGGTGGAGCTTAATTTTATTATTAAGAATATCTTGATATGTCTTTGCTGTTTTTGTGTTCATTTGAACCCAGAAATATGTCAGGACTTAAAAGCTTTATTTCAATTGATTTTGTGGTGGAAAAAAACTGGAAAACCTATACTTGAAAGAACTCTTTTTGTACAGAAGAGAATATATACAGTGTCAGGTTAATAGATCAAATCTAAAAATCATAAAGGAAAGCAGCACTATGGAGGCATTGGCTTAAAAAAGTAATAAGTTAATACCGACTGACGTTTGTAACAAAAATCTGTAAGGTTACGCAAATTATTATTGTCAACCCACGCTTTTCATAGCTCTATAGTGAATCACGAGCAGCTACCCACAAGAAAAGCTGTCTCGTCTCGTGTTATAGGGGTGAAGAAAGTACTCTTGTCTCTGCTACAGCCATGCATACAATGCTACTTCACGCTGATCCAAAGAGGAAACGTGGCCCTAGCTAGTTAGGGTAACAGAAGTTGGAAAGCATAATTTTCGCAAAAACTTAAATTTGTTATCAGCTGTTTCAATCACATCTGGAAGAAAATATTCTTGCTTTAGTCTTATTTACACAAAAGTAAAAGAAATAGTACTCAAAGGGGGAATGATATATGGTATGAATAGATAAATTATATTTTATTTCGGCGCGCTAATAGAAAATATTTTCGATTATCTTGATTTTTTTTGGGGGGCTATAGTCAGTCAAGTTAAGGTATTCTCCCCAGCCTAGGAGTGTGTCGGGAATTGGGGGTGGGGTGTCACTTTCACACTCTGCTCCTCACTCACTGCTGATCCGGAGTCCTAGGGCAGATGAAAAAATTTCACGTCAATCTAAGTCAAGATGAAAAAGATTGAGTGCTGCTAAGCAGTCTATTTATTTGTCTGATCTATAGTTTTTAGCACTTTTTTCATGTGCACGCAATCATTCAACATAAAACTTTTTTTGCAAAAATATACCTCTCTAACTGTAGTATTTAAACAAACAACACAATTCAGGGTACTTTCATTCAAATCAATTATTACCGAATGGTAAAATAAAATTATATGAATATTTCAGAAAATATTTGCAGTAGCGGATTGAAAAACTGTGGGCACTTAGACATATTTCAAGAATGTTCTAATAGTCCAATCAAAGGCGTTCTTGTTAATCTTTCGTTATACTGTGGGTTAGAAGGCTAATTTCTGATTGGTCTCAAAGAAGAATAGAAACATTTGCTAGAAATATTTCTAGGTTTGCCGGGTCACGGGTTTTTTCGATTCGGTGCACTGTAACACGCTCATGAGTATAAACACATTACTAGATTGGTTGTTTGGCAATGCTGGACTAATACTAACGCAGCAGGCTTGAAGCCATGGTTGGCTATGGAAATTGCTTAGGAATAATTTGAGAATGGCGTAGAATTTTCTTTAAAAGATGTAAATTTATTCATTCATTTCAATTTTTAATCAATTGAAAATGCTGGTAGTGTGTTCTTTATTTATTTATTTATTTTTAAATTTTACTACGCATTATCTATTCAGTTATTTGATTGGGTCTAGCTAAATTAGCGCGACTGCTCCCAGATGTTTCATAATCATCAGATCAGCTAAATAAAAGTAACAATTACAACGCAGATTTATCAGGTGCTCTCCTTGCTCAAGCGACTGTTCTTCTGCCTTCAAACAATACTAACTCGTTAATTTAACCGCAGAGATGATTATAGTCATTCATATTTTTAATATATTCACACACACCTATTGGCGCCGTAAGACGGCTCAAATGGTGCTGCCATGGCTCAATAATGTTTGGTTCATTCAAACTGCTTCATCAGTCGTAACTTCGCGCTTCGGCTCTTTTTATACAGCCATAATATATGTCCCTTTATCTCTTCTGTATTTGCAGGGGGGGGTACTTCTCAGAAAAAACTAGAAGTATACTTGCCTAAGGGCTTGTTCAGAGTTCGCTGAGCATCCATCTCAAACTGTACTGCATAGCCTAAGCAAGGGGAAGTGAAGATAAGAGGGACAAATGTAGCCTCCTCCTCCTTTTGTGCACGTAACCTGCTGTACACGTGAGAGGATGCGTGACAACATTGCAATGCCGTCACGTCAGATCGCTACCTTACGCATATTTACAAATGAATATCTTTACGGTTTAATAAATAATGCATACACCCCACGCATCTTTATCTATTAATTAAATTAAAAAATATTTGAGATATATTGTCAGGATTATTGTTGGCTATATAAACCTGTTTTGTTCAAAACGTAGGGACGAATTTTTATTTGCAACGCTAGGTCTTATTTGAAATGTCCATTTTAATTGCAATTTTAGTCTTTTCGGATGGCTTCAGATATGCCATAATCTTCTTTATTGTTATTGTATTTCATTTTGCTTGCTTTCAGTATAGAAATCTGCCTAAACGCCAGCGCGGAAATTGAGCGCAGCAGGCTGAATAAAAAGGCTCAAATCCTTGGGCGTTTTATCAGCATGTTGCGACAACGCAGTTGACTATAAGAACTTCAACTGTTTGTTTGATTCTTTTTATTCTAATTCATAGGAGTGCCAGTTATCCGCGGGCGTTTATTGGGAGAATTTTTTAACCTAATTAAAAAAAAATATTTCAAATGCTAGAGGGTGTAATAATTATATACTTGTCAGCGCAACATTAGGTTGCTATTATGACCAAATGTATTGACTC
>WHPX01000652.1:0-120259 GCA_011057435.1 Actinia equina | reverse complement strand
GTGGAGTCTAACATCAAACAACCACCTTCAACTCGCGTGGTTAATTTTCACAGAGGGAGGGAAACAGAGAACCTAGAGAAAAACCCTCGTGGCAAGGAAGAGAACAACACATCAAACAAAAAAAATATATATATATATATATGAGCGTAGCTCACTAGTTACTAGTTTGAGAACTGTGACATGGTACGATGATCCCACATGTGTGAGATCATCTGGGGTGGCCATATAGCCAATATGGTCAAAACCCCAACTCCAGCATTAGCACTGCACTGATGAGGCCCAGAAGGCCGAAACAGTACTGTCTGCAGTTATATATATATATATATATATATAATACGAAAATCAAATACAAGTCAAAGAGCGCAATTTTAATTACAATCGGAAGCACAAGAAACTTATATTAATATACATATTTAGATTCGGAATCGCATAAAGAGCGCAGCAAAATTCGCCGCAAAAATCGCTAGTGTGAACGGGACTTAAAACATCTGTAGATCAACTACAATCTCACTAACCAAAGAGCTTCCTATCCCTACCCCTGTAGGGAAAGACACTTGCAAGTGGGAGGAATTTAAGGTTACTTTGCACGCAAACCTCACCACACGCCAACTATCCAGCTATTTCTAGTTCTGCCCTCAGACTACCCCAAATATACATCTACGATGTGATGTAATGTGATGACGTGGTCAAGGTCAAGTCTATGTCGTCATGACATGCCAAATTCTCCTAAATGTCTGTCAGTGTTGGGGCAGAAAAGATAATTGTCCCAAGAGGTAGACGAGTACCCGGAAGGTCGCGACTTGCGCACATTATCTGTATACATTTAAAACGATAATTATTACAGCACTCTCGTTGAGCTGTTCCACTGGTGTACTTGCGGCGGTCAATAGCGATAACAAATATTTATGCTAAAAAATACTGCTATAATTGAAAGCCCCGTCCACACTGATAAATTTGAATCCGAATTTTTATTTATTCGGTTTCATTTCGAAAATTTGTTTTTCGGTGAAGAATTGTTCCGGATTTGCCAGGACTAGTGTGGACGGTAGACCTAACCGAATAAATACAAATTCGGATTCAAATTTATCCGGCAAAGTGTGGACGGGGCCGAAGTCAGAATTATAATAATACTTCAACCGTTTGTCTCTGACTGAATTTTTGAATCATTTTTATAGACGTTTCAATCCGTGACCACATTCTCGTACCCAGAGCCTGCGTTTCTTTTGGCATGCGTTGAAGAACGAGGGCTCTGGCATAATCCACTTTTTGAGACCAGGATTTCATAACCTAACTGTTATGAATTTCGCGTTCTAATGGGTTGGAGCGCGTCGTGCTTCTTCTAACACTTCTCTCGTGTTCTGCCAACGCACGCGTGCTTTAAGACTACACACAGCACGCGCGCGCGTTTTCAATTTCTTCAATATTTCATTTCCGGAAAATTGCGCATGCGCATTGCGCAGGCCAGAGAAAATGCATTCCTACTCATATAACTTTTTTTCTTGATAAACAAACCGCGCACGTAAAGCCGACGAGAAAAACAAAGACGGCTTTGTATACCTACCTACTAGATTAATGAGTGTTTTGAACCCGATCATGTATCTCGATAATGACTGAAATGATCTGTTTTTATAGTTAGTTGGACGCTATTTTTCCTCCGTTTGATAACTTTTCACCCCTAGCCAGAACGGAGGAGTAGAAAAAGCGCCGACAGCTAATTAGGTTTTTTTTTGCCGCCTTGGTAATCTTAGCGTTGGCGATGAAAGTTAGGGAAAACTATTTTGATATGTTAAATGGTAAATACGCTGATTTTTTCCTCAAGATTTTCGATTTTGTTGACGAACAATTGCAGCTCATTAAGGAATAGATTTTGCGCGAGCGTGTCTCTGTACCCTTATAGTACAGTTTTTCGTATGACTGTGAAAAATTCACGGCACGAACACGGTCGTGACACAGCAAGGGATACGCCAGACAAATAACATTGCACGAGAATTTACTCTCCATCTAATCAAATACCCGGGACATGGCAAAAACACGGCGCGAACACGGTCACGCCAAGATCACGGCACTTTTAGACCAATCTTATTGCGTGTGGAAAAAAATCAGCCAATTAAAATCCTAGAAAGTATCACGGTCACGGCACGTCACGCTTACGGCGCTGAACTTTTCACAGTCATACGAAAACTGCTCTATAAACACGGTAGCCAGCCAATCAACGCACATGATATATTTTAATTATTTTATAATAGAGTTTTATAATATTTTTATATATACTGTTGTAATCTCGCGTTCTGATTTATTTCAACCAGTGCCACTATCCAAAAAAATCGAATAAAACGACTAGCTATGAAAAATAGAATAAAAATCATAGAACAAAAGCTGCATATTCGGTGTAAAAAGGCATATACGATCCGTACGATCCAGCCAACCGAAGTCCATTCCATTCCATCCATGTACGGTTCCTGATTTTCCAAAATTTAAAAACCCTTAAAATTCGGGCATTTAGAAGAAGAAAACAAGTTTTAGAAGTTAAGCATGTTTTTGTTGCATATTAAGATTATCCATGGCCTTTCAAAAGGTGAAAATTCCCCAAAAAAGATTTTTTGGGTGATTCAAGATCCAGAATGACTGAGGCCCAGTCACTTGCTATCCGCTTCAGTCACAAACAATCCATTCAAGTGATATCCAAGTAACATCCATAGACCTTATTCGTGTGTGACAATGTTTTTCCCAATTCAACGTGATATACCTCTGGGGGAATGAAAAGCTATTGTTTTGCAACTCGTCGGGATATCATCGTTATTCCTTTCGTATCCTTTGGGATACTCATGACTTTTCGAAGAGTAAAAACAAAAGAAAATGAATCCTCTGGAGGTTTGTCACGCTGAATTGGGAAAACATTGTCACACCACGAATAAGGTCTATTTATCTCAGTAGCATCGCTATGAAGGAAAATTAGCCGCAAACATCTGTAGCGATCGACAGAGTCACCTATAGACAACAGGAACGTTTGCTTTATAACAGTTTGATTTTTAACAGTTATTTTAGAATAAAGAATAATGTAGCGAGCGATAAAATACTCGCAAACTTTGACAAACTTTAGTTAAAATAAATTGAGATTTATCGTGCAAATTGGTGACTTATAAGTTATATTTTTCGTATTTTTTAATGGAGAAATAATAACCATAACCACACTACAATTAGTATAGAACTTTATAACCTAAAATAATAAAAGAATGTCAGTAAAACTAAGTTGTGATTTATCGTGCAAATATATATATTAATTTTTTTCATATTTTTCTTTAATGGCAAACTGATTCCCCTCAACACACTGCAACGAGTATAACAATTCATAACAACTTTCAATGTTATACTTTCGGAAAAAATAATTGGGATAAATTGTGCAAATTGGTGATTTTTCTTTTTTTTCTTCTTTAAATGACGAAATAAATTTCACCAACACCTACACACTACAATGAGTAAAAAAAATTTGTAAAATACTTTTAGAAAAATTAATTGTAATCTATCGCTATTTTTCCCTAGTTAATGAGAAGTTATCCCACAATTTATCACGCAAATTTGCGACTTAAAAAATATTTTTCAATTTTTTAATAGAAAAATAGATCAAAACACTCCACGTAGTATAAAAAATCGTAAATTAATGATGGTAATTGAACTGAGTGGAGTGCAATTTGGTCTGAAATCAAACGCGATTACAAAATCGGACGACCGCGTAGTTTGATTTCAGACCAAAATTGCACGACACGAAGTTCAGTTACCATTTAATCATATCCTTTTTGTAATCATACTCAAGAAAAAGACACAATAAAGAGTGAAGAATAATCAATTTAATGTAGTAGAAGAACTAAATGCGAACAAAAAAAAAATTAATCTAAAAAGTTTTTTTTTATTTTTTTATTTTGCTTTATTTTATTGTTTAAAAAAAAAAATTTTTAGGATGCGATTAAGAGCTCCTGAGGATGCGATTTGGGAATTAATCGCACTCCTTTGAACCAATCAGATTGCAGGATTTGGTAGTGATTACAAAAAGCATATGATTAACATCATAATTTTAGTAGATTATATCTTATGTTTACTTTATTGGCGCGCGTCCTGTAAAAATATTTGTCATATTTTTCTTTAATGGGGCAATTATGACCATCTTCATGCTACAATGAGTATAGAAAAGTTTTAAAAACTTAACGAAAATTTACCATACTTAAATTATGTAAAATATCATGCCTTAAATTGAAGCTGAAACAATCAAACATTGACACTCAGTAAAATAAAAACTTTAAATCTTCAAATCTAACTGAAGTTTTAAGAAAATGTTAACTTCACGCTGAAAGAGTACAAAATAATACTTCGCAATGAAATGCTGAAACCTTTATGGTTGAGAAGATCGATAGAAGATCTTTTACTTCACACTTTTAAAGTTGTTTTCTTTTGTGAAGATAGGTTCATGTGGTTTACTCTGAAATAAGAAAAAAAAAATACCTCAGGTTTTTCGTTATTTCCACTTGTAGTCGTGAGTGTCTGGGGATAGATGGCCGCCGCGGAAGAGGAAGTGTCCCACGAGCAATTTTCCAATGTAAATCAATGTAATATGACGCGCTACTGGCCTAGTTAGGAATGGATGAATGGATGATGGATGAATGGATGGATGGATGGATGGATGATGGATGGATGGATGGATGGATGGATGGATGGACGGACGGACGGACGGACGGATGGATGGATGGATGGATGGATGGATGGATGGATGGATGGATGGATGGACGGACGGACGGACGGATGGATGGATGGATGGATGGATGGATGGATGGATGGATGGATGGATGGATGGATGAATGGATGAATGGATGCATTGATGGATGTATAGACAAAAGCATGGATGGATGTGATGATAATCAATAATCGATGATTAATCACTATCCTTAACACCTTTAATCCTCAACTCCACGTGACTTTCATGCCTTCCCACACCTGTAACCACGCCACAAGTGTACAGTCCAACATCTTTAAACCCCACGTGACCAATACTCAGTGACATTTTCACTCTTTCGTCCTTGTACTTCTTTTTAACAATCCTTTCTGAGTACCGTGATTTGATGTGATGCCTGACAGTGTTAGTTACCCTTGTACCACGGTGGTCCCAGAACAGAGCCGTGTATTGCCGAGGTGTGTGCTTAGCTGAACAAACCAACACAGCAGTGGAACCTTTTGAAACAGTGACCACGTGATGCAGGGGAACTACGCGAGGAGCACGAGGAATCGAGTAGTCTAGAAAGAGTAAACGAAGGAAGATTATCCTTAGGATAAACTAATAACCACACTCGGCGTTAAAGGTAAATAATGAACCAGGAATTTAAAATTAATTTACGTAATACGTTTTACTCCGACATGCAACAAATAAAGAACCACTGAGAATTTGAATCTTTCTACATGTACCGCAACCCTAAAAAGCTTTTGCATTTATCACGTGACGGCAGCCATGTTAGATGGCAGGAACGATAGAATCGTTTTACATAAGAAAGAATTCAATTCCTGAGACCAAAAAGAATTTATTGTTCTGCCATCTACCCACAGGCAGCCCAGGCTGGAATATGGGCGTGGGCACGAGATTGTGAAAAACCTCAATCGTATTTTTTGTTAGCTTTATTCTATCGTATAACTTGGGGCCTTTCGTTGTTTCTATTGAATTAGGTAAACTGTGACCGTTACCTGAGGAAGGGACCAATAATTGTATGTGCAAGTTTAAATGTTTTGTAGATGTACGGTCTATTGAGGTCTACTGAACTTACTAATTTGTGCAAAGTTTTGTAGGTCTATGGTCTACTGAGGTCTACTGAACTTACTAATTAGTACAAAGTTTTGTAGGTCTATGGTCTACTGAGGTCTACTGAACTTACTAATTAGTGCAAAGTTTTGTAGGTCTATGGTCTACTGAGGTCTACTGACTTACTAATTTGTGCAAGTTTTTGTAGGTCTATGGTCTACTGAGGTCTACTGACTTACTAATTTGTGCACAGTTTTGTAGGTCTATGGTCTACATGAGGTCTACTGAACTTTACTAATTAGTACCAAGTTTTGTAGGTCTATGGTCTACTGAGGTCTACTGAACTTACTAATTTGTGCAAATTTGCGCAATTTCTGACAAAGTTTTTCACGGATATATGGTATATTAATTGTGGCGTGACTTACATAAAGGAGTAACTATGACAAAATACGTATCATTGCCCAATCTATTGACCGCGTGACACTTGTAAATACCGCGATGCACCATGGATATTTTCTTAAACACCAAGTCGAGGCCACCACGTGATCTGACTTGTTTGATTGACGGCAGCATGTCTTGTGTGGCGAGTGTTCGGCTGTTTTTATCCAGGTCGTTACCGGTATTGGGCTACCTGTGGCACGGCATGGTATGACTAGAGGTGTTCCCACGTATGCTTCATACTCATGTTTTCTAGACGTGATGCGAGGAGGGGCTGAATACAAAGAGATACGGATTGTTATATCAGTAAGCCAGCCAACCTGTCAACTAGCCAACCAGCTTACCAGCCAGCCTATTGGTTGATCGATCTCAGTCAAACAATCAGTCAGTCATAAATAACGATAAAACAGCCGCCATCTTGGTTGATCCAACGAGGAGCTAATGATGAATGCTTTGACATCGTCAACCAACATTGTTGCTATGACGTAAAATGCAACCCAAGAATAGACCCCTTGCAAGTGATGTCAAAGCAGCTCAATTTGGAAGACAAAACAAAAGAATTCCAAGCTCCTGAGAATTGGAAATCTTGTTATGTCCTTCAAATAGACCCCTTGCAAGTGATGTCAAAGCAGCTCAATTTGGAAGACAAAACAAAAGAATTCCAAGCTCCTGAGAATTGGAAATCTTGTTATGTCCTTCAAATAGACCCCTTGCATGTGACGTCAAAGAAGCTCAATTTGGAAGACAAAACAAAAGAATTTCAATCTCCTGAGAATTGGAACCTATTGTTATGTCCTTCAAATAGACCCCTTGTATGTGACGTCAAAGCAGCTCAATTTAAAGGACAAAACAAATGAATTTCAATCTCATGAGAATTGGAAATCTATTGATATGTCCTCCAAATTGAGCTGCATTGATGGCTTACAAGCATTCCCAAGAGTCCAAATTAACCACTAACAACGGATACTAATGAGGAATCAACGCTCCCCGAGAGGGCGCGATGACGTACCGTGCAATCGAAGAATTCGGACGTGCTGCAAGGAGTGTATAGGTTTATCTTGGTACGTGGTACGACGGGGGTGTTAATGTCAACGCTAAACTACTTGTTGAACACCTGAATTGCTATTCATGATTCATTACCTTCCTGCACAGAACCCACAAGATCGATTTTTGTTTCCGACGATCACTTCACAGTGCACGTCTCCTACACGTCTCACAACCGCCTTGTCCAGCGTTAGCCCTAACCATTTGGTTGGTCTTAATGCTTGCTTCAAGACTTGATTCTGTATTTTCCATGTGATCTGGGAGGCTATTGTTCCTTGTTCAACACTACAGTTCAGATAATGAGGTATCATTCCAGTATTCTGGAGTGATTTAGAATAACCTCGCGGCTTAAAAACCGCTTTGACCTTGCATGTTGTAGAGCCACGAGCCGAGACATCTAAAAAAGATGGACTATAAAGATTTTTTTATTTCCTACTGTGAAGAGCACTTTAATATCATTCACCAAAGTATATGCAAAATAGTCACCCAAGAATAATGGGGAAGTTGCCAATGCCTACAAATGCGTTGATGATGAACTCAGCTTTATTCCAGAAACGCTGCCAAAAAGTCATCAAACTATTCAAAACTCCAAAACTCCGAAAATAAAACTGCTTCTTTGGAATTTAAAAATAATTCGTATTCTTATTCATTGTTTTAACTTTGAAGATTTGGAATCGAACACAGAAAATCTTGCAGGAAATAAATGCTTTTACATGGCAATTTTGGCGCGAAAATCGCTTGTTGCTTTTGGTTGATTTTTGTGTGGAGTTTTAACTCGACCTTTGAGTCAAAGTGATTCCACCATAATTGCGAGTAAACTCAGCGATGCTTTTAGAGTCGTTCGTATAGTTTCAAAAATATTCGGATATTTCTGAATTTAGCACATATAGTAATTCAAATATTTAGGATTTTAACGGTGTATTCGTTATTGAGTCGCGTTTTAATTTTTAACATTATTCTCTTCCTGCTCTCTTAATAATCGATAGATTTTCTTTCAACTTTAGATTCTTGGTAGATAGATGGTGATAATCTTCCGGAGTTTGGAAAAATATATCGAGCGCATTTTTCGAATGCTTTTTTTTTTTTGGCCTGTTTTGACTATCGCCTTTATCGCGCACGTATTATATACTCGAAAATGAGCGCTGTCTCCAAAAAAGCGCCACAATTTTGCTAAACGTTTGAAGATTTCTTAGGTTTGTTGCGCTTCTTAAGACAAGGGCAGTGTACTGATATCAAAACATCACCAAACAGTGCTTGCAATGAAGAGCCAAAAAGCTGAAATACCGGATAAATCTTGAGTCATCTCTATACGAAAGTGAATCACTATATCGTAAAGACTCGGTCTGTTTTAAACGGAATGTGGAATACAACGGAATTTGTTTCCTGTGATCAAGTTTTTCATGAGAATATGTGATGGGGAAAGGAAACAGGTCTTTACGTGGTCTGTTAAGTTTGAATTTCAAGTTTATGGAGGTCGCATGGAGTTTTAACCTGAGCGTCTGCGTGACGCGCTTGCTTTAAAGAAAGAAATACAATCAAAATGGCTGATGGTATACGCTTCATTCTTCCCGCGTAAATAACGCAATTTTCGATTTTGTAGTAGCAATAACTGCATTGCGTATCATGCCCAGTGATACAATCACGCAATCTCCAAAATATTATAGGAAAAAAGCTCAAACGTTGAAGACGTTCTGAAACAGTTTTGTTGTCAAAGAAGACGTATGCTGCAGTAATCTGTATCGCTGGCAACCGTCGCTTAATCGCTGGCAATGCAGCAACGATTCTAAATTATTTTTACAAACGTGAGTAAACTTTTGCAGTGTGAAAAATCTCTGGCTATTGATATTACCAGAAAGGTTTTTCTGCGACGTGAGTTCAACTTACCTACGTCTATGTAGAGAAGCAAGCTCCAAACCACTAAGAGTAGCATTCTTGATTCTTTAGCACCAAGCATTACTTAGGCAGTTTCTTATATATCACAAGCATTCAATCTGGGCTACGTGTCCTTGGAGCTTCTCGAATGAAGGCTGATCATGCTAGAGGTGTATACGGGGGCGTAAGAGAATGTTTACCGACAGCTGTTGCCATGTGTGTAAACCAACGCACTGACTTGAGAATCGTCTTGGAGGATTACATACTCGCTAAGTCAAAATACTGAACAGTGAATACCCTTGCAGAAGCCTTGTTTACAAGATAGAAACTAGTCAGTTTATCTATAAATCAGAACTCCTTACTCCATGGAAGCGAGGCATGTTCTTGGGGTCAAAAGAACATCGTTTTTTTTTTCGTTGAAAAAAATATTTAAGTAAAACTGAAAAAAAAAGCATTTGTTGGAACTTTCGTTGATCAGTAAACTGATTTGTTAAAAATTGGAACTTTGAAATTTTAAAGATTTTGAAGCCTGAAGTAGTCATCCGAGTTGATTGTGAAGAGAGGAAACGTAGAAGTGAAAATGATCTTCTTTCGGAAACTTGGACCAGACGCCTTTGTCTACTTTCTTGTCATCTTTCTTATCACTTCTAGAATACAGGAAAATTTCAAGAACCAAGGCCAACATTGGCAGTGACAATGTCATACAACGACCCCAAGGCTAGTGAATTAGAGATCTGCGATAAAAAATTCTCAAAGTACAAAAAAGGGAGGGGAAAAAAAAAGAAAAGAAAAGACAGAAAAAAATCGAGAAAAGCTCTTCAGAATTGTAAGTACAGAGTTATCAATAACCATAAGTTATCGCTAACGGATTCGATCCAATACATCTCTACTAGCCTAGCCAAACAAAATGCAGGATTTGCAATATACAACTAGTCTATTTTTACGAAGGCTTGCACTACAAACGCAAGAATATTAAAACAAAACGAGAAAAAAAGCAGAATCAAAGTCATCAAATACGATACGCAACGAAGACAATGAATATAACCCGCACATCCGGTGTCACGATTGCCTCCGGGCTACAAATCTTTTGTTTCGATTACAAGTGTGGCCCAGGATCTCCACAAATGACCTTTATTCACGAACAACTTGTCTAACAAATTCACAACAACTGAAAAGGGCCGCTCTCCTCTCTCTCTCTCCACTCACACCATGCTCTGTCCAGTCTCTCACGGCCTGTGGTTTGCCACAGGCCTACATGAGGACCAGGCAATTTCCTGCAAAATTAACTCTGATGTCATGGCCTGTACCTCGAGTACCGGTGTAATCCAGGGTAACGAATCGCTGTGGTGTAGAAGATTTTCATTGCATGACTGAGAGACGGCGATAAGCATGTCACTCTGAATAAACCTTATTACCGCTGTGTTCCTTGACTACAGACTCACTCACTCAGGCTTAGCCTCGAATCAGTGTCTAAATATTCCCAAATACCAAAGGTAAAGTAAAGAATGCTCAACTTCAACAATACATACACTTTGAATTTCCACGGACCTTGACTGGAACACATGAATATTCTACACAAAGTCGACGCCAACCTTGAGCAACGGAGAAACTGGAATATATGCCAGTTCATAGTTTAAGAATCGTCTTCAGTGCGCATGCGATTTTATCCCGAATTTCTCATCTTCTTATTTTAATTCTTCTAGCTCATAATTGAACAAAAGGTGAGAAATTCGGGATAAAGTCGCATGCGCACTGAAGACGATTCTTAAACTATGAACTGGCTTATTGAGAAGATATATCTTGAGCCAATCACAGAACAAGAAACCACTGTTCGTTCAATGATACTTTTTGAAATACTGTTTGTGTGAAGCAGTTCAATTTGTAATGACTTTAATGAAGCCTTCCTTACGACCCAGTCATTAACTTATTCGAATAACCTTCATATTTTATGGACACAACACTCGAATGAAGAAAAATTTCGCCACCCAACTATTCATTTCAGTAATAAATAATAAGAATATTGAATAAGGACCGCGGATTATATGCAGGTTAAAGGATTTTTCTCTTTTCTCTTTCTAAAGGTTTGTTTTTTTCTCACAACGAAATAAAAAATATAAAAAAAAAAAAAGGGTTGAGTCAGTAACCAAGTTCATAGTCTCAATAATATGTTCCACTGCGCATGCGATTTTATTCCGAATTTCTCACCTTCTTTTGCTTAACTACTGTAAGAACCAAAAAAGATTCAAACAAATGTGGTCGAGAAATTCGGGATAAAATTGTATGCGCACTAAAAAAGGTTCTTAAACTATGATCTGGCTTATAGCGAAGTACTGAATTAGAGCTGACGTGCACGTTTAAGAAGATTTTTCTTTTTTCAAGACGTTAAGAAATACATATTCGAAAACCATTGCGAGCTTATAGAGGCTTTCCACCATCGTGTGATGGCAGCCATGACAGGAGGCACAACAATAGAGTCTTTTCTCCAGGGAAACTGAATTCTTTCTCATGTAAACCAGATTAGACCACCATTCAATTGTTCCTACCTCCTGTCATGGCTGCCATCACGTGTTGGTGCAAAGCCTCTATTTTGTAGGAATTGAAGTCAACGGGCAAGGAATGTTGGAGAAGAATGTGTAGAAAGCCTATGAAAATAGGATAAAGATTTGTATAGAGGAGGCCAATATTAGCAGGAATAGAAATCTGTGAGTGATATGCGTATAGAGCTCAAAAATGCATTAAATATATCGGCTTTGAAATCTTTTGGGTTTTTGAAAGGATGCTTGCTAAATTGAGATTTCACTATTTGTATTGCTAGAAGCGGCTTCTTTTACGGTAAACGTTTAGTTAGTGTTTGTTGGAGAACTGATGGGGTGTTAAATTCTAATGTGATGAAAGATGATCATAAAAAAAGGAAGAAAGAAGGAAAGAAAGAAAGGAAGGAAGAAAGAAAGAAAGAAAGAAAGAAAGAAGGAAAGAAAGAAAGAAAGAAGAAAGAAAGAAAGAAAGAAAGAAAGAAAGGAAGAAAGAAAGAAAGGAAGAAAGAAGAAAGAATTAAAAAAAGAAGGAAGAAAGAAAGAAAGAAAGAAAGAAAGAAAGAAAGAAGAAAGAAGAGAAGGTGAAAGATGAAAGAATGTACGAATAAAAAATCGGAAAAAAAGAAAAAACGAAAGAATGAATGGATGTAAAAAACAGATAAAATAATAAAATAAATAATGCAAATAATACTAATCTTCTCAACCCAACTAGTATCCCTTCGCACATTTCTAAAGGCTCTGACCCGAAGCACTTATTCCTTCCCTTGAAGAAAGCCCGCATAAATTATCCTTCTGTAAAGTGAACAAGTCAGAAAGCACTTTAAATCTCCTGTCAAGCTTCTCAACCAATGAACATCAAGACGTTTTATATCATTTCTTTTCAACATCATCTAGCCTCTCCTAAAAATCACTTAACATCACTGATTGTTCAATGAACATCTCAAATGAAGCACCTTCATTTACTTTATTAACCTTAACCGTTATGTTTCCTTACTTTCAGGCCGAAATCAAAGGACAAAACACTGGTTATTTCGAGAAAGTGGAAGGTTTTGTTCTAAAGGCAAAGGCTTTGAAAGAAAAAAAAGTTCGCTCGGATTTTAAATGTGGTTTGTGGTGTGCACGATATGAAGAGTGTTCTTCGTTTAACTATGCTTTGAAGGCAGATCAAGAGGGACTACACTTTTGTCAACTACTCCAAAGTAATGAACATGAAAATCATGAGTTGTTTAGTGACAGCACGGAGTTCCATTACTTCAGGCGACTAAAGGTATCAAGATATCTGTTAAATATTTATATTTAAGGCGCAGATAGAGAGTGAAAGTGGGAAACCGCCGAGCGATACAAGTTAAAGTTAAACATTGTATTCAATGAATACTAGTATTGTAAAACTTTTTTTAATCAAATTTCGGAGTAGCAGAAACTTGATGATTCATTTTACCATCAGGATAACTACTTGTTTTACAAAATATTTCGGGAGTTCCTCTCTCATCTTCAGCGCATAACATATGAAATAATATATGAATTTTCTAAGTAAAATATTTTTTTACCGTTACGTGAAAAAGTAGGGGAAAGTTAAGTGAAAAGACGTATGTTTCTGCTCGTATGTACAACGAAAACGCTTAGTTGCGAAAACAAGTCCACAAGGAATTTATTTTAAAAAACGAACCAACAAACAAAACCAATGACTTTATACTAGTATGTACAGCAAAAAAGGTCGGGAAAACACGTTCATGAGGAATTGAGCGGCTTCGAGAAAAAATAATTACTTCCTACTCGTATGTAAAGCGAAACCTTTTTGTCGCAAGAACACTTTCACAAGAAATTGCGCCTATTCAAGAAAAAAGCACAACTTTTTTGATTCGTATGTAGAGCAAAATCTTTCACTTTCACAAGAAATTGCGCCTATTCAAGAAAAAAGCACAACTTCTTTGCACTCGTATGTAGAGCAAAATCATTTTATCCCGAAAGTACTTACACAAGGAATTGCGCTGTGAAACTTGTCGCGCATCGCTTACCTTATATCAGCCAAGGGCTTCACTCTGACGCCTTGCTTCACCTTATATCAGCCAAGGGTTTCACTCTGTAGCGACGCCTTGCTTCACGTTCGGATGCCAGAACAGTAGTGGCCGGGGACCGCACATATCGGCTACCTTGCGAGCAGTCTCCCTTTACCTCCTCTACTGGCGTAGAGGAAAAGGATACTCTGGTCTCAGGGTACATATCGGGATGAGTGCCCGCAAATTTACAATAGGAGGACTATGTGCTGGGGCACAAATAGTCACGCAAGTCGCAAACAAACAAACAAATAAATAAATAAAAAATTTAAAAAAAATCTTGAGCTAGCAAAGAGTGATATGAGGCAGTTCGTGCCTCAGAGAGAAAGTCTACAAATACCGACCAGCGGCCATCATATTGGACGGTCGAAACCCTGTCCTTACTGCTCATACATCATATGATGATACATTTCTTCTATTTTTGTAGTTAACATGTGAGAGTCAAACGTGCCTTAATGGTGGTACATGCACAAGTGCCCCAGGTGAAGGTTCTAATTACACGTGTATTTGTCCAGCCGGGTTTTTGGGAGACAATTGTGGAACAGGTCAGTAAATTCTCCCATTGCTCATGCGCGAGCTTTATTCTTTACGGATAAAATCAATCTCGTACCCAGAGCCTGCGTTTCTTCTGGCCTGCGGCGATAAACGAGGGCTCTGGCATAATTCATTTTTGACGCATGCGCAATTTTCCGGAAGTGAAATATGATCAATACAAAATGATGCTTTCAAACAGAGTTCTGTGTTTACCTCCGATCAAAATAAAAATTAGAAATCAGGAAAATTTTTTGGGGCAAGTCTTGGAACGCATGGGCACTTTTGTCGGAAGTCCAAGAAAACTTGGTCTCAAAAAATGGATTATGCCAGAGCCCTCGTTCCTCGCCGCAGGCCAGAAGAAACACATGCTCTGGGTACGAGAGTGCATCATCAACGAAAACTGAAAAGGCTAGAGAGAGCTCAGAGGCAGAAACATTGCGCCTCGTCAATGTACAATGCTATATAAAATGTTTGAAATATGACGTGCGCGCTGATTGGCTGGCTGTGTTTATATCGTTTTAAAGTATTATATAATTACATAAAATAAATGTTATAAATCTTGCGCTCTGATTGGTTAGGAGCGCGTGATTTATGAGGGCACACAGCACGCCCGCGCACTTTCAGTTACATTATTATTACCTAAAATAACGGTTATTGTAATTTGTATTTTATTAAAAAAATAATAACTTGCTTGCTGTGCTTTGTCTATTTGTGCATAAAAATGGATTATTTTTGCCAAATCAATCGATATGTTTTTTGAAATATGTCAATATGTTGTGGAATACTGGCACCCTCTGGTTATTTAAGTATTTTGATGGAAAAAAGGCATTGACAAGATCTTGTACTCGATCTATATGTACACCTATATATATTCGAGAAGGTCATATCATCGAAGCTAAGACCAAAAAGGATTGTGGGTACTCCGAAATGCGTATTGTATTTGCATATAGACATGTAAAAATGCACAGTAGAGCAAAGTTGGTCGACCTAGATTAACAACATGCCAAAGCCATGGTGCATAAAATGTGCACAGGAAGGGAGAACTGCAATACGCATGAAATTAGCACAATTGTTTGTCTTCCCATGCTCCTCTTCGGTGTTAGTTCTGATGATATAACCTGTTTTTGAACCCGACTTTTTTTTTCAATAGACCTTATTCGTGGTGTGACAATGTGTTTTCCCAATTCAACTTGACAAACCTCTGGGAATGAAGAGCTATTGTTCTGAAACTCGTCGGGATATCATCGTTATTCCTTTCGTATCCTTTGGGACACTCGTGAATTTTTCGAACAGTAAAAACAAAAGAAAATGAATCCCCTGGAGGTTCGTCACGCTGAATTGGGATAACATCGACACACTACGAATAAGGTCTATTAGGTGTATATTTATAAATAACTGAACTCTAAAATAAATGAGAATATATCTTAACAGATCCATGAGTTATCTGAGTGTGCGTGAGTGTCATTGAGAGTCAGGAAATGAAAGAATCGATCCGTTGGCTTTAGGTTTGTATGTGTCAAGGCTACGATGAATTGTACTCGATGTTTTACAGAGCATATATATGAATGGAAATAACGATAGACCCCCTTGATGTTTGGGCGTTGACGGAAGAGATTGTTAGACATTGTGATGGATCTGCTTGACGTGATGATCAGGGTTTGATTAAGCATTTTAGTGAAAGCTGACAAGATATAGATGATACAAGAGAGATAGATGTGTGATAGATTCGTGGTTGTGTTGATTGAAATCGTTAACACCTCAGAAAAGAATCAAGAAAAGAAAAAAAAGAAAGAACGAAAGAACGAAAGAAAGAGAGAAAGAAAGAAAGAAAGAAAGAATAAAAGAAAGAATAAAAGAAAGAAAGAAAGGAAAAAAGAAAGAAAGAAAGTAAAGAAAGAAAGGAAAAAAGAAAGAAAGAAAGTAAGAAAGAAAGAATAAAAGAAAGAAAGAAAGGAAAAAAGAAAGAAAGGAAGGAAGAAAGAAAAGAAAAAAGAAAGGAAGAAAGGAAGAAAGAAAGGAAGAAAGAGAGAAAGAAGAAAGAAAGAATAAAAGAAAGAAAGAAAGGAAAAAAGAAAGAAAGAAAGTAAAGAAAGAAAGGAAAAAAGAAAGAAAGAAAGGAAGAAAGAAAGAATAAAAGAAAGAAAGAAAGGAAAAAAGAAAGAAAGAAAGGAAAAAAGAAAGAATAAAAGAAAGAAAGAAAGGAAAAAGAAAGAAAGGAAGGAAGAAGAAAGGAAAAAAGAAGGAAGAAAGAAAGGAAGAAAGAAAGGAAGAAAGGAAGAAAGAAAGAAAGAAAGGAAGAAAGAAAGGAAGAAAGAAAGGAAGAAAGGAAGAAAGAAAGAAAGAAAGGAACGAAGGAAGGAAGGAAGAAAGAAAAAAAGAAAGAGAGGAAGGAAGGAATGAAGGAAGAAAGAATCAAAGAAGATAGGAAGAAAGAAAGAAGGACAGAAAAAAGAAAAAAAAAAAAAAGAAAAAGAAAGAATCAAGAAAGAATTGGATATTAAAAAACGACTGAAATATATAATATTTTTCTAATATGTCTTTTTGAAAATGTTTTCTGGTATCTTATACGAGCCATCGCAATATAACCATAAAATATTGCTCATCAAAGATATATTCTAACACCGACTCTAGTAGCACTCAACTTTCCTTTCAAGAAAATAACCGTTCCTCTAGTCATATACAGATGAATATCTACCTAGATTATCATCAGATAAGTTAGAAAATTCTCATGTTCTTTCGCTACGAGACAGTTTCAGATACGCACGTTTTGTCGTCTGTCTATTAAATGTCGTTAGCATAAAGATCTAGGAACAAAGTACTAATGGCTATTTGCATTTTCATTTGAAACAATAAGTTTGTTAAAATGAGTGCGGAGTTTTAAAAAACATATGAAAAATCCCTTCAAGTGTCTGTCACCCTTGACAATATATTGATTCTACATGGGGTGAGGTGTTGAATAACCCGAAAATATTTCATAGTTTGAGTGCGGCTTCTTGAAGTCATAAAGGTCTTTCGACTCCATATGCTAATTCTGCTTACCATCCGAAACAATATACTAGATACATATAGATCACGTGCATGTTAAGTAATTGCCGCCATCTTGGTTGACGATAACAAAGCATTCCTCATTAGCTTCTCTTGTTAGATCAACCAACATGCGGCAGTTTCATTGTTATTCATATTGTTTGACGATAACGAAGCATTCCTCATTAGCTTCTTTCGTTAGATCAACCAAGATGGTGGCTGTTTCATTGTTATTCATATCCCAAGGGATTTTAAGTCACATGGTTGCACACACTCTGTAGAGAAGATTTAGCTGTATATTTACTTTTTATTTCAAATTAACGAGATCCAACATTGCTCTTTGGTCTTGGAATGCAACATTCAGTATCAATACTGTATTTGGAATTTTTTTTTAAAATAGCTGTTTAGGGATTGCGTTGTGACGTATTTCCGGGTCCAACTCCTCAAAAACGACGGGAAAAATGTTCTTAATTATTTATACTCCACCTCAAACAATAAGAGCTTTTTTTTTCCATGAAGAAAGAGTAAAAAAAATCTTTACAGATAATCTGATTTTCGTTTTGGATCAGGATGTCGTTTTCCATAGGCGAGGTGTCACACCGAAGGTGGCTGACTACTTTGGTAAATAATATACAGGAAATTGAAAATTGTAACTTTTTAACCTGAAATTCGATGCTAATTTCAAAAATGCAAAGAAAAATGGGGTGTCCCGACCTTATTTTTGAGATAATCACTTCGGAATGACATGCGTTTGTAATGATTTTCGAAGAAAATTAGAGAAAATCAAGCTCTGCACAAAATAATAATAATAATAATAATAATAAAATCATGAAACCAAAACAAAGAAAGAAAAATGGAATATGTCTGTTTTTCCGAAAAATAACAAAAAATAGTATAGAGTCTCGTCCAAAATTTGAGGGTTTTGCCCCGGCTCGAAGTTCAAAACTTGTCTCTACAATAACTAACAAATGTCTCGAACTCTGATTGGTTATTTTTATCATCAATAAGAGGACAGACACAAAAAAAACTGATGGTTATTTGTTAAATTGTTCTTCAACAAAATCGTGGAAATTATTCGGCGGTTTTTGAGCGCACGCACGTCGTGGGCTCAATTCGAACGTCCAGCCATCTAGGCAATCTCGTACCCAGACTCCTTATTTCTTTAATACTGCACATGCTCGACGAAATAATTGGGCTCTGGAAAACTCCAAACCGGAAGACCCAGATTCTGGGTTTCTCGCACATGCGCATTATGACAGACTAGGTAAATTCAAAATGGCGGACGATGTTCAACGAGCATGTGAATTTGCGCTCGGAAAATTAGGTTTTGAAGATAGTTTTCAGTTAAATTAACTACGAAAATATCTATTGGATGAACATCAATACAATTCCCATTATAAAACCGGCAAAACTTTGAAAAATCCAGCCCTACAGGCCTTTTTTGGTGTACTTAATTCGAGACGCCATCTTGTTTTTATTTTCCCTAGTACTGTAATTTTTACTTCCGGTATCTTTCTTTGTTCTCGAGAACCAATCACAGTACAGGAAATATTGGAGTTTTCCAGAGCCCAATTATTACGTCGAGCATGCGCAGTAAGAAATAAGGGCTCTGGGTACGAGATTGCCATCTAGGATGAAGCAATAGAAAACGCGCACGCGTGCTCTCAACCAATCAGAACGCGAGGTTTATAACAGCTATTTTATAAAGCTCTTTAGAATGAGTTTGTCTAATAATGATTGTGGGTTGTTTCCTTCAAGGTAAATGGATCAAATTTAACGAATCCCCAGTAGTCGTCGGTACTACAACCGAGCGGCCAGGAACATTCAACATTACACTAGATGGTGACCTCATCACGATCAAACTAGTTTACATCTCAGGGTATGTTACACGCTACAAAGACAACCCGGAAACGAGAAGCCATTGGTATGTCAACGCACAAAACACAGGCTTGCCCCTACCAGAATTAGGGATACTTATCGCTGATCAGAACAGAAACTTGGTGCTCCCAGAGAAGAAAGATTTAAATGAAGAATCTCAGTATAGCTACGCAATACCAGGGTACGACACCATGTCGCCTGAAATTGTGTTTAAACATTTCGCCACTTCTCGAAGGGTGAAGGCGTTTGATAGGCTCGATATATGGTATAGACAGGACTATATGAATTTTTATGAACTCTACTGCGATGGCACTCTTGAAGTTGATGTGTATGGTCTTTATGTTTGAGAACAGACACACCAAATAAACCTTACTCGTTGTGGTCCAGTATTTTCTCATTTCAGACCATGTGTCATTCCCAAGAGTATCATTTCTTTGTTTAGCTAGGGTGTAATGATAGCCCATTTCAGACCACGTGTCATTCCCTAGAGTATCATTTCTTTGTTTAGCTAGGGTGTAATGATAGCCCATTTCAGACCACGTGTCATTCCCTAGAGTATCATTTCTTTGTTTAGCTAGGGTGTAATGTTTTCTCATTTCAGACCACATGTCATTCCCTAGAGCATCATTTCTTTGTTTAGCTAGGGTGTAATGTTTTCCCATTTCAGACCATATGTCATTCCCTAGAGTATCATTTCTTTGTTTAGCTAGGGTGTAATGTTTTCCCATTTCAGACCATGTGTCATTCCCTAGAGTATCATTTCTTTGTTTAGCTAGGGTGTAATGTTTTCTCATTTCAGACCACATGTCATTCCCTAGAGTATCATTTCTTTGTTTAGCTAGGGTGTGATGTTTTCTCATTTCAGACGACATGTCATTCCCTAGAGTATCATTTCTTTGTTTGACAATTGCGCATGAAGACGCCTGAATATCACTGGATATCACTCAAAAAAATTTCATTCTCGGGGATTGATACGTGTCTGAAATTGGAAAACGTTGCACCACATTGAATTATGTTTTCAAAAAAAGTCTAACGTTCAATATTAAAAGTTGCCACAAAATAACTCAAATCCCTTACGTCATAGTCATTAACATATTGGGAATATAAACCTTCGTATCTTAAACATCCGACATTCACATGACGAATTATTTTCACAATCAACTATTCACTATTTAAAGAATTAATTCTGAGAATATTGTGCAAAGGCTTATAAGCACTTTAAGGACATATCAACGCTTAGTTTAAGGTGATTCCTTTGAAATAAAAGGAAAAATGTGATTTTCCCCAAACTTTGTATAGTAGTTTTTGTAGTTAGCTCGCCAATTTTTGCTATTTTCAACGACCGCCCTCTCTTTTCCTATAAACGTGATCGTAATCTCCGTTCTTTCTTGGTCAAGGGAGTTCTTCCCTCTAACAAAGAACCTGGTACTTTTCGCTGTTCCCGTAAACGTTGTTATACCTGTCCTCACATAGCCTCTCACACTTCTGTTGTCGGTCCTAAATCTACTGTTAAAATCACTGACCATTTTGTTTGTACCACTTCTAATGTTGTATACTGTATTAAGTGTACCCGCTGTAATCTTTTATATGTGGGTGAGACTGGCCGCCGTCTTGGTGATCGCATTTGCAATCATCTTTATGATATTCGCAATAACGATCCCACCAAACCAGTTTCTCGCCATTTTAATCTAGCTAACCATTCTCTTTCTGACTTCATTGTTTTCGGTCTTTCTTTGCTTAACGGCAACAATGATTGTCGCAAGACCAAAGAAATGCGGCTTATTCACCTATTGGGCACTCTTAGTCCCAACGGGATTAATGAACGCTTTATTTTCAACTAACCTTTCCTTTTGTCTTTTGATTGTTTGTTTTTGTTTCCTTGCCTACCTTGTTCTCATTGGTTTCTTTTGTCTTATTCTATCATATATACACTCCTTTCTACCACTTCTTTCTCTTTTACTCTGACGAAGGACCAGCGTCCGAAACGTCAGTAAGTTTTTTCATCTTTTCACGGTGTATAATTTACCTTTTCATCATTACAATTTTTGCGTGTGTTTTTGCTGCTGTTCGTTGACTCTGTACGCGATTTTGGAGCCAATTCAAAACTTATTTTCCGTTCACACAACACCTTTAAAGATTTTGGAGTCAATTCGACGAGTTTTAGCCTTTCGATGGTTAAAATGCTGAACTTCACGACTTTACTCTTATGCGCAAACAAAAAGAGGTGCAAAACAAAGGACTATGGCTGTTCACGCGGCACGCACGGCAAAAAACAAGTCTCAAGTAGTGGCCAAGATTAGATCTCTCTTTTGCAAACTAGTGCGTCGCGATTCAAGGCTCTTTCCTGAACGCCACACGTCCATCGGTTTACCCATAGATTGAAAGAGATTACCTTAGACTCTTCCACAGTCTATCGCTCGTCCGTTACGTCTCCACGCTTAGAGAATGTAACGGTACAATGACCGAAAGGGATTATGGGTCTCGAAAACTTGGACCCAGCGAGCTTGGGAATCCAAAATACTCGTTCACAGTGTCTCTCGTTTTCCGCCGCCATCTTGAAAATATTGAAACGCGCGCCCATGTAATATCCTCTATAAATTTCACAGATTTTCTAATACTCGGATATCATAAGTGGGTAAATAGCTTTGAATATAAGAGTACAAACACGAAAAGTGTGCAACACTTTGCACTATTTAGTAAAGTAAATAGGGCTTATCAAACAATAGAAAACAATGAACAGTGAAGTCGCTAGAGTGCAAACAATATAACCGTGAAACTTTAGTAATACTAAATAGCACAATTTTAGAGAAGGGGTTGGCACGTTCCATCTCCGGCAGGTGGCCCCACACCTCTGGTGGCCCCTGTCCCAGTTTCTCCGCGGCAATACAACCTGTGATTACAAAACTTGGCAGGGATGTAGTCACGTGCCCTGTCAGTCATCCCGACGATTTTCGGTGTATGACGTCACATATCACGTGACTTGTTAAGATAACATTATCGCCAGTTTTTGAAATAAACATTTTTTTGACGTTATTGCGCTGCCAGTATTTGTATGCCAACAGTGATGGTAACCAGCCCCCCCTGGCAGCGTGACGTTACAGGTCACGTGACTTATAAGTAGCTTTTTCTTGGCTAAACCAATGACGATAAACCGTCCATAACACTACTTACGAAGACACAAGACAGAAATTGAACATTTCCCATGCCGTATTCTTACACACCTGTGGTGACCCCATAGTGCCTAACGTCTGGTGGCCCCACGCACCTCTGCTGTCCCCCGTCCCAGTTTCTCCGCGGCAATACAACCTGTGATTACAAAACTTGGCAGGGATGTAGTCACGTGCCCTGTCAGTCACCCCAACGATTTTGGGTGTATGACGTCACATACCTCGTGACTTGTTAAGATAACATTATCGCCAGTTTTTGAAATAAACCTTTTTTACATGTTGTGCTGAAGTGTTTTGGTTTAAGAAAAACTTAGAAATATATATTATAATGATATATGTTATAATTTATAGGGGATTTTGTTGGAAAATCCCCTGTAAGGATTTCTTTAGCTTGCCATATACATAAAAAGGTAAAGCCGGATAAAGCGTCCTTATTTTACGTCGGTAGCTTGGAATAGTCATTGACTATGGTGCGACAAGATGTCACACAAGAAAGGAGAACAATACGCAAAAACAATCTCTTGCATTCGTGCTAAAACATCATTTGCTCTTCTGCGTTCTGCACTTGTATGCTTGAGAGGTTCAAGAACAAAAAGGCGAACACCTTATGATATACATAACTGTGATATTGACATTGACACTGTCCAAGGAGTGTTATTATTATTGTTATTATTATGCTTGAGAGGTTCAAGAACAAAAAGGCGAACACCTTATGATGTACTTAAAAAACTCATTAATAATTCATGAAGGAAACACAATAGAAATCATGACCGTGAAGGAGGTTTTATATCTGATAAAGATTCGTCTTCATTTGCATAAACTTTAACTTGGATTTTCTCTATCAAACTTTGTTCATTTCATAAAGAATTCAGTACAATATGATAACATTCATCATGAGTTTTTTAAGCCGTTCAATAAACTCGCAGATCGTGTTTTATCGGGTATAAAACCACTCGGCTACGCCTCGTGTTTTATATCCGATAAAACACTCCTGCTCGTTTATTAAACAGTACATAACTGTGATATTGACATTGACACTGTCCAAGGAGCCATTAAGTCATTTAATTAGATTAACTTTCAAATATATTCAAAAAAATTTAGACCTTTTTAAAAATATTTTGCAAAAATATTTTTATCGATAAATAAGCAATTTGTATATATATTTGTTATTTTATATTCATTATTACTATAATCATTGTCTATAAAATTATTATTATATATATATTTAAATTACTATTGTGATTATCTCAGTAATGATGAAAAGGTAAATTATACAACGTGAAAAGATGAAAAAACTTACTGACGTTTCGGACGCTAGTCCTTCGTCGGAGTAAAGCTCTTTTACTCCGACGAAGGACTAGCGTCCGAAACGTCAGTAAGTTTTTTCATCTTTTCACGGTGTATAATTTACCTTTTCATCATTACTGTTTCATTAGAAACACCGACGCAGCTCACACTAGTTTTAGCTAGTTATATCTTTTTATTGTGATTATCTATTAATATTATTATACTATTATTATTATAATACTAATAACAATCATATTAATAATAATAACAAAATATCATGAAAAAGAATCGAAGCTAAGCCTTAAATATGCGATTGATTGATTGATTGAAGACTTTATTTGATGAGGGTGACACGTGACAGTAATTTTGTTAACTGATTAACCTGTGGCCCTCTTTTGTTTAGCTCGGGCACTGAAGATTGTCGTCACCAGAGTCTTCAGTGGATTTTTTACGTTCGCCTTATACGGGTTTACATAGTGAAGACAGACGGGGTCTACGGTTTTAGGTCCTTGTTCCTCGATGTTTCCCAGTTTAGCCACATGTTAATCAGTTAACAAAATTACTGTCACGTGTCACCCTCATTAAATAAAGTCTTCAATCAATCAATCAATGTTGAGAGGGCCACAAGTTTAACAACTTTGAAGATGCAAAAAATGTTTTTGTTGTGCGGCAGAAACATTTCATGTTTCCAAGACATATGGAAACATTGTTTCTCGATGTTTCCTGACAATTTTAACACCTTAGGCCTTGGCTAAACGAGGATGTTCCAGAAACATGTTTCCTTAAATGTTTCCTAAGGTGACAAAACGACGATGAAAATTACCCAATCAGCACGTGAGAAATTAACAATTTGTGCGTAAAATAAGAGATTTCATGGAATGTAGACGAGTTTTTGTACCTTGACATCATTGGTGTTATCCTGCAGAAACACAATGTTAATAAGCGCGGAAAGGAACTATAAAGATAATGCATTTTATTTAATAAAGTTTTCAAGGCGTGTTAATTTTTTTTTTACAAAAGCTAGTTTGTAGTATATTACCTACATTACAAACCATGATTTTTGTAATGTTAAGGTTAAAATAAAGTGTAAATTAGTTAATTGTAGGTACTGAATTTTGTGCGTGTGTGTACTGGGGGGGGGGGAGGATGGGTGTCATAGGATGCAGAAACGGACCCAGGAATTCATTAGGGAAATTTCCCAAATACTCTTACACCGTCAGGAGGATTTCCGATGCACAGCTGGACACCCTCTGAGATGTACAAAGAGCATGCCTCTTTCTCTCTTCTTATAATAATTACGTTCATGTGGATAATCTTACAGTAAACAGAGTTCAAACTGGTAACCATAGCTGTTGCCCAAGTCGACTAAGGAGTTATGTTCCTATTACAATCTAGATTAAACTAACATCCATTTTTCGTAAAAAAATAATTTATCTTTTGTTTAAATAGAAAAAAAAAACTAAAAAACTCTATAAAGTATACAAAAATATGGCATAAATCGATATTGTTCTTTTTACAAAATAATTGTGTTAGTAATTCAGTGGAATCCTATTCTAATATTCCAGCTTGAATTAAGCCGTTCAAAAAATACAAAAATAATCTCTCTCATGTTTGAATCCCATTTTTCCATTCAAAAGATTTCCATTATTTTTACCATAAATCAAATCTCAATCCCCATTTTAATGGATAATCTTTTTTGTAAGTTTCCATCTTAAATTTATCCATTAAAATCCCATTTTTCCACTAAATCAAAGCCCAGTTTCCATTTTATTGGACTCCAATTCTAATTTTCCATCTTAAATTTAGCCATTAAAATCCCATTTTTCCACTAAATCAAAGCCCAGTTTCCATTTTATTGGACTCCAATTCTAATTTTCCATCTTAAATTTAGCCATTCAAATCCCATTTTCCCACCAAATCAAAGCCCAGTTTCCATTTTATTCCCTCTGGACCCACTATTACTAATATCTAACCCTGTGAAACTAATTTCTGAAGTGTCCGAAAAAAACACATTAAAACCCTTTGATGCTAATACAGGTATCATATCTGGTTAGATGAGTCAGCTCTATAGGCCAGGTTGTCTAAACTTTGAGTGCGTGGGTTGCGAGGAGGAGGTACTGAGGGGGGTAGGCTGGGGTTATTGTTCCCTGAAGTTCTCTCTGCCTTCGGTTCGAGACATGGTTTCCATGTCTCACCAGACACAGCGGCTCGGAGGTAAATTAAGCTGGTGAAGAAGAGGCTGAAGGCGCCAAGAATAGTAGGTAGAAAGAAACCACATGGAATGCATGACCTGTGTTAAACCCATAACCAAATGATATTACTATACACTGTCTAATGGTATTATGGAATGGAAATAGATGGAAGGATGAATGAATGAATGGAATTGTGAATGAAATTTTCTTAAGATTACAACGTGTTTAAGTCTAGGAAATAGGAGTATATCTGAATTAAGGATGGATGAAAGGATGATATAAACAACTAAAGAGAAGGATAGATGGATGGGTGCAGTGGGATCATGAGTTGGAATGCTTTAAAATTGTCATACTGCAATGTGAGTAAATAGATAAAAATATAGAATAAAGTAGGTGGATGGATGGATGGGTGCAAGAGTTGGAATCCTTTCATATTATCATACTGCAGTATGAGTGTAAATGGATAAAAATAAAGAATAGATGGATGGGTGCAATGGGATCATGAGTTGAAATGCTTTAAAATTATCATACTGCAATGTGAGTTAATAGATAAAAATAGAGAATAAAGTAGATGGATGGATGGATGGGATCAAGAGTTGGAATGCTTTCATATTATCATACTGCAATATGAGTTAAAAGATAAAAATATAGAATAACGTAGATGGATGGATGGATGGATGGATGAGATAGTAAGTGGGAATGCTTTCAAATTAACATACTGCAATTATATGAGTAAATAAATAAAAATAACAATATCTTAAAATAATCATAGTTGAAATTCTACTAGCTTCATGCTACTGAACCAAAATAGAGAATTTGAAATTAAACGTCAGTGTTCTAGTACCCTACCTTGGCTTACATAAATTCTTGTATGAATAGATTAAGCATTAAAAAAATTGCATTAGTTAATTGTAATGATTTTAATCAATGTTTGCATAGATTTGTTAAAAGAATTTAAAAAATCAATAAAGTTTGGTTAATGTTTAAAGTTACGAATTCATGTGATTAGTTGGTATACGATTAGGGAAGAATGGGTGGCTTACTCTGCTAATGTGCCACCTCTCACCAACGCAACCTTGGTTTGAGCCATGTCAGGCTCGGCGTCATGTGTGTAGAGTTGTTTGTTGGTTCTCTCCTGTGTTTTGAGGGTTTTTCCTCAAGGTTCTCTGGTTTTCCTCCCTCCAAAAAATTGACTTTTAAATTGGGTTGCAAAACCTGTTATGCATATTACTCCATCGACCCAGGAGTGGTAAATGCATTAGATATTTATGTTATATGTGTAGGAATAAGTTGGTGCAACAAAACCATGCTAGCATGGTTAATTCTAGTTTCTCCCGCCCTATAGTTCTACATAGTAATTTTGCTCCATTGAATTCAAATGGAATGAATAAAAGCATAAATATGAAACGAAAGAAATGACATTTACTTACAGAAGGTAGAAAACAAAGCGCACGTAGTAATTCCTTCCAATCACCCCTAAAGCTATGATAAGATGGGTAAATCCTCTCTGATATCTGAATAAAAAATAAAATAAAAAAAACTTAACATGCTGGTGAAACAACATTGAAAATGGGAGAAGGGTTTAAGAAAATTTTTAAATCCAAATTTTGCAAATATTTCCATGGGATTAGAAATTAAGCAATTCAAGCTGTGTCCACTCAGAAGATATCACTTCAACCCTCAAAAATAAAATCTCTATTAAAGAGATAGAATTTATGATAGATGTGTTGATCATCACAGTGAATGAGCGATCTAAGCGAACGCTGTAAAGAAAGACTTGAAAAAGTGATTTCAAGAGGTGGCCCATTCAATTTCCACACTTGTTATTTATGAGGGCTTGAAGAACCCAACAAAATGACCGCTCGCCAACATGATTGACTTCATAGCTCAGTTGGAAGAGCATCGCACCGGCATCGCGGAGGTCATGGGTTCGATTCCCGTTGAAGCTTAAAATCACTTTTTCAAGTCTTTCTTTACAGCGTTCGCTTAGATCGCTCATTCACTGTGATGATCAACACATCTATCATTATTTCACCACAGTTCTGCCCATTCAATTTCCAGATAGAATTTAATCGGTAAGAGCATTCGGCTCAAATGCTGCTTTAGAACTATGGAATTCCCTTCCTGCACATAGATGAGGTCATGCACAAATATTTTGAGTTTTAATCTTGCACCAGGTAGGGGGAATCGCGAAATGGTTCCATTTCCAACGGGTACCACCTGCCCCATATGCGGCGCTGCTGGGCTGGGGCTTACCAGCGCCAATTCTACAGGCTTTTAGGCATAATTCTGTTTTCATACAAATACACGTGCTCAACCCGCACCATTCCGGATTTCCATTCCATGAGAGAGTAGCCCAAAGTTACATAAAAAGTGTAAAATATTTTATGGATGCGGTATCCGGTCAACTCGCTCCAAAAGTCATGTCGCCCCGAGTCGTGGTCAAGTCGCCCACAACATATGGTCAAGTCGCCCGGAGTTTTTTACTTAAGGGAATTGTCAAACCAGTAACACATATATAACTTATTTAGCAGTAGCAAAGCTTTATTAAACATTTGTTAGGCATTTTAGATTAGTTTTCGGCAATTCTTACGCCGTACGATCCCGATCAAACAATGATCCAGTTTATCAAGATCGACTCGTAAAATATTCGTAGCCGACTTTTAATTGGTTTCCAAAGTTACGAAAAAAGCTTCTACTTAACCAAATCACTTGTAATAAAGTTATGGAAAAAACTCTGCTAAGGAAGGATCAATTTCAGAACTGTTGTGAATATTTAGCGTTATAAGCTTACTGACCGTCTTTATATTATTACTGACCATTCGTGACTATCGTGTGTAGATTTAAAAATTCGAAAAAAAATTTGTTCTCAAGACCAGCAAGGAAATAGTTGACCAAACTTACACAGTTTAAAAACAAGAACAACAGCAACATTTTAGGATATTTTAAAATGATTTTATTCAAAAGTAGTTTTTTAAACTGAGTACGCAAAAGCGATAAACAAAACTGAGAGTATGAAATGTTCGTGCGACTTTCTCCAAATCTAACATAAGAATTTCTTTAAATCCTTGATATTTTGTTTGTCATGAATCGGGGATTCGTAGGAGTTAACAGTTTTTCTACAGCACATCTGAATCGCGCGCACTTTTAGTTTTTCTCGATTTTCTTGCGTTGAAGACTTTGATTTTAATAAAATATACATTAGTACAAACTTGCGGAAAGGTGGAATTGCTTTATTGAAGGCAAAGGAGAGCAAAACTGGAACATGCTTTTTTACTACCAAGACCACCGCCCGCAGTATTATCACCTGCGTGCAAGTATGCTTGCCTACGCCCACATCAACCTCCTAGCCATGCTTCTAAGATTTGACAATTAGGATGTTCCATGTGTAGCTACGGATAGCCTTTACATCCGCCTGCACATGCTAGAAAAAATAAAGGAGTACTATTCCGAAGATGACATAGCAGAAAGTGGGCAATGGCGTGTCAAAGATGAAGAGATCAAAGCCTGGCGGGAGCGAGTAGGATACACCGGAGGCCATACCCGAGGTTGCACAGACCCAACCGAAGAGCACTTGCCGTCGGTAGAAGACCCCATCAGTTACCACTGCTTCTCTTACCTTTACGAACTGGCGGAAGTGGTAAAACCACCCGCGTACTTAACCTATTTCCATCCCTTAAAGTACTTACGCCTACCCACCGCCTAGAAAGAGAGCTGTGCTCTATGGGCTACGACGCACAGACCTACCACAGACGAAAAATGAACTGGATGCCTGGCATTCGTATTTTACCCATAGGGTAACAATGGGTTGTTGGTGTCATCAACAATTCTAAACCCAACATTGCATGAATACCGCTCCGACATGCTAATAGCGCAGATGATTAATCCAAATCCCCCAACCACTACCCACAATCCGGCGTCATGCCATTCATCATTTACGTAGTCCTTTTCCCCAGGTAATGAAGAAACCAAGCTTCCTTTGCATGTGGATTCATATAATTTAAGAATCACAGATTCTCACAAGCTGAGCACCGTAAGAGTGCTAATGGTCGCGTGATTATAAGGCTTATCTCTTTGATCCTCTACGATGCCTGGTTGTATTTTTTCTCGCCTGTGTAAGTCGTATAAACACAAGATCTACTCCAGCTTCGTAGGGGTTGTTTATTGCCATATATAATAGCTCAGACCAATGCTTGCGGCTGCTAGGCCGGCCTTTATAATAATTTTTAAAGATTTGTCCGAAGAGACAAAAAAATTTTTTTCCAAGAAGCAAAAAAAGAGCTTCAAAGAAAGATCGCTCAGTAAATACTTGCTTTGAAAGAAAAGCCAGACTGGATTCATTTGCATATTGAACGACAGTCTAGAAAATATGCGTAATCAAGTAGTTTCACAATTTTTATTTCGTGCCCTATTGATAAACACAAATTGCTTAGGAATAATGGGCTAAAATTGAAGTTCATAGTTCCTCTGAAGAATCGATTTCAGCACCAACACTACGATTCCTCAACTTCCCTACTCGCCGCTCGGCCCTTCGTTCTCTCTTGAGATGAGTTTCATACTTGTGGCGAAGTTTTACAGCTGCTTCTTTCGTCTTTTTCTTGATATCAGCCTCATATTCCCTTCTTCTTAATTCCTTAGTGGCAGCTTGTCGAGATAAATCTAATATCTTAGGCAACTGGGGGAAAAGAGAAAGAAAATCTTCGATCTGCTCATCGCCCATTTCAGTCAATGCTTGAAAAAACTCGGCGGCGTTAAATGAAATCGAATCCATGGCAACTCTGCCAGAGTTCAAGGCCACTGTCTCACACTCCTCGATTTTATCCACGCATTGATCACGGCGATCTTGTAGTTGTCTTAAAGTAACTGGCATTTTCACGAAATATTACTCAGCCTGTATCGTTTTTACAAAAAATTACACAGTTGTGAGAAAACTTGTGTAAAATGCATGTCATTAGAGTTAAGCGTGACGTATAAGGGAAATTCCCAAATTATCGCCTAGGAATCCATCCTAACAGGGGGTGGTCGATTTCGTGGATTATTTCGTAGATTACGTCAGGGTAATAAGGAAAATCCTTATCCAGCTGACAGAACATCCACTCAGCCCTTCTCATAGTATCTTCAGAAACCTCGGGAATAGAGTCACCGGTAATTTCAGACAAAAGATAGACAATAACTTTATAGTATTTCCCTAATTCTTTACTTGCTCGTCAAGCCGATAACCTTGGATGTGACTCATCCGGTCCCTAAAGTATTTTATTCTCTTATAAGGTGTTTTCTTACGGCCTCCATTGGCGTAATATTGCTCTCTGGTAGCGCTGGGGACGGCATTATAAATAATCCTGCCACATTCACAGCACAGCGCTGACGTGTCATCTTCTATTTGCATTATCTTACCACAACAAATATATTTCAACGGCTCTGTGGGTTTAAAGCGGAGCTTAAGACATTTCATACATAGTTCGTAAGTTGAACTAAACTGTGTACACTCACACATATATTTTACACCTTTTAAGTAGTTTTGGCCTTTTCTCTCAGGGAATGAAAATCCGGAATGGTGCTGGTTGAGCACGTGTATTTGTATGAAATCAGATTTATGCCTAAAAGCCCGTAGAATTGGCGCGGGTAAGCCCGAGCCCGGCAGCGACGCGTTTGGTGCGGGTGGCACCCTGCTGTTGCTCCTGATATACGTTTTTTTTGTAAAGTTTTTATGATCTTTATTTGCATATGTTATAACGATAATGTTGAAATTGAATGAAAATTTATTGAACTGTTGAAAATATTTGGAAGTTATTTTATTCCTTAATTTTTATGCTAAAAACTTGTAATGTAAAGCGTTGTTGAACTTGCCAGGATATTAACGCTATATATAATATCATTATTATTATTATTATTATTATTATTATTATTTACGCATGGTCATGTAATATCCTCCATATCAGACGCACAAAAAGGAACACTTACGTTCGTTCGACAGTTTTCTTGCCTTTTTTTCTTTTACCTCTTGGATACTCAACCACAAGAACAAGAATCCCAAGGGCGCTACCACAACATTAGTCAAGGAAAGCAAATACAGCTGAACCAGTTACCTACTCAGTTTATTTTGTTTTGCTTTGCTTTGCTTTGTTGTGTTTCGTTGTGTTTTATCTTATTTATTTTATATTAGGTCTTATTAACCAAGCGGGAGGTCTGTATGGGATAATCTTGATCAAGGTCTGTACCAGACCGGGGTCAAGATTATCCCTTACAGACCGACCGAACTCGGTTGATAAGAGTTTATCATATGACCAATGTATTGATTTGGAAAAAAATGTCTGTAAGATTAATATGATAATTTGAATTTTTAATTGGGTTGGGTTGGGTTGGGTTGGGTTGGGTTGGGTTGGGTTGGTTGGGTTGGGTTGGGTTGGGTTGGGTTGGGTTGGGTTGGGTTGGGTTGGGTTGGGTTGGGTTGGGTTGGGTTGGGTTGGGTTGGGTTGGGTTGGGTTGGGTTGGTTGGGTTGGGTTGGGTTGGGTTGGGTTGGGTTGGGTTGGGTTGGGTTGGGTTGGGTTGGGTTGGGTTGGGTTGGGTTGGGTTGGGTTGGATTGGATTTTACCTTATTCTATTTAATCAGTTTGCTGCTATGGCAGAGATAGAGTCACAGGGCTAAGCCCCAATTACATGTCAATATATCCTAAATATTGAGATACAAAATAACTATTATAAATTACACATGTTAAGTTCTAGAAAAAATGTGAAAAATACACACAATAATATAATAATAATAATAATTTTGGTGCAGGATCTTTCTTAGTTAACCCATTTTGGGTTGTTCCTCCTGCACCTTTCCACTTCTTTCTAAGTTCTATTTGTAATTTCTTGCTTTCGTGTGTGGAAAAATAAAAACCTTTGAAACCTTTGAAACCACAAGAGAAAAACAAACAAAAAAGACACACATAAGACAAGTCAATGAATAGAGTATGGTGGCTTGTACTTAAGGAATTTATCATAGTACATCTTATATAAGAGACACACATAAGACAAGTCAATGAATAGAGTATGGTGGCTTGTACTTTAGGAATTTATCATAGTACATCTTATATAAAAGACACACATAAGACAAGTCAATGAATAGAGTATGGTGGCTTGTACTTTAGGAATTTATCATAGTACATCTTATATAAAAGACACACATAAGACAAGTCAATGAATAGAGTATGGTGGCTTGTACTTTAGGAATTTATCATAGTACGTACTGTTTAATAAACGAGCAGGAGTGTTTTATCAGGTATAAAACACGAGGCGTAGCCGAGTGCTTTTATACCAGATAAAACACGATCTGCGAGTTTATTGAACGGCTTAAAAAACTCATGATGTAAGTTCTCATAGTGTATCGAAATCTTTACGAAATGAACCAAGTTTGCTAGAGAAAATCCAAGTTAAAGTTTATGCAAATGAAGACGAATCTTTATCAGATATAAAACCTCCTTCACGGTCATGATTTCTATTGTGTTTCCTTCATGAATTATTAATGAGTTTTTTAAATCTTATATAAAAGACACACATAAGACAAGTCAATGAATAGAGTATGGTGGCTTGTACTTAAGGAATTTATCATAGTACATCTTATATAAAAGACACACATAAGACAAGTCAATGAATAGAGTATGGTGGCTTGTACTTTAGGAATTTATCATAGTACATCTTATATAAAAGACACACATAAGACAAGTCAATGAATAGAGTATGGTGGCTTGTACTTTAGGAATTTATCATAGTACATCTTGTATAAAAGTAAAACAGAGAGCAGGGGTGGATCTAGGATTTTTCCTGACCAGTGCCACTTCTCAAATCCATCTATTCCAAATCTTCAACAGTGTAATTTTTACTTCTTGTGCATAACGGAAGTAGCTAATAATGACTGTGAAATCATATGGAGAATAATCCCCCTTTACGAGTAATACAAGCCATGTTTTGTAATTGATCTGCCTGTAAATAACATGTATACTTGTAATCTTTGGTCACACTACGTCGACTAGCGTCTTTCTTACCAGTGCCGACTAGTGCCAACCACATAAGTAGCCAATAGCAAGCAATTCTGACTAGTGCCAAAAAACAAAGCTAAATGGTGCCAGCCAATGGGATGAGCGTTTGACCAGTGCCACATATCAATGCCGTGACAACCATGACAGTACAATTGAAAGCAATACATTCCCATGCACCCCACCCTAATACACAAAATTTGTCTAAAGAATATTTGTTTCTGGAAAGAACGACCGGAAGGCATTTTCTTGGGATTAAAAATGTCTAAAGATTTTTTTGTATGAATTTCACTTATGATTTATTTAAAGAGTATTAATTTCTTCTTTTTTCAAAAACTTTGACTAGTTCCATGGAACTAGTGGCACTAGTCTGGATCCACCCCTGGAGAGACACCTTTTTATGTGTAATTATAAAATGTCTTAACAATCTCCACATTCTGACTGACGAATTATTTCTTCATTTGGTTCTTACGCAATGTTCTGCAGCACTCGTTTCTCCATCTTTGAAATTAGAAGTATCTGCTAAAATTTAGCATTTAATGGTGCCAAGCGTGTTGTGCCTGTCATTATTATTATCATCATTATACAGCTTCTCATTAATCCCATATAGATAACTGTCCAATTATTTTCTTAATTGGACAGGTCTTGTTGATATGGGATTAATTAGGCAGCTATATAATTAATAGGTAATGGGGTTTCATTTTCCCCAATCAAGAAATAATCAAAAAAATTCCTCTGGCTGCCAAATTGGACTCAGCCTAATGCCTCATCCAATTTTGTCAGTCCTTGGAATTTTCCTCGTTGAATTATTTTTTATTTGGACAGCATGGAGTCCTATTACATATACTAATTATCATTATTATTATTTTTATTATTATTATGTTATTTGTCATATTTTGTATTCAATTCAAGTAGATTCAAGTAGCCAATTGTAAATTTACTATAGGTAGCAAGATTTACGATTGTATTTCAGGGAAAAACTGAATAAATTTTTCATTATTGTTACAAGGATACATGGAATATGCACCAATTTCCATCAACCTGAAATCTCCAGCTACACCAAGAATACCACCCAGTACTAAAACTGAAAATAAAATACAAAACAAGATGAACTTTTAAAGTAAAATTCAAGAGGCTTCTTACACTGTTGAAAATCTCTTTCTCATTTAAACCGTAAAATGTTATTGATATCCTGAAACAGTCTCTTGGCTGATCAATGTCAGAGCATGAGGGCCATGAGTTATCAGCTAAGCTGTAATTTAAATGTTTTAACCCTTTTAAAGTAAAGTGTATTATTATCATGGCTAATTCACAGATTGGCTGGGAATTACAGTGAGAACCGTTCATCAGCTAATAGCAAAATTTCCAATAGAATTCTTCCTGGCAGCTGACAGCACATGGTTGTGCAGGACTCCCCACCATTTAGAGCAAATAATAAGATTTAAAGACTATTAACAGATGATTGAAACCCAACTATTGGGTTACATACTAACAGTCTTGAGCATAGGATTAGATAGTGCTCTATAGAAATAAAGTTTATTATTTATCATGGACAGTCATAGACTAGCTACTCATCTGCATACATAGATCTATTAGCTGTTCAAAGGTTGACCAAAAGGGACCATGGAGATGGTGTTGCAGTGCATGTTGGGCTGTTTTAGGGGACATATTTCCAAGAGGGTGTCTATTTTCGTCCCCTAAGACAGCTCCACAATGCACTGCAAGCCAACTTAACCCAGTTTGTTCCTCGAGCTTGAAATGGCTAGCGTAAGTGCTGGGATAAAGTTGATGAGCCCAAACAAAAAACAAAAAAGTGTGTTTCATGTTGTGCAATTAACCCTAAATTTCTTGCTGATTTTTGCCGACCCAAATATTTTTTATTCCCAAATGTGTTACAGGGTTCCCAGTAAGATCATTTCCACTGCTCTGTCAGTAAAAAAATCAACCGACCAACCCCAAATAGTTTTCTCATGCAATAGGATACTCTTTTTTGTTCGGCCTGATGGTAAGGTTTTTAAGAAAATGCTCTTATTTAGTGATAATTTTAAATGTTGCTGGACAAACATTTGGCCTATTAAGGGAGTGTTCATTTTTTATCCAGGGTTGGGATGTGGGGGAGGGGGGGGGGAAGAACCATCACAGCCAAAGCTAACAAGCTTCTTGGTATGCTTAAGAGGACATGCCCTCAACTGACTGATATAAGATGCAGAAGAACACTATACCTAGCACACGTAAAATCTCAACTAGTGACTGCTTCTGAGGTATGGTCACCGAGCCTATCTAAACTAAAAGAACAGATCGAAAGAGTACAACGACGTGCCACAAGATGGATTGTCAGGACCAAGATTGGGGAAACCACTTATAAAGAAAGACTAAAGGACTTGAACTTGCTCCCTCTCTGCTATGATAGAGAGATTAAGGATCTAATGTTCTTTTATGAATCATTATACGGACAGACAAATGTTAATGTTCACGATTTTGTCAAATTCTCCAAACATAGACGTACTCATCTTACTCAAAATCCTGGTATGGCTCTTGAAACATCTTTTTGTAAAACCACTACTTTTAAAGCATCTTACTTTAATAGGATAGTTTGCCTTTGGAACACCGTCTGTAAAGAGGCGCCAACTAGTGTTTTTTCTAGTCAATCTCAATTCAAATTGTTTCTAAGGCATAGGTACTTTTCTTTGCTTGAGGATACATTTAATGTTGATCTGACATGTACTTGGTCACTAGTTCGTAAGTGTCCTTGTCATCGTACTCGATAATAACTGAACCTCCCTCAGGGACTTTTGTTTGTTTGAACTCCATTGATTATTTTTTGACATTCTCGGTTCACTAGTTATCAGTTTTTACTACTATAACTGTATTAATTTTCCAAGACAATTCTCTATTGCTTTATATTGTTAGTCATAAGGAAATGCCTAGCATGGGTCCTAGAGTCCCGTTCGCACTTTCCGCTCTGGGTAGCATGTTGTTTCTGTAATTTTGCTTTCTGATTGATACCCAATAAAGTTGTAAAGACGAAGAGTTGGATTCAATAAGTATCCCATACAAGAAATCTGACCCCCTCATAAGTTGTTGCTTAGGAAAGCACCCTCTCCCCCATTGAACCCCTGTTTAATTGCATTATTCTAATTATATTAACTTACAAATACATAAAATAGCTACTCTAAATTCTAATTATTACTCACAAGCTTACATGGGCAAGTAAAGTTCTTGACCAACAAAATCAGTATGAAAGAAAAGTTAAGTTTCAGCTTCAATTTTTCCAATACTCACCAAAGGCGGTTATGACTCCTTGTTCGTTGGCCCACATAGCCCATTCTGTTTGCCCCATTTTGCTTCAACCTTATTCAAAACGCAGGAAAATAAACCCTTCAGCTTATCGTTGAACAGGAATGATTTTAGTTTACACTGAATGACGACCGAATGACAACGAGCAAAGATTGCTTCGTCACAAAGTCCTCCAAAAAATACAGCTATACCCTTGAATTAACGCCAGCTGTAATATTCCTAATAACTTTTCACATATTACTCTATTTTCGAGTAATTCTGGGGTAGAAGAGGCTCAAAAAACATGAAAATTTGCGCTGTCGTTCTCACAAATAAAATACTTTTTTCACATTTAGCTTCTTCCGCCGTCTGATTTTCTTCCGACGCTTACTCGAATATTTTCCGAGTTATGTAAATAACTTCCCAATTTCTTAAAAAAGATTGGATTATATATAAATACCAAAAACCACAAGATTACCTTCAATTAGCTATATTTTATCCTTTGTTATTTCCTAATGTCATAGGATATATTTTTCTTCGATTCATATATTTTTTAGTCGACTTCCGATCAACCAACGATTATACTTTCGGGAGACTTCGGGTAAAAGGCACCGCTGATCACAATGTCGGTCGTCTTAGTGGCCACGTGATATTTTTCGCGCCAAAAAATTGTTTATGTCGATCAGATGAGCCGGCTTCCAGCAGAACAACAATGGATCAGCCAACTTTAACAGACTATTACAGCACTAAAAAGCGTCCGATTGAAGGTATCAACCCTGCAAAGAGAAGAAAAGTTATCGACACAGAAGCAGTAGTGATTTCTGAAGTGCAAAGTACAAGGGAAAGCGCTAGAATCACTCGGCAAAGAGCGAAGACAAACGCTCCTAAACCGATTCGCGCGGTTAGGACAAGAAAAGCAAGGACAAAGAATTTGCCTAAAACTACCGAAAAGTCCGAGCTGCAGGCATTTTTAAGTCTAGGAATTAAAGAAGTTACTGAGGCTGAGAAGGTAGTATGTGAAGTGACATCGACTGAAGATGACCACGAGGTTGAACGTGCGCCTTCGAAGGAGACGCCATCTTTGGAAAGATCTTCAACGCGAAGAAGAAAGCTACGACTAAAACAAGTTGGAAATAAACTCGAAACGCAAGGATCGGACGCAGATATTTTCGAAAATACGAAAGAAAAGACTGCTTCTAGAACGCGTAGAGGTAAAAGAACCCAAAAGAAAGAAAGCGAAGTTACAGATGAAGTAGAAAAGCTAAAAGAGTCTGGGTCTGTTGAAAAGAATGTTGAAAATGAAATCACAGAGGATACTAAGGTCAAGGATAAATCAGCCTCAAGCAAGAATCAAACTAAATCCAAACAGTCAATCATGGTTCCTGAGAAATCTCCAATCAAGACAGTTTCTTCCAGGTCTGGTGGGTTGAAGATTAATCCTTGGATCTCAGAACAAGCTAACAGGGTTCTTCTTAGCAGAGGACAGGCTGCTTTACTTCTCAGCCAGCAAAAGAATGCAGACACCCAACAAACTCGCCCAAGAAGTAAAGAAAAGAAACCTGTCGCTGAGAAGAGTAGGTTGACAGAGGTTAAAGCTCAAGAAGGGCTGGAGAAAGCTAGAGAGCTCATTAAGAAGATGAGGACTTTAGAAGCTGAGTCTTCTAAGTCTAAAGATAGCACCACTGTTGATACGTCTGAGAGGCTGCACAAGCTGGCAAATAGGCAGGCTACAGAGAGGGTGTCAGATGATTCTGCAAGGTAAGAGCATAAGGTGTAGTGTCGATTTTGTGTTTATGTGAAGGGGCTTTCATTTATTAGCATTTGGAGCGGGGGCAGCAAAATCGTAGGGGGGAGCAAGTACAGAATACCTGACCAAAGACATTATTTTAGTATAAAAAGGTATAACTAGCTAAAACTAGTGTGAGCTGCGTCAGTGTTTCTAATGAAACAGTAATGATGAAAAGGTAAATTATACACCGTGAAAAGATGAAAAAACTTACTGACGTTTCGGACGCTAGTCCTTCGTCGGAGTAAAAGAGAAAGAAGTGGTAGAAAGGAGTGTTTATATATGATAGAATAAGACAAAAGAATTGGCTTTCATTGGTCTTATTCTATCATATATACACTCCTTTCTACCACTTCTTTCTCTTTTACTCCGACGAAGGACTAGCGTCCGAAACGTCAGTAAGTTTTTTCATCTTTTCACGGTGTATAATTTACCTTTTCATCATTACTATTTTAGTATAAATGAAGTCTTTTGAAGACTACGCAAGAACAATAGAAGATTAACGAGTGCACATCATTTGGCAATACTACATCTGCAAATGGTTAGACCTTCTCTGGCCTTGGATGAACACGCTAATAGCAGTCCAGTCCCTAATTAAGTTGAGACGTTAATAGAGGACCACTAGTTTATCAGTTGAAGGAATAACTATAGAATACCCTGCCAAATGAAAGCCATTTCTAAGGAATGTGCGTGGAATAATTGGTAATTAATTCTTCATATGAATTCTCAGTGCATTTTTCATCCTGTCTCTCAGCCTACATGCCTTCTCAGCCTATGAACCCTAACCCCAAAGAGTATAACTATGTAAATCAAAGCTATTAAATGCAATGCTTTACTTCCTCACTTCGTAGTCACGTAGGCAGCCCACAATAATACTTTTCCTTGTGGGGTATTCTATAGTTGTATCCAGTTGAATTACTGTCAAGTGTTATCCTCTATAAACAAAGTTGATTATTATTTATTATTCTGCAGCTCATCCAAGAAACCTCCAGCTCACGAGAGATTCCATTCTTTGGCACAACCAACACCACCGCCATCAACAGCATCCATTACCCTCCCTCTTCCTTATAAATACAAAGTTCTTGGCGAGATGTTCACAAGCTGTGACACCATCCTCAACCTTCTGGGCCAAAGAAAGGAAGCTTGTACCTTTGAAAAACTCAAAGAATCAGTTCAACAAATGTGTAGAAAGTAAGTGAAGTCAGAAAATAACCATTCTAAGGCCAAAGAGGCCACACTATACTTTTACAGTAGATTGCATATCAATGACCCCAGTCTGATGCTCAGGATTTTCACGTTGGTTCTACTTTTCAAGTTGGCTAAAAGTTTTCCTATATTTTAATGTAATTAACAGTGGATTCCAAAGAGTGGCTCTTCTTCCACTGGATTCCAATTGGAGTTTAGAAGTTGATTTTTGCGGAGGGACGAATGCCGGAGAACCTGGAAAACCCTTGAAGCACAGGAGAGAACCAACAAACAACTCTACTCACACACGACACTGAGCTCAGTGGGAATCGAACCCAGGTTGCAGTGTTGAGAGGGGAGTCGCTCTCACCGCTACGCCATGTGTGATTCCTGTGCTTGTGCATTTATTGTAATTTAATTGTTCCCCCCTTATTTTGTTGTTAAATGTATATAAAAGAAATCACTGACTTGTTTTTTGTTTTACTTTCAAAGGAGATTTGAGAAGACCCACTTGGCACAGATGCTTTTCCTCTATCCGTCATGTTATGATGCTCAGCAAGTGCGCAGTAGTTCCAAGTCAGCATCTTATAACCTAGTAATCCAATTTGGGCCGGGCAAGAACTCTACCGAAAACAGGCTGAAAGTCCCACCAGCAGAACTGTTGTCCAGGAAAAAGAATTTCCAGCAAAACCTTCTTACAGTCACCAAGAGACACCATCAGGTAAAGTTAGTATTAAAAATACAATGAAATTTTTTTTGCTAGGTGATGGTTAGTTTAGAGAAAAAAGTATTTCTAACGACTATCATGGCTCCAGAGGCTCTGAAGCATGGGTAGGCTGCACCGCTAATATTCTGCCTCTTACCAATGTGATCCAGTATTGTTTTTCTGGTGGACTCAGTGTTGTACATTGAAGTCCAAAATGGCACACAGAGAGGCTGAGTATGTTGCATCAAAACAAGGCATCCATGTCAAAGTGCAAAGTAATAACATGATGCCAAGATACACTTGTTCTGTCATTCTTTTCTACTTACATTCAGGAATGTGACAATTTTGCAGCATCAAATCATAAGAAATCAAATGTTAATTTGTAAAATTTGGCCCTGGATGCCTCGTTCTCAACTGACTGTGCACCATTTTGGATTAGGTGTCTGTGGGTAGAGTTGTTTGTTGGCTCTCTCTTGTCCTTCAAAGATTTTTCTCTGTGCTCTCCAGTTTTCCTCCCTCCACAAAAATTAACTTCTAAATTCTAATTTGATCTATTGGCTGCCTCACCGAGTGGGTTTTTAAACCTATTAAGATTTCTAATTCCATTTGGAATAGTCCCTTTTCTCTTCCGTAAAAACCGCTGTGTTTTAAGACTGAAGACTCATCTCCACAGGCTTAGCCTCGCTTAAGAGTAAATCATTTGCAAATGTCAACTTTAATGTAAAGAATGTGCAGCTTGAACAATGACTGATATACGAGGCTTAGCCTGTGCAAATGAGTCTGTGTCTTCAAAAACAGCGGTAAGCATTGAATGTGAAACTGGTGTCTTGTCAATTGGCTGATAAATAGCTAAATGGTCCCTTCTAAGTTGTCATTTTGAGCTGAGAAGCAGAAAGAAATAACATTAGTGCTTCTGGTTACCCTTATATCTAAGTTAATTGCTATTATTAAAGTCATGCTTTTGTTTTAGACTTTTCTAAAAGGCCTGGAAACACCACTGAGCATTGACGATGAGAAGATCATCCGATGGCATCCACAGTTTCGGCTCGACGACGTTCCTGATATTGAAAATATGCCACTTCCTGAAGCCCCTGTCATTAAGACAATCACTTCTGCGCAAGATGTTCTGGATAAGGGACGAGGATTTCTTGCTCCGAAGGTTAGAGATTTGTCTGTTTTATTCTAGGGATGCATGTTACGTCATAGCCACCATCTTGGTTGACAATATCAAAGCATTCCTCATTAGCTTCTCTTGTTAGATCAACCACCATGGTGGCTCTTTCATTGTGTGGTTCCATACTCCACTATGAAGAAATTTTGAAAAAGTCCTCCCACACCTTCCCAAGGGAATTTCCAATTTTCTTCCACTCATCCCTTGTAATTTAGTTTTTGCTCTGACCCGCCACCTCCATTTTCTGGAGCCACACATTTATATCTCGAGGGATTGGAGAATTTTAGTGGAAAAATATAACTTGAAGAAACACAACTGCATTTTAAAATAATGTACCTGTATTCTTATTTTTTGATGATTTTGTAGGTAGAGAAAGCTCTCCAGAATGCAGCGATGAAATCAAAGGAAAAATCCAGAATCGAAATCACGTATGACAGTCAGCCTAAAGTTGAAGAGAGCAACTCAAAAACCAGTAATATGAAGGTCAATAAAGCACTAAAAGGTGTCTCACAGGATTTATTAAACAAGGTTTGTAAGGATTCAAAAATAGTAGATATCGGAGTTACACTCTATTGCCTTCAAACAATTGTGTCAAGTTGAGGTATTTGGGTCAATACAATGAAATGTATAGAAACTGACCAAATGTTGACCATTGACTCCGACGAAGGACTAACGTCCGAAACTTCAGTTTCCATTTTCACTACGGTGTTCAACTTATAATTCTAGGATAAAATGTAACAATTGTTTGAAGACAATAGAGTGTAACTGTGACGTTGTTGTAGCCCTGTCACACAGCTTTGTAACATTATACAACTTTTGAAATGTTGACCATTGACTCCGACGAAGGACTAACGTCCGAAACGTCAGTTTCCATTTTCACTACGGTGTTCAACTAAGTTATAATTCTAGGATAAAATGTAACAATTGTTTGAAGACAATAGAGTGTAACTGTGACGTTGTTGTAACCCTGTCACAGCTTTGTAACATTATACGACTTTTGAATTACTATTGTATCGAGATCAGTAGACATTCAGTCGTTCTTGAGTAAAGGTGATTGACAATCTCAACTTGTGTCTCTAAACTGTCCTCTTAAAGACAGCCAGAACTTTACAGTAACTCGGATATCTGCTATTAAATTCTTCCCTTGCTGCATTCCATGCTGTCCATAAGAATGTGAAACAATGGCAAAAGAATAGCTGCATAAGCTCAGCTTTCTGTTTAGTTGAATAACATTTGAATTTGAGTTTTAAAGCTGTATCTAGTTTTAAAACAAATTTGTAAGAACCTTTACATGAGTCAGGAGTAAAAGGGTGATGCTTTTAAATTACTGTAATCCAGAACGAGTGCAGTGTTGTATATTAAATGATCCCTTATGTTACGTCATAGTCATTAACATATTGGGAATATAAACCTTCGTATCTTAAAGAACCGACATTCAAATGATGAAATATTTTCACAATCAACTATCCACTATCTGAAGAATCAATTCTGAAAATCTTGTGTAAAGGCTTATAAGCACTTTAAGTCAGTCAGTCTGCTTTTTTCCTGATGTATTAGACAAAAAATGCATTGTAATGATCAACATTCGTATAAAATCTTGCAGATTCGTCAAAAGGAAGCAAGAAAGCTAGAAGAGAAACTCATGAGAGATCCCGTACTGGACAAAAACATGGCAATGCAAGAAAGACTTCCAGAACTATGCCGCATACTAAAAACGTATCCTTTTCTAATTTGTACCCTGGGCATGGTGATATGAAGGGTAGATTGTACGAGCTGTAGTTGCATGCTGCACACATTTAAAATTGCATTTTTCACTGCCATCAATCAAAAAACCAGTTAGTATCTCTTATATTCCATTTTAACAACGAGTCATTGAAATATTGGAGTTTGTAGAACATTTAAAATCGTAGTAAAAGTGCAATATGACCCATGCATCCTTCAATCCATACACACAAAGAAATTTAAATTTATAAAGGTCTGTGAAGCCAAAGCTTTTTACTTTTAAACGTTACCAAATATAGTTCCGTTCCTTAATTTGTAATCAGTTATTTTACAACAGAGAAAAAGGCAGCTATTCCACTAGAAGATGCCACAGTTAAACTCTCTGAAAGCTATAAATCCTCATTATCTCCAGGTAAGTAGATCAGTGATACCTTTTAGATTTAGAGGTGTGGTGCAATTAACATATATCAGTCCTGAGCTTCAGATTTTTTTTCTGGAAACATATTTATGGCTGCTTCTTCTAGAGAAGTGGCAGCTCTGAAATTGAATGATTTTCCAGGGCCGTAGCCAGTGGTCTTGCAAGGTGGGTGCACAGGCAATGGAAATAGAACTCCTTCTAATTTAACCCTCTTGAGAAGTGAGCAATTATCAAGGTCATGCTCCTTCTCTGTGGCTGCTCCTGAACTCTGGAACTCACTTCCAATATCTCTCCGAAATGCATCAAGTCTAGCCTTATTTAAAACTGAACTTAAAACTTATCTCTTCAAATTAGCATATTCTATATTTTTGTTGTTGTCTTTGTCGTTTGTTTACTAGCGCTTAGAACAGATTTGTATATTTTGCGCTTTATAAATAATAATTATAATAATTATTACTTGGAGGAAGAAGAAAAATGCACTAGGAGCCGATTAAATGAATGGAAAAATTTCCCGAATTGCTATTAGACATTGTTCTAGTTCCAAATTCGGTAAAGTAAAGAATGCACAATTACTTCAACAAAAACGCTTTGAAATTTTACAGACCTTCATTGGAACACATGAATGTTCTACATAAAAATTGAGTCTAACTCTGAGCAACAAAAAACTCAAAATGCAACCAATTTATTTTAACTCCGATGAGCATTGCAACCAATACATTTTAACTCTGATGAACACTGCAAACAATATATTTTATACTGCGACAAAGGACTAGCATCCGAAATGTCAGTTTTTTCATCTTTTCACTGTGTAAAATTTAAACTTTTATAATAGCCAATATTGACAGATATTCTATCTATTATCATATATAAATATATTAATATTTTTTGCAGGACAAGTTGAGGAGCACTTGAAGTTGTTATCACAAATAGCACCAGAATGGATCTCTGTGCTGATAGTACGCAGGTGTCCGTACATCAAAATCAATAGGAAAACAGACATCAACTCTGTAATCAAAAGGGTTACACAGACAGAACTCAAATAACTTACTGTAATTTTAAAGAATTGATTGCAGTACCTTAATTGCATACACTAGATTCATCAGTTGTAGTAATCGGTGCAGGGGTTGAGAAGGCCATGAACTAGCCAAAGAGTCTAAGTGAACTGCTCTTTAAGGACGTTTAGAAAATCAATGACCCCAAGTCCTGAAGGAAATCGTTCTGGACCTGGTTTACGAAGCCTGGATAGGGCTATGTCACTGGTAAATCTCATAAAGTTTTTGGAAAACAGCATCTACTTATCTGCTGGATAAGGATTTATTCCACGGATAGCACTATCCAGGCTTCGTACAACTGGGCCCTGGGGGACTAAACAATGAATTTCATCTTTTTGTACAAGAAAAGACTGCCAATTATTTCTTCCCTCAGAACAATTCCTCTAGGAAATCAATGCAAGGGTTCTATGTAGGTGCCTATTACAGTGCGCCATGCAAGAGTATGACCGGTGATGATGTATTGGCATAAGTCTGCGAACAGGCTTTTGTGCATTAAACTGACACACTTCAAAGCCAAGCTGGAGTGTAAAAGCTTGTTTGGTAGCAAAACACTTGTGCATGGAAGATTGTGCGTTGCACTGTAACACATGGCAGATACTACTGTCATTATTTATCAATAGAGAGGCAAGAGATTTTCTTTACCTGTTATGGCTATACGTGCATCAAGAGTTCTGCGCTACTGCTCTAAGTGCATGCTCAAGGGGACAAAAAGTGGGACCATGGGTCGTACAAATTGCTATATTTTAATCATATTTTTCTCATCTATCACAATCTTCATTAAAAATTTAATTCCTAACTTAAGCTAATTCCAAATCAAATATACCAAAATATAGCAACGTTTACAACCCACTTTCCCACTTTTTGACCCCCCTGAGAATGCGCTTAGAGCAGTAGTGCGGAACTCTTGATGCATGTATACTCGCACTTGAATTACAACCAGTTTTAAAAGTCAGCCATAGCACTTAACCTTAAAAAGTAGTATGTTCATTTTAAAGTTTACAATAAGATTTTTAGTTATTTTTAAAAAGTTAGTCATTCTTATTGATATGAAATGTTGTACAGCGTTAGGATCTGGCAGTTGTTATGCCTTTATAATAGTTGCGTGTTGAGCAACATTGATTTCCATCCATAAACTTTGATGCCATGTGCTTTTGGCCAAAAGAATTACATCGGTGACATTTGTTTCTGTGAAGAATTTCAATATTCTATTGCTTTTGGGTTGGTTGGTAGGTAGATACATGTGGGGGATGTATGGGTGGGATGGAGGGTGCATGGGTGGGATGGGGGGTGCATGGGTGGGATGGAGTATGCATGGGTGGGATGGAGGGTGCTTGGGTGGGAGGGTGGGATGGAGTATGCATGGGTGGGATGGAGGGTGGGAGGGTGGGATGGAGTATGCATGGGTGGTATGGAGGGTGCTTGGGTGGGATGGAGGATACATGGTTTGGAGAGTCCATTTGTTTATTGGTGGTATGGAGGGTGCTTGGGTTGGTTGCCAGGATAGAGGGCACAGTGGGATAGAGGGTGGTTGGGTTGGATGGAGGGTGCTTCGGTTGGTTGGTATGGAGGGCGCAGAGTTAAGTATGATTCATTGGCAGTAATCCTGGTACGAAAATAATTATCTTAATTAAGTTGCATTTATAAATAATTTTATTGCATCCCCTTCCCAGGTCTTTTACTGTAAAGGATTTCCAATTTAGAATTTTTCTTTACAAAAACCAAACAAAGTTTCTTAATTTATTTAGAACATTTCTATAATTTAATTCAAAAATAATATTAAAATTTTCGTTCCCAAAAATAGAATTGCACAGCTAAAAACAAATCAAAACAGAATATCAAAAATAGCTGTTTGAACCATAAAAACCCCCAAAAAATATATTTCATTTATGCAAATCTTCATGCAGTAGGTCCATCAGTCTCTTCCAAATCCTATTCCTTTTCCCTGGTTTCCATGGATACCTGGGTTCGGCTGAACACTCATTTAAGATAGGATCCAATTTATTAGCTGCATATATAGGCGACCTCTTTAATATACCTGGCTCCGCCCAAATGGACACAAGCAAATCTCGGCAGATATTGTGTAAGTTATTTGATAGTAAGGTACTGGTGCAAAGGCTTGATTTCTTATTGCAAAGAGACATGCAGTCAAAGAACGTACAATCGTGGTTTCCAGAGCAGTTACCCTGAGCCATGTACTCTTTCATCTGCTGAGCTGTGAACACTGTGTCAATGTCCAGTGCAACAACTACCCCATCTTCATTAACTCCAAAATTACCAGGCTGAACATCACAATGATCAAGCTTTCCAAGTGAGGTTTTTTTGAACTCTCTAGCCAAGTCAAGAAGTTCCTGTGCTATGTGAACCCTCTCAGCCCATGGTTTGGGCTTCTTAAAGAACACATCTAAATAGTTTTCCAGATTTTTTACCCTTTCGACGGCATAAAAGACCCCACAAAACCCATAGACTCTTGGTATATGCTTCATCTCTTGTAAGAGTTGTAATTTGATGAATTCCTCTTGTTGGAGAAGCTGCCAGAGGCTTCGCATGTCGGCAAAGGAAAAGTTTGTAAGAGGATGAGGATGAGGATGGTACAACAGTGTAAGAATGTCCTTGGGGGTTTTCTGTTCTTGTAGCTTTTCAAAGTGGACTTCATTAAGGATATGTTCATAGACGAAGTTTAAATACTCTTTTAGGTAATAGGATGGCTTCTTGGAAGAATCTAAACAAAAAGTTTATTTATTTACTCATTTTGATTTCCAATATTGGAGTAATGAAATGCAATGATTCTTATGTCGAAACAATAAAGCATGCCTCTATTAAATAAAGTATTATCTTGAGTATTTGCTTTCCCTTCTGTGTTGTTACTAAAGCCGTTCCAGTTGAGTGATAGCGACTAATAGTCACTAAATAAAAACTATTAGGTAGTGACTATCGAGATTTTTTTATTATGGATAGTGTATATACAAAGTATTAGCACCCTAATATGTGTTAAAGTGATCAGGAAAACATCAGTGAAGTGATGTCATTGATATTTTTACTAGTGAGGATATTAAAAACATTTGTCACGGAGGTCCTGGGTGTAGTTCGTATGAAAAATTTGAGCAGTGCATCTCCCAATAAAACACTAATAATAAAATAAATAATAAAGTTGTTTAAGCTGCGTTCATAATGTATGGCAGGGGGGAAGTGGGCAGGTGACATTTAGGGGGGGATGGGCAACTTTTTATCTGGAACATGGGGTAATGCACAATTTTTGGAAGAAGCTACAAGCCTTGCTTAGGGGGGATCATATTTTTTTGCATGAATTTAATGAAGGGGGGGGGGTGGGGTTGTTGGGAATTATTCTGGACATTTCAAATTTTCACCTGCCCCTCCCCCTTTGCCATATATTATGAACGCAGTCTTACCTTTATCTGAATTAGCTAAAATATAGGAAAGCCTTGAGTCTTCATAATCATAGCTTCGAGTTCTTGCTTTACTCTTAAAAACCACCTTTTTGTGTTTCCATTTCCCAGTGAATACAATGGTGGAGTTTTTGTGTGTTATACAACTTGATAAAGTTAGTTTCTTGGTGACACAGAGATCATGACAGAGGTTGCCACCAACCTCATGATTGAAATATCCTGAGCACTGTAAGGAGAGGGAGAAGCCATTATATCAAAGGAAGGGATGAGTTAATAAACTGAAATAAAGTGATGCACAGTGCAAGAATTGAACCTGAGATCATTACGATGATGATGGATGGTGAGGATGATACATGATGATGATAATGGTACATGATGATGATGATGATGATACATGATTATGATACATGATGATGACCGTACATAATGATTATGATGCATGATGATGATGATACGCAATAATACATGATGATTATGTTGATGATACATGATAATGATGATGATACATAATGATTATGATGCATGATAATGATGTTGATTCATGATGATGATAATACACAATGATGATAGATGATGATGAAGAAGAATGATGATGATGATGAATAGAATGTGAGGCTACAAATTACGGAATGTACTCCAGTCAACATAGCTGCAGCGTCTGTAAGGCCAAAATCCTTCATTTATTTTGAATTAAAAAAAGCCAAAACTTTAATCATTGAATATAAAAGAATCCTTCCCAACCATAGCTTACATAGCAGGGATTTAGGAAGGTGGGGGGAAGGAAAAAGGGGAGGGCAACTTTCCCCTTCCCCTCCCCTACCTAGGCTACCCCAGTCCTAGATTTGAGTCCTAGATTTCGAAAATGTTGGTAAATTTGCATTAATCTTGCCCACACACCCACCTCCCTCACAGGCAATGACTGTCCTCCTGTGAGAATTTACGTAGACCCACTTGGAGAGAAAATAGCATGACCTCGGTGTCAGGAAAGTGGGGTCTTATTACGTCAGCCGGAAACGCATCAATTACGGTAGGACTTTTCTAAGCGTCATAACATTAAGTGGCTTTCCATTTTCATACCGAAATGTATCAACTACGGCAGTGACTTTAATCATGGATTATACTAAGCATCGTGATAAACAATGAAGTGGCTTGCATTGTATTAGGGATTAACCTTTAGATAATTGATTGGAGGATTGGGGGGGGGGGGGGGGGGGGGGATTTTGGTTGCGTGATATTTATTTCTTGGCTCAACACTTGCACGTATTTTTTGTGTACAGTTAGATATTTTTCTTCTAGCGAAGAGGTTGCACGATACTTTTTTTGAGGTTTAAGTGCTTGCTCGATATGTTTTGGGGGTTTACGCAACCCCCCATCAACTATCTAATGGTCCGTCCCTTAGCGGATGCATCTGAGTTTCAGTCATACTCTAGGCGCGTTCTTTATTAAACGTAGCGAAATAACAACGAAATGGCTTCCCAAGCAACGTAACATCGAAATGGCCTCATCGCCACATCGGAATGTACCGTCAGTTACATCAGAGCTTCACAAATCCCTATATAGCATTAAAATGGCTTCCCGTTGTTTTTTTTCACGGCTCATAAAAAAACAATTACTATAACGTCTATGGGGCGCCGTTTGTGTCAATAATACTTACGTGTTTTATATATACTAATGTCGTATTATATAAAACTTTCAACACCAAATATAATATATCATGTGTTTTATAAAACTTCCGAACTGAAACATATAACTTCTTCAGCAAAATATATAACTTCCTATCCTTTATAAAACTTCGCTACTCATGTAAAACTTCCAAAGGAAAATATAAAACTTCACGTTTTTTATAAAACTTCTTGTTGACGACAACTCTATTGGCCAGCGGTTGTTGCTGGGGCGCCACGTGAACGCGTAATTCGATACTAGCACTCCCTTATAATTCTGGTTGTAAGTAGTCATGGCGGATGAAAAACAAGAATCGATACTTAAACGATTGGCAGAGCTTATCAACAAGAGCTCAAAACAAGACAGTGAAAGTCAATCGAGTAGTCAAGAAGTGCCTGAAAATAATTTGCAGCGGCTGTTTCCTAGCATAAGAAGGTCTACACCATTGCCATCATCGTTCCAGGAGTCAAGAGTGAAAACAAGTACGGCGTTTAATCCACGTGCTAAAAAAAAACCTTACAGCCGACCAAGTAAGCCATCAAAGCCAGTAATAAGAGATGTTATATTATTGCCTGATCCACGAATGAACAATGTTCCTCGAGGACCGTTAAGGGAAGAACTGTATTTGAGAGAGCTAGTTGCGAGCGCCGTGGAAATTCCGTCAGAAATGAATGAGAACGAAATCCGCTCATTGCTTGAAGGTTTGTTTGCAGACAAACTCCAGTCACTAAACGGACACAAGTTCCAGTTCGTGAGGGTTGTGGGAAATAAGATAGTCCAACCCAAAATCAATCGTCAGTGGGATGCCAAGATGCTGAAGCATATTGCTGGACAGGGCCCGATCTACATTCGAAGCTGGGAGAGCATTGAACAAGATTTTGGTTGGGTGCCTGAAGAAAATGAAGAAGATACTGAGAATGAATGTACCGAAGTAACCGATGATGAAGAATTATTAAAGCCAACTTTTGGAAGCAAGCCAAGTAAGTCAAAATCTGCCTCTGCTATAATTTCTGTTGCTTCAGAGCAAGCCCATCGCTTTTCTGCATCTACCAGTCAGATACCGGCACCTACCCTTACCTCTTCTGCATCTACCAGTCAGATACCGGCACCTACCCATCGCTCTTCTGCATCTACCAGTCAGATACCGGCACCTGCCCTTACCTCTTCTGCTTCTACCAGTCAGATATCGGCATCTACCCTTACCTCTTCTGCTTCTACCAGTCAGATACCGACCATTGATGTGGATGCATACCCTACACCTGCAATTGCCCATACTTCAGCAGCCGGTCATGAAACTGGTTCACCAACCACCTCCTCTGTCATGTGCCCCACTTGCCACACTTCATTTCCTTTAAGCTTAATAGAAGAGCATGCTGATATCTGCTGTGAGAGAGTTGCCAGGGCTTCAGAGCTGGCTTATAGTAACCTGATGTTGACTATGGAAGTGGAAGATAATCAAGATAATCCAGCACAAGATGTTGACCACATGGCTCAAGAACGTGAAGAAGAGAAGTCTGAGCTCAAATACATAATAGAAAAAATTAAAGGGCGAGTTTCTGCGAAGTCATCACACATTGATGTACAAAGAAAATTCATATTTGATGACTATTTAGAGGGAAGAAAGAGGCCATGGATCAAAGCAGAAAACCGCTTGTCTGTAGTTTTCATTGGTGAAGCTGCTGTCGATGATGGGGGACCAAGAAGAGAATTTTTCACAGGTACAGAATAGTTTGCAATACTTAGAGTAAAAAAATATAAAATTTTTTAATGTAATAATCTTTTCTTTTTAGAAATTTTTGAACATGTGAAAAGACGTCTCTTTATCCAAGATGACAAAGATGGATTTGTTCCATTGGAAAGTACTGTGGCCTTAACAGAAGGCAGCTTTAAAGTTGCAGGAGAGCTGATGGCCATGTCCCTCGCTCAAGGTGGGCCTGCACCAAATTTTCTTGCCTCTTGGGTGTATGACTACTTGTCCTCAGGCCTTGATGGTGTGCCAGCCCAAATTGAGAATATCAAAGATAGCAAATTCAAAAGGGTTGCAGAAAAGGTAATTATAACTGATTAATTAATAAAGGGTGGTACAACTGAATCTAAAATTTCTGAGAAATACAGTAAAAACCTGCAAAAAAGAACCACTCTTTTTCTTGTATTGCAATATTGATTTAGTAAATTTGGACTTGTCTTTACCTATTTCCAAGGTAATCTCAAAAGTAGCTCTTTCAAGATGTGTGGTGAGAAAAATATATAAATTTGGAAAACTGGCTAAGATTGAGACTTGCACAAAAGAAACAAAGTGAGGAGATTAATAAAATTGGTTATTATAGAATTTAAAATGATCTGTTGATTCATCAATGTTTTGATGGAAATGCGTCTCCCACACTTCAGTTGGAATGAGAGATTCTTGTTCAAGAACAAAAAAGTGAAAAAGATATTTTCATTGCTTTATCTAGATAATGGCAGTTGAAACAGAAAAAGATCTGCAGGAGGTATTGACAGAAGATGATTCAATGGATATTTTAAATGAAGTTGGATATCGAGGAGTTCCTCAAAGAGAGAAGATTAAAAACAAAGACAAAATTCTAAGGTACCCAAATATTTTCATTATGAAATATGCGAATCTATATAATTTCTTGGTGTTTTCTCTTTGACATATTGGTGTGTGTAAACCCTGGGGGTGTCTTTAAACTTTTTTTGTATGGGGATGCTTCATCTGGACTCTTGATCCTTACCCTTTTACATTCCAAATTTCTGCAAAAAGATACCCCTTTACTAATATATATAACTTTTGCCTGAAAAGGTACTCTTTCAAGTATCTTTGCCTGTAAAGTTATTCCTTACATATACCTCAAAACAACTGATTGGAGAGACTTGAAAAAATTCAAAAACATGACTGACTGCAATGTCAAGATATTTTTACACTTACTAATTAATTTTATTCTTTAGATCTGTGTATGTCAAGGTGTATGTAGAGCCAAAAATTCCGATGCTTAATCAGATGGCCAAAGGATTAGAGTTGTATGGGGTACTGGATGAGATTACGAAGAATAAAGAGGAAATGAGAAAGGTCTTCACCTTTGACAACTTCGAAGAGCTAACAAATGCATCCTTGCGGGCCCTTTGGTCTATTAATTTTTCTCTCCCTCAGAAGTTGAAGGAAGATGAAATTATTACCTACAAGGCGTTTGCAGACTTTATTTGTATGGTAGAGTATGAAGGTGAGAAACAAAAACTTGGCACTTCAATAAATAGATATTTCAATATTCACTTTGTGAAAAAATAAGCTGGGGTGCATAATTCTTAATACCAAAATGGGCTACAATTTGTCATGAAATAAAAAATGGAGTTAAAAATACATTTTATGGAATACATTTATGGAAAATGGTTTGGATCAAATATGTGAATCTTATTGGGCAGAAAAATCAATGAGCTATATGAGCTTAGTAGTTATAAGTCAAGAGATTTAAAAAAATATTTTTTAAGGTGGGATTTAATAATAATAAAATGTCTTAAGGATAATAAATGTCTTTATTCTTAATAAGATAAAACATACATATCTTATGTAACAAATTCAATGTAGATCGCTTACATAATAATATATTTAAACTAATTATATACAATATACAAGTAACTGTAAAAAAATTGCTTATGATTAATGCATTTCTATTGCATGGAAAGAATAGTACATATTTCTCTATAGCAATATCTTCATTCAGTTGTATTCTTGGAATTTCAATTTAATGCCAAGCTTATAGCCATATTGGCCATCTTGGAGATACCTGTAATTTTTTTTTTGTTATTGTTGTTTGAAGTAGAGCCATGCTAGCCTATATCTGGTATTTATATTAACCAACACAAATTTCTGATAATCTTTATCTTGTTACCAACAGGCATGTCAAAATATGAGGTATCTCTTGCAGATGTTCTAAAATTCATCACTGGCTGTACACAAGTACCTCCCCTAGGGTTTTCAAAGAAAATTGCCATCACTTTTGTTCATGGATGTGAGTCAGGATGTAAATGTCGCCCAACAGCCTCAACATGTGCACTGGAACTCAGGCTTCCAATACACATAAAATCATTTGATGATATGGTATCATGTGGGGTATCCATGCTCAAAGAATGTTTTGGATTTGGAAATGTCTGAGTTTGCGTCTTCAGCTAACACAGTGGAGTATAGTTTAAGGTTTTGATGATTCTTTCTCTCAGATTTTAACAATTGGCTGAATACATGATGCATAGATATGATGCTGTGTTTGAGTACACCAGTAATTCTGTTGCTTAGTTTTCAATTCCATGCATTTCAACAAAAGTGAGTGCAAGTCTTTGTATTGTTGAGGTTGTGACTTTTTTACATTAGCATAGGTGATTACGAACATTCTGACACCAAGCTAAGACTAAGCCTGAGTTAATAGTCTGTAATCAGGGAACACAGTGGTTTTTGACTTATAATTTGAAACTGGTTCATTGTTTTCATTATTTAGAACACTTAATCTATCAAAAAAGTAATGAATTATTAAACTGTTGCTGTTTAGTGGCTTAGCTGGTAGGAATAAAAAATGAAGTGCACTGGTCTGTGCACTTGTTTGACTTTTAGATTTACAGAGTATAAAATAATTTACATATCAATGTTATGGTACCACGTTATGTAATAAGTAAGAAATAAATATTGAGGTACCAGCTAAACTTAATGTGTTATCAGCATTTGGTTCTGAAATATTTAAATTTATTCTTCATATGTTTTTATAGGTACGAATATAGTCAATAAACTACCTATTATCTTTAGATCATAGACTCTTACTCTCATACCAGGAAATTACTACATTGTGCAGCATAGGATACATGCCAAATGGATAAATTACGATTTGTATCATCATGCTGTAGCCACTCTCTGAATGACTCTGGCTTTAAATGCATTCAATAGCTGCAAGCATACTGATATGAATGTCAAAACTGAAAACAAGGATAATATACACTTTAAATAGTTTTAAATTGCTTAAATGCACATTAAGAATTGCCAATAAATTGCCTTAGCAAAGTCATGGTTTGATTATAATGTTCAATACCATGATTACCATCATCACTTAGAGGGTTAATAAGTAGCTGCAAAATTGCCTCATCACCTTCTTCTAGGCTCACTGAAGACTGTGGGATTTTAACAGTGTTGCTTGTTTGAATCTGTGGTAAGGGTGCATCATAATCAATTCCATAGCTTTGAATAACATCCTGAGTAGAGTTGCACATGTGATGAACCCCATTCATCCACAATTGCAAAGGGGTGTTTGAGTGCACTGAAGACAAAGGATGATTGTTCCATTGCATAATAAATTCATCAATAGATCTGTTTAATCGTGGAAGGAAAACATAATGAATTCCAAACAAATGTAGCTCATTTGAGGGATCAAGCATGTTTTCTGATTCCATATAATAGAAGAGATCCCTGTAATAGCCTATAACACACTGCCTGAGATCTCGCCAAAGCCGTTCAATGCGTTGATTATGTACAGACCTCCCTGTGATAAAAGGGTTGCACGATGGGCCCTTTTCTTCTAGCATAAATCGAGCAACACCAATGTTCTCTGTTCCATAATCACTGCGTATTCGCTCAGGACAACCGAACTTTTCTATCGATTCAATAAACAGTCGTAGGACTGTCATTGCCTCATTGTTGGAAGAGCATCTTAAAAATGTTATTGCTCTGGAATAGCCATCTATTGCTCCATGAATGACTAATCGCCACCTAATCAACTTATGATTTCCATCTATGTGCCTAGAGACAACAGACATAAGTTAAGACAGAGAATAGTACTTTCATGGGAGAAAAGGGTTTTTTACTCACCATAATGCATTAGGAGCAGGAACATTGTAAACCCGTCTCTTAATTGTGTAGCGCCGTCTCATCTCTCTTCCTATTGGATCAACTCTAGTAAGTGACTCCCTTAAGCGTCGTCTCTGTACTTTTACACCCCTTCCAAGTAAGGCTCCTCGGACCATTACCTCACCTGAATTTGGGCAAACATTTAGAATTGAATCTACCATAGCATCCAGCTCTTGATCAGTCATATCACTGAATGCAGGGGTTTCATCCAACCCAAACTCCCTCCTCCGTCTAATGATAGTACTCCTCGATACTCCTAATAAAGAACTAATTTTTGTCCATGAAAATCCCATTTCTCTCAATCCTTGGAGGTGATCTATATCCACAATAAATCTTGGCCTTCCACTAGTAGCTTTCTCACTAGAGGCAACTGCAGACATCGACACTGTTGTACTCTCACATTTTAAAAGGTCAAAGTACTTGTCGGAGAAACACTGATATATTTCCATCAATTGTGAAAGGGCATTTCCAATTTCACATGCTTGTGAGGTCGGTTCTTGGTTAATTTCGATAAGCGATAAATACCAAAAAAGAATAACAACCTGTTCTTCTGCGAGTCTCAACATCGTTTGAAATTTGCCCTTCTCGTTACAATCTAAGTTTCCTTGAAGTTCACAGTATATAGCAGGCAGGCCATTCAAAAAAATCTGAAGATCGGTCAAAACGTCCACAAGAGCAGCCGCCATTTTATCGTGTTTGAAAGAGCATAACCTGGGAACGAAATAAGGAAACCGCTGGCCAATAGAGTTGTCGTCAACAAGAAGTTTTATAAAAAACGTGAAGTTTTATATTTTCCTTTGGAAGTTTTACATGAGTAGCGAAGTTTTATAAAGGATAGGAAGTTATATATTTTGCTGAAGAAGTTATATGTTTCAGTTCGGAAGTTTTATAAAACACATGATATATTATATTTGGTGTTGAAAGTTTTATATAACACAACATTAAGTATATATAAAACACGTAAGTATTATTGACACAAACGGCGCCCCATAAACGTCGGCTAAAGATAGAAAAATAGCTACTTCCGGTCCAGGATGTTCGCCCAGCGAGGTAACTGTATTTACATATTTCACGTATTTATTCATTTCCTTCTCAAGTACTATAAAATATTACTTAATAAACTAAACCTCCATGCTATGAATAACGTCAGGCTAAATCAACATTTGTATACCACGCATTACACACTCCAATAAAACTCAAATATAAATGGTGCAGTGCAAATTATATAGAACCCATGCAGTAAAAACCATGAAATAAAAACAAAGTTGATACTGACAAATGGCACTGTTTAGTGAGTAATAGTTGCTAGCACTCAACCAGAATATTCATCATACAAAGACAAATTCACAAGAGACCATTTGTGGCTTTTGTTTAATAAATATTCTGGTTGAGTGCTAACAACTATTAGTCACTAACAATCAACTCTGTCTTTATTTCATGGTTTTTACTGCATGCGCTCTATCCGTGAAAAAGTTCACTAACAAAATTATACAAATTAGTGCAAAGTTTTGTATGTCTACAGTCTACTGAGGTCTACTGAACTTATTAATTTGTGCAATTTCTTACAAACATCTACAAGGATATATGGGGTGCACCCCATCTATACTCACCAGTCTAGTGATGATTTTACGACGAGCATGTAGTGCTTGGCAACTCCATTCCTTCTGCCATATTAGCGATATCCCTTGAGGTACAGTTCGATTAATACTGTCAAGGAATCCATATAAGAAGTAAATGATCAGGAATAAAAAAATTATGCATAGTGAGAGCTTTTTTTTGCTTCGAATTGGTCGACAACAACGTCGTCTCATGACTCTGAAAAGATTGTTTGACTTCCGGCATTTTGTTACATTAAGGAATGCGGTTAATGGGGTGAATCTGCGAGTTACGGATCAGCGGTTGTTGCGTGATAAAGAAAATGAAAAACAGAGATGAAGGGCAAAAATATATTAAAATGATAAAAAGAAAACAGAATAAAAATACTTAGGAAAAGAGAGAGAAAGAAGGAGAGAAAGTTGATGGAAGTGAATGAAAGTTTAACGGAAGTTAATATCTGCGGGGCCGGGTTACGGGTTAAATTGAGTGGCTTGGATGCATGGATGGATGGACGGACGGACGGACGGACGGACGGACGGACGGACGGATGGATGGATGGATGGATGGATGGATGGATTAACGGATGGATGAATGAATCGATGAATGAATGAATGAATGAATAAATGGATGGATGGATGGATGGATAGATGAATGAATGAATGAATGAATGAATGAATGAATGAATGAATGAATGAATGAATGAATGGATGGATGAATAGATGAATGAATGGATGAATCGATGAATGAATGAATAGATGGATGGATGAATAATAAAGAAGAAAAAAGACTTACAAACTGAAAATTCAGTACAAGAGAGAGAAAGAAACAAAGAAAGAAAGAAAGATAGAAATGAAGAAAAAACATTCATGACTCCAAACCAATAACTTTAAATCTTCATGTCCATTTTAGGTTCTTCTGCTTTTGTCACTTCTAATACTCCACTAGGACCAACCCAACATCGTTGAACGTGACGCCAAGCTAGAACACCGGAAATACTGTCAAGTCAACATCCAAGTCACTTCCGGTAGTCGCAGACCAGAAGTTCGGGTCAGTATTTCAAGCAAATCCCAATGACAATTCCAAACTTTCAGTCTTGTTTATGTTTTACAAAACAGAGATATTCCTTGGTGAGGATTGTTGGGGTGTGAATAGTAGAATCCTAAACATCTTTGGCCTTTTAAAAGTGGGTCAAAGGCAGAAGTATACCAATCCACCGCACCCGTATTGTGACGCTCAACTATCGGTATGCAAGCCAGAAGCTAGCTTGGGGAGCTTTGTTTCACACCAGTGACGGCGCGTGCCTCTATTGTACTAACAGAAGGATTCCACTCTAGACCAATCAGATCACAGGAACTTGGCATCATATTGACAGGTCACACAATAGGCGTGACATTCGTTCGTTTTAGTCGAGGGGGCCGAATATTATGATTTTATATGCCTTGCTCAGCGGAAGTTTCGTCATTTTAGGTATGAAGTTTCAAAAAGGCAAGAAATACGTTTGATAAGAAGTGAGATCTGAGGAAAACAGACGAAAAACACCAGTGTTGGGATCAACAACTTTATTTTCGCTACAAATAGTTAGTAATTACCGCCACGATGCCGAGAGTCGTCCCGGAACAAAAACAGAAATACGAAAACGATGAGACGTTTAGGAAGTTGGCGAGAGAATCCGAGGTATAGACAAGTTCTTTCAACTTCTTTCACTATGAAATCGCTGAAATAATTTCAGTCTTGACTTCAAAAGAAAATCTCAAAAATCATTTGATTATTTTCCAGGTAAAATACACTGCTTACAGAGATAGATCGCACGAAGAAAGAGTTGTGCGATTTCAGACTGAAATACGCGATGGTCAAGCTCACGTTGTAAGGAATATATAACTGATTTTTTAGAAAAACTTGTCGTACTTATGGTTGGAATTTTGAAAAATTCAATTAGTTTAAACCTCACCAAATTTCTAATCTCGTTTTAGGCATACGTTTCTTCGGGAACGAATTTTATCCTCACATTTCCAAAGAACGAGGATGGAAGTATTTCTAAAGAATATTTAGACTTTGAGAGAGAGCCAGGAAAGGTATTTATGATCTTGGGCAAAAATATTAAAACATTTTATGAATAAGAATTAAAAAAAAAAAAGAAGATTACCATATGTTGGCATCTAGCTTGTTTGCGGGTTTGAGAATTTTTTATTTACAATAGTTTCAGTTTTAGATGCTTTGGGAATATTGCCAGGATTGTTAATAGTTTTTGAACTTTTTACTAAATTCCAACATGCTTTATACTCTTGGAAAAGAGTTTCTTTTGAAGTTAATTTTTTATTTCCTTTTAAGAGTAATTTTAGACAATTTTCTTCTAAAACAGCTGGTTAATGAAGTTACCGAATGGTTTTATTCAAAACAGCGCTTCTGGATAGAACTTGCAACCGCAATTTCGGTTTTAAATTGTCTCGTCTTTCTCACCATCATCGGCACAGGAAACGCTTCAGCCGTCAAAAAAAAACCATTTTTTTCTTTATTCCAAATATTTCGGCATGAAATATACATCCGGTAAAATCTATAAAGTAGAAATGTCCCAAGATATTATGAAAGGTTTAGATATTTTTGTGCACGTGCGACGGGTGGAAAGCTTTGAATAATTAATGACGTATAATTGATTGTCAAAGAAACATTTGAATGGCTTCCCGGTAGCAGTAGAATGGGTTCCCCATGGTATTGTTTACAACACGGACGGGGTTTCATTCAATTACAATTCACTTAGTTGATTCGAAAAGTAGTTGTCTTTGGTCTTATGTAAGGACGATTGTTCGTTGAATAACGTGTTAGCAAGACGTTCCGGAATAAACACAGACTTGCGTAGAGGGAAAACGGAATTACGCTAGACTACACTAGTTCCGATATAAAGATATAAAAATAACTAACTTCCGGTTCAAATCTCGGTTTTATTTGTCATCTCTAAGATCCACCGAAAAAGATTTCCCTTCTTAAAACAAAAATCTCTGAAATAATTCAAAGAATAATCGTTTAGAAAATTAAATCAATTCATTATCGTGATTTTATTATTTTTGCGGTAAGAAAATTTTGTGCAATTCAGTTGAACGCGAGCACTTACGCTGATATGAATACGAAATAAGTAAGAAAGAACAAAAGAAATAAAATCTGCTATTTCGATTTCCTGATCGTTTCAGGTTTTGACATAAATGCTTTATTTTTTCTATGGAAACAAAAATCAAGAAAAAAAAAAAAAAAAGCTCGCCTGTTTATCGCCAGAGTCATTTAATATCGCTAATTGCTTCAAAATAGTCCTTAGATATTTCTTTAACCGCATTCTGCTAATTATTATTACATAAAGTGTATCTGTTGAATAATTCTGTTGAAGAATTTTTGCTTTGAAAATTAATATTAATATACAGAGAGTAGGTAAAAATGGATTGAAAAATCTAGGTTTAAATTACTAAAATAATCAAACTGCATAATGTGCTAATCTGAGAAAGTTAAATAGCTCTCGAGTTATCGCAATTTCTATTTTATAAACAACCTTAAGCGTATCTTATATTTACTATTCAATAAAATTGAGAGTTCGTAGACAGAGTTTTTTAAAATTTAAACGAGTCAACGAATTTTTTCTTACATTATCTATCTCTTATTATGATAATTTTACGATTAATAACTTTGATAAACGAAAATGTTAGCAATAATTTATTGAGAGATGACAAAGATGGTTGCAAAATAAATTAGAGTTTGAGGGGTATATTTTACTACATCCTAATTTACAATAATTTTTACAATATTATAACCTTGTTAGAGAAAATTTCTTAAAGATGGATCGTTAAATTTGCTGAATTTGGAATTTGTAAAAGTAGTAAACGATTTGTTATCAGTTTATTCTAATTTCTCTAAAGTATAAGCTTGATACAGTAAATAAAAATATTGAACTTGGATCACAAAATGCAGCATTGCATAATATTTTGACGATATAGTCTGGAAACTGAAGCTAGCTAGCGTGAAAATCTTTGTTAAAAATTGCACAAATTTGTAAGTTCAGTAGACCTCAGTAGGGCATACACCTAGAAGCCTTTGCACTAATTTGAAGGATTTTTTTAGTTAACTTTTCTCGGATTTAAAGTATGCACTTAAGAGACCATGTGTTATCATTATCGTCAGGATAGGGTCATAGACCTCACACATAGGGCTAGGGGTACGGGTTATTCAGCATCTCTGAGACATTCCTTGAATATAACGTTAATCAGCTACATGAATGATGATGAGATCAAAGAAGGGAGGCTTGGCTTTGATAACTAGTGAATTCTGAGTGACATTGAACAGAATGCATCAGGAATGAAAACATTTTCTTAATAGACCTGAACCAACGTTTATTTTGAGCCTTTTTTTTTCAGACCACATTTTCTCTTTTCTCTCGAGTATTATTTGTTTTGTTCTATTTGATTTTTAGGACTTTAGACTTAAGTTTATTCACACATATTGTAATAATTATTATATCTTACAAAATGATGTAAAAATCAACAAAGAATTGATGATAGGTTTAAATTCGTAGAAATAATATGTAGTGAGATTTAGGTTCGTGTGTGGTGGCCTAAGTAGTTAAAAACGTTCAAATTCGCTGGTAGAGTACAAACATAATAACATAAATACCACTAAATACTGCTAAATAATGCTAATCTTATTGTTTTCTATTGTTTAATTAGCGCTATTTACTACTAAATAGTGCAAAGTGCTGCACACTTTTAGTGTTTGTACTCTACTCAAGTTATACATTTTACTAAATAAATAATAAATAGATGAGAATGCATACCCCCCTCCCCCTCCCCCCCCCCCCCCCCCACCACAACCACCCAAATTTTTCTCTAAACCACAAAGCGTTAACTTCATATTCTCAAACCAGACTGTTGTCTTAAATTTTGACCCAACTACAATAATACACTCAAAAGATATCTTGCTCTTACCAGCTATGCTTAACTGATACGGGAGTCGTAAACTCTACACAGAAAATCTAAGATAATCTAAAAAGGTGTTGAAATTGACCCCTTACCACCTTGAAACTGACAAGAAGACATGTCGGCAAGGGTGTTGGATATTTTAGCCCTGGTCAATGACAGAAGCACATTAACCTCTAATTTTTTAGACTTAATCTTATCAGGGGATTGTATGTCGTTTTTTAATGCACCCCCAGGGTTGAGGGTGAGGTGCTCGCAGGAATAAAGATAACACTGAAAATTAATCCCAAGTTGAGAAAAAAGTGGTCCAATATATATTTATATATAAAAGTTCAAGATAACTTTTTGTGTTGAGTAGAGTGGTCTAATGTGAGGCTATGAAAATTAGTATATATTGGTAATGAATATTATCAGGATAATATTAATAATAATGAGGTGTTTGCAGGAGCTGAGATAACTCTGAAAATTAGCCCCCATTAACCCCCAACAATTTCACCAATTAAAATACTTAAATTCAAAAATTCACATCTTCAGCTTAAGAGCAATCTTTACACAATTTTGATAGTAAAATCCTCTTAGCAATAAATCAAAATCTAATGTTATGCTGGCTTGACAAAGGAGTATTTTTACTAAGGAACAAATCATAAAGTAAAAGAGGGGATGGGGTTGTGAGGGCATAGCTAGGCAGGGGGGCCGAGGGAGCCACAGTCCCCCCTTCATGGCAAAAAAACCCCCTGTGTAATAGATATTAGACTAATACACATTAATAGACCCTAATTCCATTGTTTTCTTTTGTGTCTATTTGACTAGAGTGATGTCATTAAACCCGTGCAATAGATATTAGACTAATACACTTTAGTAGACCCTAATTCCATCGTTTTCTTTTGTGTCTATTTGACTAGAGTGAAGTCACTAAACCCGTGCAATAGATATTAGACTAATACACTTTAGTAGACCCTAATTCCATCGTTTTCTTTTGTCTATTTGACTAGAGTGAAGTCACTAAACCCGTGCAATAGATATTAGACTAATACACTTTAGTAGACCCTAATTCCATTGTTTTCTTTTGTGTCTATTTGACTAGAGTGAAGTCACTAAACCCGTGCAATAGATATTAGACTAATACACTTTAGTAGACCCTAATTCCATCGTTTTCTTTTGTGTCTATTTGACTATTATAGGTTGATAAGTATTTTTTTCCATGGGTTAAATCCCTTCACTCTATCAGCTTCTCATATTATAAATCATTTAATACATATTTTTGTGATTGTAAATGAATTTTTTCTCATTTGCAGGTACATATTAAAAGTCATTTCATCTTGAATGGTGTGTGTGTGATATTCAAAGGATGGATAGACCTACAGAGACTAGACGGCATTGGGTTTGTTGACTTTGATGAAGAAAGAGCAAAGGTAAGGAGCCATTGAATATAATGATGGTAGTGATGATGATGATGGTGGTGATGATGATGATGATGATGGTAGTGATGATGATGATGATGATAATGGTGGTGATGATGGTGGTGATGATAATGATGATGGTGATGATGATGATGGTGGTGGTGATGATGGTGGTGATGATAATGATGATGGTGATGATGATGGTGATGATGATGGTGATGATGATGGTACATGATGATGATGATGATACATGATGATGATGATGATACATGATGATGATGACGATACAGGATGATACATGATAATGATAACCTACTACATAAACAATGTTCTAAAAAACACCTCTATCCATTTTTGTTCATAAGTATAATAAAAAATATTATTAATCATAATTTATCATTTTATCTCCCAGAAAGAAGACAAAGTAATGCGCGAAAGTCTAGAACAAACCAAACAAAGACTTGCCGAGTTTGAAGAGAGACAAAGACAGTGGCGAGAAGAGCAGCAGAGAAAGGAGAACGAGGCAAGTAACCACCAACGTATCTATAGGTAAATAAAACGGGGAGTTTTTGAAATTTATTTTGAAAGAGAAATCTAAGAAAGAGTACTTGATCAAATAGGCCTTTCCCGAATTTGCTTGACTGATCACGAATTAATGGTTTCAAGTCAAGGTTGAACTTGATGAAAAAGATAATCGATTTCAGGCTAGGCTTCAAACCATTGTTTCGTGGTCATCCAAGTGAATTTGGGAAAGGTCTATTAGAGTGAATTTCCATTTTGTGTATTTCCAGAAAATAATCCTATCCCACCCACAGAGAAAATTGGAAATTCTGGAGGGGAGGGGGCCAGAGAAAGAACTAAAATACAGAGTTTGTATGGAAGAAGATTCCTGGGCAAGGGGGCTTCCTTTTACAAATTCCCTCATTGGTGGGGGTATGGATATTTTCTGGAGCTAAGCAATTACTATAAATTTTAGGTAGTGTAATTTATCAAACTATTCAACAGTGTCACTAAACCACATCTGCGTGTAAGTCTTGCGCTGTAAATATAAATTTAGTGTTATTAAAGTTAGTCTCCTACGCAGCCATTATAAATGTCGTCATGCCATGCTCACTCAATAAGCGTTGCGTGATGAAACTAATTGCGGCTCTGAAGGTCGCGCACTATAAACCAACTGAGCTATGCCTGCTCTTAGATTACAGACTCGTTTGCACAGGGTTAGCATCGATTTTGTGAAGAATATTCATGTTTTCCAGTCAAGGACTGTCAAGTTTCAAAGTGTTTGTATTGTTGGACTTGTTCATTCTTTACTTTACCGTTGGTATTTGCAGGTAACTAGACACCGATTCGAGGCTAAGCCTGAGTAAATGAGTCTGTAATCAAGGAACACAGCGGTTATTTGGAACTTGAGAAGGGTCTATTATCTAATGGTCTGTCCCTAAATAGTACAAAATAGTGATATATCTTTAATTTGTTTTCTAATGTTAAAATTGTATTATAAAGAACGGCTTAAAGTTAATTCTTTTACTCAAAAATAAGAAGTATTTTATTCCTTTTATGTTTCCTTGCAGACAAAACTAGGCCTGCGTCACCACCAGGGCCACCATGGTAAATAACAGCAGCTACGACATCTAAATGTATCATATTATTATTAATATTAATATATAGATTTTATTAGATTATTATCATAATTAGAGTACTAGGGTCTGAAAAGAGAAGATTTTTGACTGTGGAAAATGCATGGTAGAGACATGATGCGAAGACTGCCATGGTCCTGTGTTAGGCACTAGTGTAGAGAGGGTGTGGCAAGGGGGGCACTTCCCCCTAAATGTTTGGTATTAATTGAAGGTATAAGGATGTTTGTTTCTTAAATTCTGTATGCCGAAATATTTTTTAAAATACTTTATTATTCTGGGTGCTGCCCCTGAATTCCTGGGTCCTTGCCACACCTCTGTTAGGTCATTTTCATTGGCTGTACGATGACTTCACACTATCGCTTGTTCAAAAGAATTTGTCAAATTATAGACCTTTCTTAAATTCAATTGAGTGACTACGAAACAATAGCCTCAAGATAAGGTTTGACTTGATAGAAGTAAAGTAAACGTTTGAACAAATCAAATCCAACCTTGACTTGAAGCTATTGTTTCATCTAAACATTACTCGAGAAGCCAATTTGGAAAGGTGAATTTTATACATTTCATGTATCTGTCAAGGGTCTGATCAGATTTAAAAGGTCCCAAACATTCTGGCAAAATTGTCAGCCAATAAAATAAAGACACCTTACGACTACTTGATACCAAGCAACAGGTCACTTGCATTATAGCATCATTTACTACATCTTGGGTTCAGCTTTTTAGCACCAAAAGGATACTGGCATCATAGCACTATAAAATACTACAACTACCAGAAACCCTTGCACACTTTCTTTTGTTCGGTTAATTAGCACCAATTCTCAGGGGGGAATACAAATATAGATAATAAAGAAAATTTGCAAAGCATTATGGTAGTTGTAGTAAAAGGACACCATCACGAAACTACCAATAGGGCTTTAGGCCCTTTGCAGTTAATGGTCACATGTCTGTACGTTTGAGCAAAGGTTTTAAAAATTATTTTAAATTGATGATCCTTTTAAATACTTGTAAAGAACTGAATGAAATGATGTGTAACCAGTGTGTCACGAAATGCAGTTTTATTACAGTTTCTTGCAACAGTTTGTAGAAAGTTTGTTTGCTCAGCAGCATATTTCACTCATGGGAATCAATTTGCTTATTTATTTGCTCTCAGTGAATTAATCAGTGCGTGATTACCCAGCTGCAAAGGGCCTACTCTATCCCACACCATGGGTATAGTACAACTATTTTATCTTAATCATAAGAGTAACTTAACAGTTGCAATATGTATTAGCTAGTTCAGAGAAGGCACAGAGTGAAGGTATTTAACCTGTTAAATAGATATCAGACTAATACACATTGGCAGACAGACCCTTATTCCATTGTTTTCTTTTGTGTCTATTTGACTATTACACGTTGACTAGATTTTTTTATTTCACATGTTAAATCCCTTTACTCTATGCATATGCAATTATTATTAAAGTATTTAAAAGTTATTTATGGAGCAGGAGAGTATGCATAAGATGTGTATTAATCTTTGGCAGACCAGTTTTTTTAGCTGCTGGATAAAACAATATGTTCCATTGTTAAGAAATCAATTCTGCAAAGTGCAATAAAATTGATGATGAAATGATACTCGTTTGATAATTATTTAAAGTTATTAAGTAAATTTATAAAACATGTTAATAATTAATGAAACAAGTTATCGAAGAATTATAAGTTGAACACCGTAGTGAAAAAGTTCAACTTATAATTCTTCGATAATTTGTTTCATTAGAAACACCGACGCAGTCCACGCTAGTGTTCACTAGCCATCATCTAATAATTAATGAGGAAAACACAATAGAAATCTTTGTCTGTGGAAGAGGTTGTATATCTGATACAAAATCGTCCTGATTTGCATAAACTGTAACTCCAATTTTCTTAGCCAAATTCAATTTTATCTTTGAAATTATAGTAGAACATGAATGTATACACCTAGACGTTTCATAAGTAAAATATACAATATTGGTGTCCATGTTGTATCAGAATATATACAATTACTTGCCTTTGGCCCGTGGTTGTATATAATAATAATAGTTGTATATAATAATAATAATAATAATTGCATTTATTTTAACGCGATGGAATTACAGTTATAAACTATAGTGGTCGTGTGCCTAAATTAGTTAACCCTTTATAAAATACCCAAACCAATTTCAATTGATGCTCGTCCTTAAGTTAAATATAAAACACCTTAATAGAATTTAATATATCAGACCTAAAGAAAAGCCAATTTCCTTGATACCCATCCCTATCACTCAAACTTAAATTAATCAAGTATAATTCAATATCTCCAACCCGAAGAAAACCCAACTTCCCTGATACCCATCGCTATCACTCAAATATGAATATCTGATACAACATGTACAGCCACTCATATTGTATGTATTACTTGATAATGCACACACAGATTAGCTAGCTATACCCTGTTCATATCATAGGACAGAGAAAACCTTGTATAAAATTGATCAAAAATATCTGATGTAGGCAACATAAAACAGGGGCATGTCTCTTTACTGTGATATAAACACTCTGGGAGCATGTAGAGCGAAAGAGCAATCGGAAAGCAAGATAAACACTCAGCTATGCTTTGTCTCCTGAGCTTGCTTCTCTTGTGCCCTACAGCTCCCAGCTGACATATGCAAGTGAATCATATTCTAAAAAAAGATATTTTTGGCTTCGGAGAAAGAGGAAACACCATCAAAAAGGAAAGAAAGGATAATGATATAGTTATTATAATGGTTGTTTAAAGTAACATGGGTGGCGTATGCTACTAACATGTCCCTTGTCATCACTGTGGTTCCAAAGATTCAGGTCACTAGTTTGATTCCTGTGGATACCATAAAAATGCGAATCCAGTTCGTTTGATGTATTATTCTCTCCTATGCTACAAATGGTTTTTCTCCGGGTTCTCTAGTCTCTTCCCTCCATAAAAATTGACATGAGAGTTGAACGTCATGTGCATAGAATATTGAATGTAGTGGTATTGCGAATGAGCCAAGTGTCCCAATTAGTGCAAAAGCACTAGAACGTCTAGACACTTTGTAAAATATTTCATTAAGTGTAAAAAAAAGTTTCTTCATGTTATAAAAATAAGAGTTTTTATTTCCTGTGAGTTAAATAGTTGTAGTATGCATAGAATCTAACCAAAAAAAATATCTAGATTTTAACTTTAATACCCTATATTTTTTGAACAAATCTCACACAAAAAAGGAAATCTTCTGAGATTTAACTTACACCAAGTTTGATGAACAAATCCCACACGAAAAAGCAAATCTAATGAGATTTAACTTACACCAAGTTTGATGAACAAATCTCACACAAAAAAAGGAAATCTACTGAGATTTAACTCACCCCAAGTATGATGAACAAATCTCACACAAAAAAGGAAATCTACTGAGATTTAACTCACCCCAAGTATGATGAACAAATCTCACACAAAAAAGAACATCTACTGAGAAAAAGGCCACTCGGAAAATTAAGAACTCAACACAAACTTTATTCATTAGTTAATACATTTTGTCATAAATTAAAGGTATGCTAAAATGTTTTTAACAAATAAAGACATTGAGACAGAGAATACTTTAGCACAACATGCAAAAGTATGATCAAAAGTAATAAATTCTATTACACATTTATGGCCGATATCAGTGTGATAAACGATGGTGATTGAACTGAGTGGAGTGCAATTTGGACCAAAATCATAGGCGTGATTACAAAATTGCACAACAGCGTAGCGGGAGTGCAATTTGCTAATCACAAGTATGATTTTGGTCCAAAATTGCACGACACGAAGTTCAATTACCACTTAATGATTAAGCTGTGAATAAAAGACATATCAGTGAGGTCTGTGATACAATATCAATTCATGGGAACTGAAAATTTTGTCATTTTATCGACCCTAGATGGGTAATAAACGAATTATAACATGTTTAAAGCTCGATATCATTTTTATTCACTTCGTTTTCAATGATAGCATAAAGCATAAAGCTACATGTGAAAATACATGAAATATGGTCTTACTCTTGAACATCGTGCTGTAAATGTTGACTGTTGTTATATTTCATACTTTTCAGTGGAATTGCTAGCAATTAGCATTAGAAAATTGCAATCAAATTGATCTCTGTATCATATACCATAACTGATCGCAAGGTGTGATATTATATCTAAGGCGTTCACTTCATGGACATAACTCAACTTTGCACATGAAAAGTTCAAAAATAATTATAACATGGAGGGCACAGATTATCTATTTACAGTGGCTGAACTAAAATAATTCAACAACAACGATTATTTATTGTCATATCGCGAGTGTTAAAGAAGAGTTGCAATGAATCTGTAAGTTTTGCTTACATTAATACTGACTTTGCAAGGAAAAAAAGTTGGGTTTATCATTTGGCAACGACAGACTATAGTGATGTCTTTTTCTGTAGACCTCATACTGCGTCATCCCCTTGAGTATTATTCCTTTGTAAATTAGTTGAAAAAGAAACTTATACTTATTGGAATTATGAACCATGAAGTTTGAAAAGCCAAAATAAGTTTGTACTGATTTCTCCACAATAATAAGACGTAATCCCAGGGATTTTAAAAATAATTTATCAAAACTATCATTGAAAGAGGATTTATTAGTAAATAAGTGTGTGCTTTTTACCTTCACTCACACCATGCGGTTTATACACTAGGGTCAAGTTATTGTCTAACAATATCATTGACATGTTGTCGGCAAAGTTTTTAAATAATCATTAACCATTATTGCTGGCATTATTTATCATAGGATGTCAGCGGCATTCCAAACAATCAAGTCCTTGGCAATTAAACTTGAATTGTGTCTTACCTACTAAAGGAGGTGTTACATGAGACGTTTCTCAATGACTATTTTTTGTGCAACAATGTTGCGCAAAAATTCGTTCTCCTGTAACATAGTGCGTGGTTACGATTTCGCGCAGCAACATGTTGCAGTTTTTTTAATGACCTTCAAAACTCACAACATTGTCGACACTGATTTGTGTTGCTGTGCGCGCCATGTTACACGAGGACAACTTTTAATACGGCAATATTGGGCTAAAAAATATTCTCATGTAACATCACTTCAATGCAAGCTAGAGCTATCATACCTTCAACGGAATTTCCATTTATGTATCTAAAACACAACCTTATTCTATCTGACCTTCAGTTCCTGGACCACTTCACTTGCTTTCCTGCCTGGAAGATAGGAGGCGGCTTCCTGGAAATGGTGCCCCAGGGTTTCCTGGTCCATCAATTGGTACCATGCTTTATTTACAGTTAATCAAGGATGGTAAAAGCAAGTGACAGCTCCCTGAAAAGGCTTCCCATTTTACCAGAAACAGCTGTTTTGCTTGATATTACGCTTCGAATGGCCATCAGGTGTGAATGGCATGTTTGACACTTTTGATATCTAGTAGAGAACAGAAACATGTTCAGTAGATTGTTACACAACTAATAATGTAACTATAAAAGAAATTACATAAGACATATCGGCTTTAAAGCCTTGGATGTACAGCTGTACAGTCTTCATATAACAATGAATAAAGTTGACAAACTGGGCTCTAAGCCATTCCTCTCCATTAATGGAGCAGAAGGGTTTGGAACCTATTGTTCTATATTTTTGTTGCAAGACTTGCTGGAAGACTCGCAGCTTGATAAATGTTCCTCAATAATCACCTCGACTGAGGTGACTAATAGCAGATATCAGAGTTACACTCTATTGCTTTCAAACAATAATTGTTACAATTGGGTCACTTTATATACATTTCATTGTATTGACCCAAATGCCTTGACTTGAAACAGTTGTTTGAAGGCAACAGAGTGGGTAATTCTGATATCTGCCATTGGAAAGCATACATGCATGCACTGTACACAATATTATAAAATAACTGTTATGAATCTTGCATTCTTATTTACTTTATGAGAGCACACAGCACACATGTGCCCTGTTATTTTATAAAATAAATAAAAACTTGCTCACTGTGTTGCATGGAGTTATGAAGCACTTGGGGATTGGCAGAACACTCCAGAATTGTTGAGAAGCACTCTGCCAGAGTCCTGCTTCTCCAAACACTTCTCTCTCACCTTTCCCTGCCAACTTTACAACAGCGCAGAGTGCGAGCGCATTTTCTATTTCTTAAATAATTCATATTGATTCTCACCTCTCTTCTCTAACGAGGTCAACACCTATAGAAACAGGTGGTGCGCACATGTTGCTCTTGATAACTGGAGCAAAGTTCTTCAGGACAAGCTTCAGTGCTGACGCTGCTGCTTGTACATAGCTACAAGCGGAATATCAAACATACAATCATCATGATTAAATGACCCTTCATTGCTAAGCACTGATCAAGTCAGACTCTTGCAAGACGTTAATGGACAACAGACTTCTAACATTAAACCTATGTTGTGTAGTTCCAGAAATTATTCATACCCTCCCTACCCCACTGAGGAATGTTTTATAGACTCTAGACTCCCCCCCCATCCCCAGAAATTCAAATTTTCTTCCATACAAACTCTGTAATTTTGTTCTTTCTCTGACCCCCCTCCCCTCCAGAATTTCCAATTTCCTCTGTGAGTGGGATATGGATATTTTCTGGAACTCCCCATTACCTATCATTATTGTTAAAGTGAAACCCTTGGAGTATGATGTCTTGCTCGCCGACACAATACACCAACAAAATATATTGTGAGGGAAATTTGGATTGAATTAAAGATCTTAGAGGATTTCAGGATTAAAATATTTAATTCAGCCCAAATGAAAATTTCTTTGACTGACAGTTGTCAAAATGCTAGTTGTCGGCAAACTTTTGTGGGTTGCACTTCAACGATAATTATGAATAGTAAATGTTTGAAGTTGAATTAGTTTCTCAAAATTATTGAAGAATAAATTATTATCATTTAGTAAGAATACACAGTTGATTATAGAAACTCTCGCGAACTAATTGGTTGAGAAACTCACACTATCACATGATAATCACCTCAAGCGAAAATCCAAAATGGCGGCCAGCCGCTTTGTTGCTGTAACCAGGAAAATAAATGCCTTTTATCTTCTTTTCCCCCCTTTTTTGAAAGAATCACGTGTGTATTTATACTAAGACAATGATTTACCTTAGCCTCAGTAAATATTGGGGAATGTTTACCTCGCCGCTCGAAGATTTGCGTCTCGGTAAATATTCCCCGATAATCACTTTGCCTTCGGCAAATAACTGTTAAATAATTATCTTGGAGTGATTAACAGATTTAACAATTCATACCTTTCATATTTACTAATAAATAAATCTTTTAATTCAGGTAAAATAAGAATGCAGATTCCAAGATTCCATAGAGATCTGAAAAAAAAAAAAATTACCACCATTAACATTATTGATAATAATTAATTTTACCAATAATTATTAATATTGTCGATAATTATTAATATTATCAATAATTAATATTGTCAATATTAATTAATGTTGTTGATAATAATTAATATTATCGATAATAATTAATATTATCGAGAATAAGTAATAATATCGAGAATAAGTAATATTATTGATAATGATTAATATTATTGATAATAATTAATATTATCGATAATAATTAATATTATTGATAATAATTAATATCATCAATATTAATTAATATTATCGATAATAAGGGTGGCATGGGTGGCATGTGCTGCTAATGCCTTGATTTCTCACCAATTCTAAGTTTGTCGCACGAGGCTCACAGTCGAATCCACTCGTCCAAACTTGTATGAAAGTTTAGTTTGTTTGATGTGTTGTTCTCTCCTATGCTACAAGGAATTTTCTCAAAGTTCTCTAGTTTTCTTCCCTCCATAAAAATCAACGTGAGTCGAGAGTTGTGTGTGTAGAATATTCAAATGCAGTGGTAGTGAGTGTGTGAAAACAGTTTCCCCAATTAGTACTAAATCACTAGAATGGGTTACATATGTATTTTTCATACTACAATGCACAGGCTTTTGTACGATAAACCAACAGAGTTTGATAGCAAAGCTGCCTTGTTTTACCAAGTAAGGCATGTAAAAGCTCATTTGGCAGCGAAAATCCTGTGTACGTTGCACTATGGACATTGATTGTATTATTACCCTATTTTTATTGATAGCATGTTACTCTTTACCATGACCATGAAATGTACTCTTTATTAAAATTAAATGACAAAAACAACTTACTGTTTAAGGCAGAGTACATTGAGTACATCCACAAAGATTGCTGGATCATTCATGTTAACCGCTGTTTGTACGGCTGTCTGAACAGAACAATGATAAAGATTCAGTGAGTTCTTTTACTGTTATAATAGGCTAATAGACCTCTTTACCTTGGGCATAATGTTTTCCCATTTCAGACCATGTGTCATTCCCTATCATTTATTTAATGGTTTGTGTGAGTAGACTCATGAAAATATGGATGTATCTCAAACAAAGAATCTTGTTCTCAAGAGAATGACATGTGGTCTGAAATGGGAAAACTTTACACCCAAGCTAAACAAAGAAATGATACTCTAGGGAATGACATGTGGTCTGAAATGGGAAAACATTACACCCTAGCTAAACAAAGAAATGATACTCTAGGGAATGACACATGGTCTGAAATGGGAAAAACATTACACCCAAGCTAAACAAAGAAATGATACTCTAGGGAATGACACGTGTTCTGAAATGGGGAAAAATTACATTGAAGGTAAGAGGTTTATTGTGTCAAAATGAGCACCTGCAAAGGTTAAAAGAGTAATAATTTATAAGAATTATTAACCCAACCCAAAAAATCAATGGCATGTTGACTTTAAAAATGAATATAAATATCTAAATATCTCTTTTTGACTTAATGTGTAGTTCCAGAAGTTATCCAAACCCGTCTCTCCCCAAAGAAATTTCTTTAAAGACACCCCACCCCATACCCGGGGAAGGGGAGTAGGGATAATTTCTGGAACTACACAATGCTGTTTTATGCAGAAAACTCACTTTTGTTTCACCATCAACCCAGTAACGATTAATGATTGACAGGTTCTTTTGTCTTGCCGACATGATACTACAGATAGATGCATGGCCTGTGATGAATGAACAATATGAAAATATAAAGATCATTTTGAGTTTGAAGTACATTGTTTTGATTGTCCAAGACAAATAATAACAACAAGAGAACTAAGTTCAGTGTTTGATCTGTGAGTCATGCCTTGACTTAGATCAGCCCAGAGGTTGTTTCAGTGTTTGATCTGTGAGTCGTGCCTTGACTTAGATCAGCACAGAGGTTGTTTCATTGTTTGACAAAAGAGACGTCAAACAGCTTTGGTTGATAAATTTTGAATAAAATAAGTGAATCAAATCACACACTTTAAAAACAAGAAAATCAATATTATTAGGAGTTATAAACCTGTGAAATACACTTAAGTTTATATAGTACTATTAAACTCTACGGCTGCGGTTCATAATGTATACTGAGGGGGGGGCAGGTGAAATTTAGCGGGGATCGAAAAAAGTTGTTATAAGAAAAAGGGGGGGTGGGCAAATTTTTATCAGAAAAATGGGGGTTAGGGGTAAACAATTTTTGGAAAAAGCTACAAGCCTTGCTTAGGGGGATCATATTTTTTTGGACAACTTTAAGGGAGGGGGGGGGTGTGTGTTAAGAATTATTCTGGACATTTCAAATTTTCACCTGCCACTCCCCCTTTGCCATATATTATGAACGCAGCCTTACCTTTATCTGAATTAGCTAAAATATAGGAAAGCCTTGAGTCTTCATAATCATAGCTTCGAGTTCTTGCTTTACTCTTAAAAACCACCTTTTTATGTTTCCATTTCCCAGTGAATACAATGGTGGAGTTTTTGTGTGTTATACAACTTGATAAGGTTAGTTTCTTGGTGACGCAGAGATCATGACAGAGGTTGCCATACATTATGAACGCAGCCTAATTCTTTTGTTTTCTATTGTGTTTATTGGTCAACTATTACACTCTAATTAGTACACATTGTTTCATGGGTTAATTAAAACCACACTCTAAGACATTAAGACATCTCTTAATGATGAATATCTTTTTACTCACTCTTGTTGAGCATGTCCAGGCACTCTGCCTCAGATATCTTTGGTTCCGGAGGAACAAACTTATTATCATCATATGGTACATCTATTGGCATTTCAGGTGTGATCACAGCTTGAGGCTAAGAAACATAAAAAACGATTATAGTAGCAGGAGTAGCTCAGTGTGCAGCCTTCAGATCTAGAGGTTCATGGTTGAATCCTCAGGATCTCTATGTCTGTCCATGAATTTTCTCTTTTCTGCGCAAATTTAGCTTTAAATACTGGTAATAAGGAGCACTAATAGTTTGAGGGGGTAAAGTGTGCACCTTCGAGCACTTTATACTTGAGCCCCTTGCTCTGGAGAAATGGGTAGCCACTCCCAACATTATCGAATTAATAAATCAGCTTTAAATTTTTAACAATAATTTTAAGATTTGCAAAGCAAAGCAGTGATACTTGATTACAGACTCATTTACAATGGTGTATTGAGGCTTTGACCATGGGTGGGGTGGGGGGGGATGAATGTACCCTTTTCCCACCACAAAGAAGTGCAATGTACCTATTCGCACCACAACACACACATACATGTTTTATGCTCATAGTTTCCTGTCTTATCCACAGAAATCTTGCATGACAATGAAATTGTGCGCCAAGATACAAGGTACAAAACAGTAACTTGTAGTCATATCAAAAGAGAAATATATACTATCAAATAATCAAATAATCTTTCACAAAAAAATACAAAAAGTGTATGAATTTTAGAAGAAGATAATATAGGTAAGTTGAAGTGCTTGGGAACGAAGTTATTCCGGGCAAAAGCCCTTGGAATTAAATTTGGAAAAATTTTATTTTCGACCTCGCTGGGATTCGAACCCACGACCTTCAGAATTGTACTACCGATGCTCTACCAGCTGAGCTAGGGGTCGGGATGAGAGTAGGCAGGGGTGAAATAGATGTTAGGTCGCGGTAATAACCTTGTTCCCAAGCACTACAACTTACCTATATTATCTTCAACTATTTCATTAGTGCCACGCTGTGCACATACTCTCATCCTGTATGAATTTTGGTCTTTTAAATTGATATGCCGTGAATTAGCTACTGGTTACATACCGGTAGAAAGTCTGACATGTGCAGACCTGCTGGCTTGTCTCTCTCTGACGGCACAATGTTTTTGGTCTGGGTCAAAGCAACTGGCTCAGGTTGGCTGGGCTATGCACATAGCAAACAAATAAGATTAATAATATCATTAAGGAATATCAGTGTTCCGTTTGAGATATTCTGATCTTATTCTGACATATTACTAAAATATTGAATTCTTTACCTTTGTAGGTTCTGGTGCGATGGGTACTCTGCTGATAGGTGCAGGTGCTGGAGCAGGTGTTGGGGCTGGGACTGGGGCTGAAATGTAATCCAGTATTCAGTTAACTTGGAAGCAGATAACTTATTATTTAGAAAGGAAGGGAAAAGGGAAAACATCAAGGAAGCAAATAAAGGGTTTCAGTTTAAAGAATGACCAGAGAAAGTCATTACAATTGCATTAATTCACTATGACAACACATCAAAACAATCTTCAACAATCTATCATTTAAACGCAAAGGAACATGGTTGTCTGAAACCTCTGGGAGCATGGAGACCAGGAAGAAGAGGAAAGGATGTTAAAAGTGCTGACACACAGTAGAACATTCCATGCAACATTGCATGCAACAGGACTGTTGCAGTGTGCGTCTACACCTGAAACTCGTTTCATGCACCGTTGCATGCAGCAAATCTGAAGCTGAATCGCGCTCTACTCTGGCAACATTGCGAGTAACAAATTTCATCGTGAGAATGCTTCTGCAACATTACCTGCAACATTTTGAAATTTCCAGCCGAATCAGCTCCCACAAAATTCATAGCAGCTGACCAAACATCTTAACTAGTAGGCTGACACAAGTGATGTTGCATAATTTCGTTGCAATGTGTGTCAACTTGATTCAAATTTGTTGCTTGCAATGTTGTGTGCAATGTTGCACCGTGTGTCAGCACCTTAAAGGTAGGAGCATAGCTAGGAGCAGGCATGGATAATTATCAGAGAAATACAATGTAAATGGATCTTTTTTAGATAAGTTTTATTTACCTGGGGTATCATCAACTGGTGCTTGGAATGGTTCATGTTTCTTTTTTGGTTTCGGTGATCGATCTATATGGATGGACAAGTTAATGTTAACTAATAACACTGCTGTTAATATTCCTTTTTTTCATTCAGTAAACAACACTGTGAACCTAGACTACAAAGCCATCTGCAGGGATTTAATTTCATTTGAGAGTTACTGTGCCATGTGCTGTAATTGTGAACACTAGTGTGATAAGTTTTTGATTTTTTTTGACAACTTTTTGATAATTTAAGATTGTGCTTGCTCTTTGCTACTACGTAATTGGGTATCTGGGCTTAACTTGATGTTTCTTTGTTTGAGTTGTTTATTCACATTATTTGTTCGAGTTGTAAAACCGTTAAAAAAAGAAATGATTCTCTAGGGAATGACACATGGTCTTTGGAATAAGATTCTTTGTTTGAGCTGTACCCATATTCATGTGTCTTCTTGTGTGCAACTGTTAAACAAAGAAATGATTCTCTAGGGAATGGCAAATCATTAAGTGAATTACCTAGCTTTGTTCTGGCTTGAAATACTGCTTCCATGTTATCTTCATCGGCTCCTCCTTTTTCCTCTGGTTCTTCTGGTGGTTCTTCTTTTACTATTGGAGGGCTGGGACGTGATGACCTAAGACAATATACATCATATAAAGGTGGTTCCAGGAAGCGGAGGGGGGGGGGGGGGGGGGGTGAGGGGGGTGTCTACTCACCCCTCTTTTGTTACACAAAAAACTAAAATATTAATCCTGATATAACTTTTATTCCATTTAGGGATAGTACCTTTTTATTGGGTGTAGAGGGTGGGGAAGCATTTGTGTGTTAGTGGGGATGGGAAGGGGGAGCGGAGGGTAGGGTTAGGTTATTGAATCAAATTTTAACTTTTGTACAGGGCTAAAACTACAAAAACGAGGTTACAATTTGAAATAAAAATGGTTTCAAGCGGTAACATGATTCACTGACGTCATTGATTGGTATGTCATTCTATCTCCCCCAGCTCTAGATCAATCAGAAAGTGATAAAATTCCCTAATGTGGTAAAAGTTTCAGTCTTTTTACTGATGACTTACTTCGTTTTTGTTGATGTTGTTTGTGGTCTTTCTGTATTAAAGGCTCGTCTGGGAGGACTACAGTTAAAAGTACTGACATTAAAAATATTTTCACACCCAAATTTGCCTACCATTGAACAAGAGATCTCTTTGTTTCAGTAGCCCATAGAGCTTTAGTTGACTCATTACTGCTATAGAGCATTTTCAGGTGATGTCACAGCGGCCATAATGGGGTACCAAAACAAAACAATTTTCTATCCTCCAGGAATTGAACTCTATTTTTATGCAAATACTGTGGAGAAAGCTTCTATTGTTTATGGCTGCCTTCTCATGTGAGGTAAAACATTCTATTTTCATAAATATGCAAACTCTGTGTCTGCGAGTTACACGCTGAAATTTTTTGCTGCCGTCACTCATATATGAAAGGTAGTGACCCACTAGGTTTTATTGGCAGCTGCAGAAAAAAAATTCTCCTTGCAGCTCACAGACAGAGTTTGCATGTTTATGAGAATTGCAATTATAAAAACCTTGGATAATTCTGTTACCCATTTCACATCACATGTCATTCTCTTGAGAATAAGATCCTTTGTTTGAGTTGTATTCACATTGATATGTCTTCTCATGTGTAACCGTTAAATAAAGAAATGATAATCTAGGGAATGACACATGGTCTGAAATGCTCAAAACATTACACCCAAGCTAAACAAAGAAATGATACTCTAGGGAATGACGTGGTCTGAAATGCTCAAAACATTACACCCAAGCTAAACAAAGAAATGATACTCTAGGGAATGACACGTGGTCTTAAATGCTCAAAACATTACACCCTAACTAAACAAAGAAATGATACTCTAGGGAATGACACATGGTCTTAAATGCTCAAAACATTACACCCTAGCTAAACAAAGAAATGATACTCTAGGGAATGACACATGGTCTTGAATGGTAAAACATTACACCCTAGCTAAACAAAGAAATGATACTCTAGGGAATGACACGTGGTCTTAAATGCTCAAAACATTACACCCTAACTAAACAAAGAAATGATGCTCTAGGGAATGACACATGGTCTTAAATGCTCAAAACATTACACCCTAGCTAAACAAAGAAATGATACTCTAGGGAATGACACATGGTCTTGAATGGTAAAACATTACATCCTAGCTAAACCAAGAAATGCTACTCTAGGGAATAACACATGGTCTGAAATGGGAAAACATTACACCCTAGCTAAACAAAGAAATGATACTCTAGGGAATGACACGTGGTCTTAAATGCTCAAAACATTACACCAAAAAACATTTAATAAAAACATTTATAAAATAAATTAAATAGTACGTACGCTGTGATTGGTTGATAGCCATGTTTGCATGAGGCTATGTAAACACAGTTGTGACGTCACAACTTTCGTGTTTTCCCGGTACAAGTTCAAAAATCTATAAATTTACAGTTTCTTTTGAGGAAAAAAATGCCCCCAAAAATTTATTCTGAAGACGAAGTTCCAAATTTTGACTTGTGTCAGGGCCACAGGCATAACCCTAGGGTCTCATGCAGGTCTTTCTGATCGTAATATCATGACAATCTCTCGTTGGTCACCGCAAAGAGAATTCCCTCGGGTGCTACAACAACCATTGCTACAACAACCGTCCTCCGTCAGGACAGCTTCGGGTGTTTAGCGACGTGCTTTCTCATGATTTAAGTGCACCGACCGATAAAGAATACAAGTATTTCAAGGAAATAGTCAGCAGCTTCAAACTTTTTCCAGCAATAGCTTTTCAGCTCCACAAAATATGTTCTCGAGGCAAGACGAAACAATCAACTTCGCTTCCATATTTTTCTCGCTGTCAAATTGAGCAAAACCACGTTTCTTTCAACCGAGAATTCCCTTCACAGTGACACTTGTTATCCGCTTTTGATCGCTTTCGTATTGATAATCAATTCTGAAATCTTTTATTTAGATTTCTTTTCAATCTTTGAACATTCCTTTGTGTTTGTTTTAAAGTTTTAGAAGTGATAAATGTTTAAAATAGCTAGCGATTCTTTCTCGCTTCACATTTGCCTCTTTGACGTTTATTACACAAAATTTGATTGGCTAACGATCGAAGTTCGTGATGTATGGAGAATTTGTATTTTGATATGAGAATCAAATTCAAATAAAGATTTCTTTTCGTTGCAAGCGATAATGTTTTCCCTTAGTATTTATTTTATAAAAGCAATAGAAAACTTTTTCTCTGTGTTTACATAGCCTGATAGCAACACTCGGGGAGTTGGGAGAATTCTCGATAGTTATGCAAACCCTCGACTACGTCTCGGGTTTGCATAACTGTCTCGAATTCTCCCAACTTCCCCTCGTGTTGCTATCAGGCTATGTAAACACGGAAAAAGTTTTCTATTGCTTAATTAATAAAAGTATGAAATGAACATACGTTTTTGTGGATGGCACTTTGACCGGTACTTGTTCAATAACAGGAGCACTCTCTCTTGGAACCTCCTGGAATAGAATTGTGTAGATATTGGGGCACAATTTTGGCACAGAACACAGAGACGCCAAATATTAATTTATTTTCTTTTTTTTAACTTAATATCCAGCAGTCAAGGAAGACACTGCTTTGCAATTACCAGCCTGAATGACCACATGATAATAAAGAACTGGGGTTTACAGGAAAATGCCCATGGGTGGGAGGACACTGGGGTAAAATTAGTGGGTATGCTTGTCAAAAATTAAAAAATACCCCTAAGAGACAAAATGGCATAGTTTGATGATTTCAAACCCCTAAGAGACACCTTAAAAGATACCAAGGATTGCCGAAATTCTAAATTTCAATTTCAACACCCTAAAAGATACATCAGGAAAACTAAAGCTAAATAAATCTAATGATAGTGAAACACAAAAAAATATATATAAATAAATGAATAAATGGAAAAATGGAAAAATGGAAAAATGAATAAATGAATAAATGGATAAATGAATAAATGAATAAATGAATAAATGAATAAATGGATAAATGAATAAATGAATAAATGAATAAATGGATAAATGAAAAAATAAATAAATGGATAAATGAATAAATGAATAAATGGATAAATGAATAAATGAATAAATGAATAAATGAATAAATGAATAAATGAATAAATGAATAAATGAATAAATGAATAAATGAATAAATGAATAAATGGAAAAATGAAAAAATGAAAAAATGGAAAAATGAATAAATGGAAAAATGGAAAAATGAAAAAATGGAAAAATGGAAAAATGAAAAAATGGATAAATGAATAAAATATAGTCGCTGAACAGGGTAAAAATTAAGCATGTAAAGAAATGTTGTTTCAGTTCAGAGATAACCTTCAGTTGACCTTGAAAAAAAAGAAGAAAAACTAAAGTTTCTGCAACAAAAACTAGGGATAGAGATAGCTAAAGCAAGTGCGTGATGTCACTGGGTATTAAACTGTGAACCTCTGGTTTAAAGGATGCAGCAGATAACTAGCCAACATAGCCACACCCTTGTTCAAATTAATTGTCACTCAAGTTACTTACCCCAACATAATTCCCTACATCACTCTTTTCTTCATTGGCTTTTGCTATGAGGTTTTCTAAGTGCTGAAGATAGCAGGTATATTATCATTTTATTTGATAAAGAAAAGGTAATAATGTGGTGTTGCATCAGGGACGGCAGAGCCAGGGGGAGCTTTTTTCACCAAAAATACAAATATCAATAAAAAACGTTTTCCCCCTGAAATTTGATTTTGAATATGCTTAATTTTCAAACGCTGGCCCCCCTCTTCAATATGCTCTGCGGTCCTTGTGAATAGAAAAAGTTAGATGAATAGATCTAATCCACTGTTTTCCCATTTCAGACCATGTGTCATTCCCTAGAGTATCATTTCTTTATTTAACGGTTGCGCACGAGAAAACACATGAATATGGATACATCTCAAACAAAGAATCTTATTCTCAAGAGATTGACACGTGGTCTGAGATGGGGAAACTTTATGCCTAGGTGGATTAGGTGGATGAATGGAAACTTTTAAGAGTTCCTGCAAGAGTGGTCAATACAGAATATTAGAATTACACAGTAATTGATAGCAGAAAAGATACATACCCCTAGATCTACTACCCATACTGCCACATTGGACTGGTGGAATCCAGCACCTATCTATACACAATCAGAATATATGATACATTTATTATATACACCTATTTCAGAAATCGTCGCACCAAGAGCCGTAGCCCTTAGCTGTAATTAGTTTATTCATGGTGCATTTTCATTTATTGACTTCACAAATTGCTCCAAGCAAGGCTGCTTGAGATGATAATTAGTGTAGAGCTATAGCCACTTGCATGAACCAAGAATAAATCGATTATAATTAAAAGTACCGACGTTCTCTGGAGCCTTGGCTTGTTACTTGAGGCTCTTGGTGTGACAACGATTTTCAAAATAGGTGTATATTGAACATTCATTTTAGTTCATGGTGGGGTATGCCAGGAATTTTCTGGAATCACACATTGCAAAAGAGAGAAGGGCACAAAAAATGGTGCAATTTTTTCTAAATTGTAGTAATATTTTTAATATAATTCATTTTATAAGCCAGTGAAGAAAGTTGAAAAATGTAAACAATTCCAGAACATAGCACCTACATAATTATGACATTTTCATAATAGTAGTTTTAAAGTGTACATCAAGTGAAAAAATTGTTTTCAAAACCCTGCAACCATACTGCTTAGCTGTTCACATATAAGAACATGTGTAATAAATAAACTACGAGCCTTGTATGAAACGACTGAAGAAAAGTGCCAATGGGCCTTTCACAACTTCAAGTCACATACCTATTACACATGTTCTTATATGATTTCCAAGCCCATCCCACACAGCTTACTGCCTCATCTCTCATGTTCACATATGAGTGATTTTGAAAATAAAAATTTTCCTTGATATACACTTTAACAATGGGCTATTGCATACAATTTTCGTTCCCCCCCGTTGAGGACCTAAGTTTTTAAGAACCCCCAAAGAAATTCCTGGGGACATGAAGATCCATGTGGAATTCTCTGCTGTTCATGACTTACCCCTGAAGAATACGTGTGAAATCACACAAAAAAAAAACACAAAAATAGCCCTGACCCCCAAAGAATTCCAGCACAAAAACACCCTCCACCCCTGAAGAATTCCCTCACAATAACACCCTCGACCCCTGAAGAATTCCACGATCCTCAACGGGGGGAGGGGGGGGGGGGTACAAACATTTAATGAAATAGTCCAATTCTACATACCAATTGGTTTGAGGCAAGTGAAAAATCTGCAACTTTCCCCCAACCAAGAGCAAAGCTTTCATAACATCTGACAGGTTCCCAGCCATATATCTGAAGGTTAAGAATAAAGTCAAGAATTTGTGACCTTTTACATTGGTTCACTAGTCACACACAAAGCAATAAAATTATTGATAACTCTTAAAACTCCAGTGAAAACTCCAAGCCTTGAATCCAGGAGTAGCTTGTTCTGTTATTCTAGTTTCTGCTTTTATTTACTGACCTCAGGAGTGAGGCTAAGGCTTGCATACGCTGGAGTTTTAAAGGAGCACTTGGATGAGAATCAATGAAAATTGGAAATGACTTTAAACTCCTTGGCCCCAATAGTAGCCAAGCAACATATTTCTTGCATTCAAAAGTGGCGGGGGGAAATTATCAATTTCATTCAGCATCTAAATTGTAAGTAAATGACGTCATTCACTCAACCCTATTGTTCTTTCTGCTTTTAAACCACAATCTGATCAGCAAGTGGCTTCCAGGCTTAAATTTTCATATTATCCTCAGATACTTCAATTATTTGGACTTTCAAAAATTGGGGCGTTTTCATCCAAGTGCCCCTTTAAGAGCAGTCACTAGATACTGTAAAAAATTCCAGAGGAAAGTAATAGATGGCCTTCGCTTTTATGGGGAAAATGGGCTTACAGTGCGACTACTTTAATCAGGGTCACCTAGACAGTGAGAATCGATTTAGCATTACGAATCTGAACTGCACCATTACAAGAAGCTTCACCACATAAAAGAAGGATTTAGTTGAGAAAACTCCATGTTTGTACACTTATAAATTCAATTAAACATTTAGTAACAAAATTGGATTAAAGTTTCTGCTTGAACACAACGAACTGTCAATGTAATCACAAAGGACATCAAGGAATATGCAAATTAGTACAAATTTACAAACAAATGACGGGTTGTCAATTGAAGCTAGATCGTAACTAAGGAGCATTTTCCATCTTTTTCAGTCAAAATCACCAAAAATAAATCACAAAGATCAATATTTGGACTAAAAGAAGCTGTTTGGTGACATTTTTGTTTCAGTTAAACAAAGTTTGAAATTACCTAAAAAGTCACTTAGGCTGTTTTCACATGTAGTCCTTTATTATAAATATAGAATGAAAACAACACATTCCAATTTTGGGTAGAGGAGAGAAAAACTCATGATTTTTGCTATAATATTATCTATGATTTGACCGAGTTGACCCACCTTAAGAGAATCTTGTGCACCACTGAACAGAGCAATCCCCTCCGAGTGAAAATCTATACATCTGTTTAAAAAAAGAGAACTTGTTTAAAACTTTATTAAAACTATCACAGATGAAAAATACAAATTATCCAATATGCAAAATTTACAATTAAGGATTAAATGTATAATATTCATATTTAAAGTGTACCCTCAATTTAATACCAAATTTCTGGCTGGCACTGAGTATAAGGGGGCTTTCCATTAGGCCTAACCTACCAGTCCAAGTGGCCAGCTCTCAAATGGTATGTGTCAGTTCTCATTAAGTTTTGAAGCATTGGCTAACCAGTTCTAAAGAACTGATGCATACCATTTGAGAACTGGTATCTCAGACTGGTAGGTTACACCTAAAGGAAAGCTCCCTAAGTAATTATTAGTAAGCATGGACAGATTCAGGGGTAGGCCCAAGGGACTGCAGCCTCCCTTTTATTTTGGTTAGTCATCGAGGTTCCTCTAACACCAAGAATTTTCCACCCTATTTTTCTAATTTAAGCAGATCCTCTAATGCTAAAGTTTTCCAGCCCCTCCTTCTCCAAATCAAAGAGTTCAAATAAAGCCTAAGTTTAATGGCCACCCTTTCTCTAATTTATAGCAGTTCCTCTACACTGTAGGTTTTGCAGCTCCCTTTGTCTGACTTCTGGATTTGCCTCTGATAACATAGGTTATCAGGGTCCGTAATAATTATCAGGGTCTGTGATCCCAAAACTCTTCAACCGAATAGAAAATTAATTGATCATCAGCCAAACCCATCTTTGGTTTTACAAAAGACTGTTACCATGGTGACACACACCCTTTGTCATATATTATGTAACTGCATATGGATGGCAAGTGATTGACAAGTGGCTCACCTGACAGGACATGTTTCTACATCAGTGCTTGATACAAGCTGGAATGTCTCCAGATCCCAGAATTTAACAGTTCTGTTGAAAAATCAAATTGACCTCAGATGTTAAGAAATAAAAAAAAACCCTACCAAATAAATGGGCCAATCACAGTGTTATTCTTGAAAGGTGGACGTCGTATTAAAGCACCTCCAGGAATTTACACAAGTTAACATTTCTAGTGAAAACACAGCCTTAATTAGGGATTTCAATTCCTGATGATAGGCCAAGGGGACCCAAAAGCTTGTAGATATTAAAAATATCAAAATACATATAAAAGAAATGTTTTGATGCTGAAAAATAATAGAGTACTTACCTGTCATTGCTCCCAGTGGCCAACAAGAACTCTTTAGGATGAAATTCTGCACAGTTAACTGGCCCAGAATGTAGTTTAAAATCATTTATTAGCTTCCCAGCAGTAAGATCCCATATCTAGTGGTTATGATCCAAAGATTTGATCAAAGTTAACTCCATTGGAAAATTTAAAGCTACAGCTCACAAGCCTACACAATCGGAGTCTTATTGAGGTTTTTCATGGTGATGTCACACTATCGAGAAAATTGAGTTTACAGTGAAATTGCTCATATACATATCGAGCAAAATCGTAAAGTTTCTTGGAGATAGTCGGTAATTCAGAGGGTCCAGAAAACATATGAATTTTTGAACTTTACACTTTTTATGAAGAAATGTACAAAAATGTTTGAAAAATTTATATGACTCAAAAGAATCTTTACAAAACTTTGCAGTTTTACTCATATTGGTATGACAACTTTGATCAACAAATGTTTCTACAGCATTACATCACATGCAAAACCTTAGTAAGGGATATTCTTCCACATTCAATAATTCCATTACCTTGGCTGTTCCATCTTCCCCTGAGGATACGATCCATCTACCATCTGGACTAAATCTTAAATTATTTACACAGTCTGTATGACCCTGGTGAGTGATCAAATAGAAAACCTCATGTTAACTATGCTTTGGACTCTTGCTAGTGGACCTAGTATGAGGCGCATGAAATGGGACACAAGAGATCCAAACTAGTAGCAAAGGACAAACTGTTCTAATGTATTACCGACATTTTATTTTAGGGGTAAATTTCTGACAAGCAATACAATAACATTTTGAAATTGCAACATAGGCAGTCGTGAAATTAAGATGGACACACCTACTCACAACTTAGATGCTGAACGAAAGTGATTAATTTTTATCTGCTACTTTTGACTGTGAGGAAAATATGTTGCTTTATTACAATTGGGGCCATATAGAATAAGTTAACCAAGTTAAGATATAGCTTAACTAAGTTTCAGGTCATTTCCAATTTTCATTGACTTTCATCACATTATTACTGTAGAATGCTATACATTCTATCTTTTTACATCACAGGAAGTCTGCTGTTTCTTCTAGCCAAGATTATCTGGTTTTTACAAAGTCTCTAGGGAAAAGTCCTTACCTTATAAGTAAATATACATCCTTTTCTCCTAACATCCCATAACTAAAGGAATGACAAGAAATCATTAGCGTTATTTGTTGTTCCAGGATATGTTAACTTTTTCAGAGTTTTGAGGGACACTTCATCAGTCAGTTGACATTATATGCGTCAAGGAATAAAAGAAATTTAAAAATTAACATAAAAACTTAGTATCAAATTGAGCTGATCTTATCAAGCAACTTATGCAGCTGCAAATTGAAAGACTCAGAAAAAATTATTCTGAGAAAAAATTCTGAGTTTTGAACGGGATTTGAAACCATGCCTGGAGATTCCTGTGCCATGCTCTAACCACTGAGCTACCATGACTCATATAAGTATTAGAGTGTCTACTAAAACAGCCCCATGATGCAATGCATTCTGCGACCCTGGAAAGGCCAATATACTCTATGTAAACCTTCTCCATGGATTTGGATGACTGACAAAATCATAAAACCAAGGATAAGAAGAAACTTTTTAAACACTCTCTTCTCAGAGTACCACCGTACTTTACCTTTAAATTTGTATCTAAAGAGCCAGAGGCCACAAAGTCACCATAAGGATGGAAGTCTAGACTTCGTATACTACTTTTATGACCAGTTAGAGTTCTGAGAACTGAAGAAAAGAAAAGAATGAAAAAAAAAATGGATGTGTTTTTTCAAGCATATTTTTCTCCAGAAAGAAAAATCCAAGTGTCTTGAGTGGGAACAGAGAGTGTGTAAAAAGCATTGGGTGTCTCAGGTGTCTATAGGCATTTTTAGGGAATAAAACATTCATGCTATCTTTCAAGAATCCAAATATTACCAAAAATTACCCCTGAGTTACTCAATTACAGATCACTCACTCAGGGTCAGCCTTGTATCAATTTCTAAATATTTACAAATACTAATGGTAAAGTAAAGAATACACAACTTTAATGATACGAACACTTTGAAATTCCACGGACCTGCACTGGAACATGTGAATATTCTGCACAGAGTCGAGGAACAACAAAACTAGAAACTAGAGCATTTGAAATGACATTTTTTAACTGGTAGTTTTCCTAAAACAGATCAAGAAAACTTACTTTTTGCTGCCTCAAGATCCCATATTTTCAGGGTTCCTGACTGTGATCCAGCTAAAACAAGGTCCTCGGCACCGTTAAACTGAACGCATTCTATTGGACTAGTGTGACCTGTGAAGCTCTAGATAGGCACGAAGAACAATAAGATTAATAGAGAGGTTTTGCAATATCCTGTGCCCATGCCTATAATACAGCTTGGGCTGCCTGTGGTTAGATGGCAGAACAATAAAATCCCTTTACTCTTGGGAATTGAATTCTTTCTTGTGTAAAACGATTGTATTGTTCCTGCCATATAACATGGCAGCTGTCACGTGATGGTGCAAAACCTCTATTATCTAGTAATGTTTAGCAATAGCTATACACTTATTTCAATAAAGTTAGTCACCAAAAACCTATAAAGCTGAGATCACTAAGCATCATGGAAAACGTTTCATATCAAAAAAGCATATATATACAAAGCTTTTCTAATACAAACTGCAGCCCGATGATGCTCAGGAGAGGTAAGACTGTAACCGGTAAAAGAGTCGCAAGTCCATGAACAGTTATCAAACGCGTGGGAAGGTGTAAAATGAATCTACCCATAATCCTTGCCGGCCTCATTTTTATAGCTTTTCAGGTGACTAACTTTATTGATATAAGTGGATAAAATAGATTTATAAAATCATTATTAGAACATTGTCAGCCAGGACAAATGCACAAAATTATACCAAAAGAACTTTGGATGCCCCAAAACACATTTCTAGGGAGACACCAATCATTTTTAAAATCCTACGCCAATATCTGTCCCAATTTATACTCTTATTGACCATGACTTTAAAAATGTTTCAGAGTAGATGGTCATAGCTGGCTGTGTTTTGATATGAGAAAGAGAAGGTTATTTATAGAAAAGAAAAAGTAGCCAGCGGTTAAATTTCAAAGCAATCACTGAAGGTCTGGTAGCTGCCGCTTATTCTAAAAGCCCTGTTAACTCAGAGTAACTATAAATATAAACTATAACTACAAGTGAGATAAATTATTTATTACCATTATAACATTAGGTTTTCCAATAGCCCACATGTTGACTTTACGATCTTCTCCTCCTGTCACCATTACTCTCCCTGAACTGGACCCCAACGCCAAGCAATTTACATTGGATCCATGCGCAACAAACTCTTCTGTATAAAGAAATGCAATAAAAAATATCATATAAATTAAAATAAATTTTTTTAAAATAATTAAAAATTAACTTTGTTTATGAAGGATAACATTTGTGACAGAAATTCGACAGATAAACTTGCAGTCTACTTTTAACATATCTAGTTAATTAGGGATGCAGCCGTTGTCATTAATATGGTTATGAGAGCCATGTGAAGGTCTAACTCTATTACCAACTGAGCTAATCAGGTCGAGGTTGATATATGTTATATTATGAGCATAGTTTTAAGCCATATTAGAATCAGGGTAAGATATATTTACAGGGTTTGTGCCAAGGTATCCACTTAAAATTCAAGGACTATTCAAGGAGTGTTCAAGGACCCAAAAATTATTTTTCGAAGACTATGCTCAGCTAATAAGCCATGCTTTTACAATGTGGTTGCACATGGCCAACTTGCCAATGGTTTTCAGTACCTCTCATTAAAGAGAAGTAACGTCGATATGGAAACAGATAGAGATGACTAGATCTATTTCAGACTGAACCTTGCAAGCAAGGATCAAAGCAGAAATTCAAGGAGTTCTCAAGGAAATTAGAAATTTTTTTTTTTAAATTAAGTTTTTCAAGAGCACTTGAAAACGTTAATTAAATTCAAGGAGTTTTGAAGGAGTTTTAGGAGTAGCACAAAACCCAATTTACTAGTGTTCACTATAAATTGTTCAGTAGGTCAAAACTTTTTTTTATAAATAGGTGTGTTTGTTCAAATTCAAAGTGCCAAAAAATTCACACAAAAAATTCCATAAAAAAAGATTCTTTACAGTTTTCTTAGTATTTTTGTGTCAAGGAATTATCAAGAATTTGAATAATTCATGCCAAATATAACACGCAAAATAAACAATGCTTTCAGCCAAGTGTCATTAATCATTATTCCACATACAGTCATATTGTACATATATATATACATCCATGTATAATAGCATTATATCCATGGAGATAGTACACAACCTCATTGGCTGGCTGTGACAAAGATTTAAACGCCAAATGGACCTTAAGGGATGATTTAAGAGAAAAATTCACCGATCGTAGAGACTCATTTCATATTTGATCAGAAAATTAGGGAATAATTTAGGAGACACTGACTAGTATTTGATAAAATGTGAAGTAAAAGTTGCGCGATTCCATTAAAATATTGACACAATCCTAGGAAAAATACCTACAGTCTTACTAAGTAAATATCGATTTTTAAAAACTCTTTCTAAAGCCTCCACAACTAAAGAAGGATAGAAAATAACATTAAAATATTCAAATATCTAAAAAAAAAGCAAATACGAATAAGATTAACAGCTTAGAAAACTGGATTATTTCAGTAAACAAAATTAAATACTGTGCAAGATGTTAAAAAATTTCTAATAATCTATGAATTGCTTATTTAATAATAAAAATAATTAAATTTTTTTAAATAGAAGCCTTAAAAGTAACAAGGAATAGGATTTTGTCTTCCTGGCAGCGTGATACCTAACCAGACAGTGAATCTTTTGGCTCGTTATTTGACAAAATTAGAAAAGGAAAGCCAAAAATTCCACTTTCAACAACAAAAACAACTTCATCCACACCAATATGCCATAGTTTAGGAGCTAAAGTTTCCAATAACGCTTAGAAATGAAATAAAAGTTACAGACTTACGGAGTTTCCATGCTCTCTTGTTCGGAGCAGCCATTTTAGCGCCCTCGCGACCGTTGACTTCTAGGAACTTCAAATGCGTCTTTCCTCCAAAAAGTATGCGTGAAACGCTGTCACATAGTTGGCAAGGCTACAAAAGTGGTTCAAGAGCCTCCTTAGATAGGAAAATGTGGGCTTTAAGCCTTCAAAAGAGGGTTTAAAATGGCCACGCCGCCCGTCACTCTGACAGCAAGTTTCTTGTAGCGAAGAAACTGGCGCTTGATGACTGGAAACACAGGAAGCCCACTGAAAATATTTTATTTTTAAAACACACAAAAAGGTACTTAAGCTTTTGTAATTCCTTTGAGAAAATTTACACAACCTCTGGAGTATTTTCATTTTATTTATTTAATTAAATTTTTACCTTAATTAAAAAAAAAAAAGAATTTGAAAATTGCAGCCCCTGGACAAGATTGGGTTTCCTGTGTTACAGACTTTTGAATATTGCGCATGCGTATTTATCCGTTCATGAGCCTTTGCGAGTCGAGTTTCTTGTCAAAACAAAAACAAGTGAACAATTTTTTTCGGTCGGCTAAGAATTTTGCACTTAAAATCCAGCCAAAAGTACCTCCGATCTCCACGAAAATAATCTAAAATTGATATCCTAGGTTCGTTCTAGCCATATCTACTGAGATACCGTTTGGCGGGTTATTTTCTCATCATGATACGATTGATGAGCCCAATTAGACGTATGCCGATCCATTACCGAATGACACCATTTGCTGGGGCGATCTTGTCCAGGGGTGCGAGTTATGTCCAAGGACAGTCTCCATCTCCTAAAGTTAGGGAGTATTTCTACTTTATTGATCACCAGGGACAGGTAAGAAACAATGAAACTTTCCATGGCCACCCCCCATGCATCTCCTAAAGTTCATCAAAAAATTTCCCACAAGAACATACTTACTCGCCAAGAATTAAAAAGAAAAGAAAAGAAAAGAAAGAAAACAGGAAAAACAAACATTTTTATTCATATTTTAATCTTCATAGGAAAATTTAAACATTTTTATTTGTTCAATCTAATTTGTAAAGATGAGAATATGTAGACCGCGTAGCACTTATGAAATACATGAAGATATATAAATATAGATAAGTTATATTGCTTGGGAACGAGGTTATTTTGGTGAAAGACCCTTGGAATTAAATTCGGAAAAATTAATTTCTGACCTCGAAGGCAATCAGCTGGTAGAGCATAAGTAGTACGATTCTAAAGGTCGTGGGTTCGATTCCCAACGAGGTCGGAAATTAATTTTTCCGAATTTAATTCCAAGGGTCTTTTGCCTGGATAAACCTCGTTCCCACGCACTATAACTTATCTATACTTCTATATCTTCAATCTAATTTGTAATGTATCTTACTTTTTCTTTTATGTTTTGACAATTGGAGGCAAGTGTCCATCATGCCCATCGTCTATGACATAGATTTTGCACAACAATAATTTTACCAAATTTCTTTTGACTTCAGCTTTTCCTAGATGATGCAAAGGTTAAAAACTTTATCACCTGTTTTAAGGGTAAGTCAAATACACTAATTGAAGAATCATTTTTGGGTTCAGAAGCATAGAACATTGAAGCTGAGACCAAAATAGCACATGGGAAGTATGTTAATTAGATGCATGCTGTGACCGGCGACCCATGGCATCATCCACTGTTTTTAATACGTGTTTGCCATTCTAAACCGACCGTATGGATGGTACAAATGAATAAAATATAATATGATTATGTCATTTCCCATGTGCCATTTCAGTCTCAGCTTTTGTTCTATGTTTGGCATGACTGTTGGATTGGCATGACTATTTAATGTTTTAAGTGACGTTATCTAAACAGTTATCTAAGATATATAATTTATCTAACTTATTCAACAGTGCACTGACTAAATACACCTTACAAAACAGGTGCCATTCCTTTGGGAATAAGATTCTTTGTTTAAGTTGTATCCATATTAATGGCTCTTCTCATGCACAACCGTTAAACAAAGAAATGATACTCTAGGGAATGACAATTGGTCTGAAAAGAAAAACCTTTTTCTGGAAAAAAGTTTAAATGAAATTTTTTTAAATGATTGTTATTATATGTTTGTGTTTTCACAGATAAAATGTTTCTAAAGTTCTTTTTCCGGAGACTCAAGCTTAACAGTACTGGTCGCTATGAAGAAGAGTTCCCCTACGTATCCCCTTGTGGAGTGGAGAAGAACTACATCCACTGTGATGATGTTCCCTTTGTGTTCGCCACCTTGACTGGACCCTCAGCATCAGATGAAGGTTCTGCAGGTCTCCTAACATGTAACGGTATTGGAGAAGACCTCACGTTCTCCTTTCAGCCTACTAAAGTCTGCATGCTACCAGAAAGTGGGCGGATATACCACCCTGCGCCAGAGAAGACCGGTGGGGTGGGGCTTATTAAATCAAGTCTTGCTATTGAACTCAGCCCTCACTTTGAATACAGACGTGGAAACCAAGAAGTAGACCCGCCTACTCATTTTCATTGGATGGGAAAGACTTATGAGTTAGATAATTCATTATGGGATTTGATGAGAAATGAAGAAGTGAAAAAATTGAAAGAAGGATTGAATGCTCCATCCAATGCTTATCAAAATATAGATACACCTAATTGAAAAAATGTTGTTGGGTTCAAAAAAAGGTTATATCATCAAAGCTAAGAATGAAGAGGAGCATGCGAAGACAAACAATAATGCTAATTTCATGCGTATTGCAGTTTTCCCTTCCTGTGCACAATTTATGCATCATGGCTTTGGCATGTTGTTAATAGGTCAACCGAATTTGCTCTACTTTGCATTTTTACATGTCTATATGCAAATGTAATACACATTTTGGAGTACCCAAAATCCTTTTCAGTCTTAGCTTTGATGACATGACCTCCTCCAAACGGATGATTTTCTTTCAATTAGGTGTAAACTAACATGATATATTATGATTAGCCATGTTTTGATACATTTTCAGTGAGGAAGTTGGAACCAAAAACACTTTGAGTTCACTTTTTTCAAATGCGTACGTATACTGTAAATTATCCCTAGAGCCAATTGACTGAATCACTAAATCACTAAGTGTTTTTTGACTTGAGGGTTTGAAGCAGTAGAAAATTTTGAAAATAATAACTTATTTAAAAAACCTCGAAATGTTCAAGGTTTAAATGTTCACACTGAAATATCAATAGCAACGATCAGACCTTTTTAGCTTGGTTGAAACGTTTCCTCATTTCAGACCATATGCATGAGTCATTTCCCTTGAGTATTATTTCTTTGTTAATTCTTGAGCATATATTCAGGGACAACGTAAAAAACACAATGTACATTCTTCTTCATTCTCCTTTTCAAACCTGTCGTGAACATTTATGATAAAACATCTGCAATCTATTATTAATAAATATTTATGATAAACTGTAAAGTTCTAATTCATCTCAGTTAAAAAAATTAAGCAAATTAAATTATCATCGGGTTGTCGTGGTTCTGAAGTTATCGCAGAATGCTGATTGAAATATTGTACATTCTTACTGCGATAATTTATAAGTGAAGAAACTTCCTGTTAAAATATGAATGTAAATAAATAAAATTAATATATAATGCCTAATCTAGGGGTCATAATGGTGGCTTCAACATCACTCACAGAAATAATTTATTCATTTTACATGAACTTTGAACCGACTTTGTGAACTTCAAGTCAAAAGTACGAAAACGTGTGTTTTCTTTCCCGAGAAAATTAGACTTTCGTTTTCTAAAACTCGGTTGCCTATGATTTGGAGGTGCAAATTACGATTTTCTAAGAAAATAAAAGCTTTTGAAACATTTTACTGGCTTTAACGTCACTCACAGAGATAATTTATTCATTTTACATGAACTTTACATCGACTTCGTGAGCTGGAAGTCAAAAGTACTAAAACGTGTGTTTTCTTTCTCAATATAGTTCAAAAATGGCTCAGAAAATTAGAATTTAGTTTTTAAAAACTAGTTGCCTATAAATTGGACAAGTAAATTACGTTTTTCTAAGAGAAAAATTTTTATTTATGTCTGAACTTCTGAAACATTTTACTGGCATCGTCGTCACTCACAGAGATAATTTATTCATCTTACATGAACTTTGTGAGCTGGAAGTCAAAAGTGCAAAACGCATGCGTTTCCTTTCTCTAGAATGTTCAAGATGGCTCAGAAAATTAGAATTTAGTTTTCTAAAACTCGGTTGCCTATGAGTTGGAGGTGCAAATTACGATTTTCTAAGAAAATAAAAGCTTTTGAAACATTTTATTGGCTTTAACGTCACTCACAGAGATAATTTATTCATTTTACATGAACTTTACATCGACTTCGTGAGCTGGAAGTCAAAAGTACTAAAACGTGTGTTTTCTTTCTCAATATAGTTCAAAAATGGCTCAGAAAATTAGAATTTAGTTTTTAAAAACTAGTTGCCTATAAATTGGACAAGTAAATTACGTTTTTCTAAGAGAAAAAAATCTATTTATGTCTGAACTTCTGAAACATTTTACTGGCTTCAACGTCACTCACAGAGATAATTTATTCATTTTACATGAACTTTCTGAGCTGGAAGTCAAAAGTGCAAAACGCATGCGTTTCCTTTCTCTAGAATGTTCAAGATGGCTCAGAAAATTAGAATTTAGTTTTCTACAACTAGTTGCCCTTTAATTTTCTTAAAGAAAAAAAATCTATTTATCTGAAGTAAGCTCCGTGACATTTTACTGGCCTCAGCGTCTCTCCAGAGATAATTTATTCATTCACAATGAACTTTGAACCGACTTTGTGAGCTTGAAGTCAAAGTACCAAAACGTGTGTTTTCTTTCTCAAGATAGTTCAAAACCTGCTCAGAAAATTAGAACTGAGTTTTCTAAAACTAATTGCCCACAAATTGAAGACCTGAGTTAAGATTTTCTAAGAGAAAAAAAAATATTTATCTCTGAACTTTTGACGTCACTCACAGAGATAATTTATTCATCTTACACGACTTTGTGAGCTGGAAGTCAAAAGTACTAAAACGTGTGTTTTCTTTCTCTGGAATGTTCAAAAATGGCTAGGAAAATTAGAATTTAGTTTCCTAAAACTAGTTGCATATGAAATAGAGAAGTAAATTACGTTTTTCTAAGAGAAAAAAATCTATTTATCTCTGAACTTTTGAAACATTTTACTGGCTTGAACGTCACTCACAGAGATAATTTATTCATCTTACACGACTTTGTGAGCTGAAAGTCAAAAGTACTAAAACGTGTGTTTTCTTTCTCTGGAATGTTCAAAAATGGCTAGGAAAATTAGAATTTAGTTTCCTAAAACTAGTTGCATATGAAATAGAGAATTAAATTACGTTTTTCTAAGAGAAAAAAATCTATTTATCTCTGAACTTTTGAAACATTTTACTGGCTTGAACGTCAATCACAGAGATAATTTATTCATCTTACACGACTTTGTGAGCTGGAAGTCAAAAGTACTAAAACGTGTGTTTTCTTTCTCTGGAATGTTCAAAAATGGCTAGGAAAATTAGAATTTAGTTTCCTAAAACTAGTTGCATATGAAATAGAGAAGTAAATTACGTTTTTCTAAAGGAAAAAAATATATTTATCTCTGAACTTTTGAAACATTTTGCTGGCTTGAACGTCAATCACAGAGATAATTTATTCATCTTACACGACTTTGTGAGCTGGAAGTCAAAAGTACTAAAACGTGTGTTTTCTTTCTCTGGAATGTTCAAAAATGGCTAGGAAAATTAGAATTTAGTTTCCTAAAACTAGTTGCATATGAAATAGAGAATTAAATTACGTTTTTCTAAAGGAAAAAAATATATTTATCTCTGAACTTTTGAAACATTTTACTGGCTTGAACGTCAATCACAGAGATAATTTATTCATCGTGAATGAGTTGAACCAACTTGGTGAGCTTCAATTTAAAGTTACAAAACGTGTGTTTTCTTTATTAAGATAGTTAAAAAACGGCTCAGAAAATAAGAATTTAGTTTCCTAAAACTAGTTAGCTTTGAGTTGGAGAAGTAAGTTAGGAATTTCGAAGAGAAAAAAAGTGAGCTTTTGAAACATTTTACTGGCTATCAAGAATTCTGGAGGAGTTTCAAAAAGGGGTTACCTCAAAGTTTGAAATCTACCTAGCCTCCTATGAAAGTACACATAAATTACAAATACTCCCATGGGATGGGGTGGGGTGGCTGTCGAATTTTTTTTCGATATTACGTTATGTTAGTAGTGGATACTGAAAATCTGTAGTTTTGGGAGCGAGGGATGGGGATCACCCAAAAATATCTTAAAATGCAATATCCTTTAAGCTTTCTTCCCACCCCATAAATTACATAAAGTAATCAACGTTCCCTGAGGATGATAATAACACGTTGTTGATAATGATGTAGGTACCTAACTTTGATTCGTTTTTCTTAAAGCTGCTTCAGGGCCCGGTTGTACGAAGCTTGGATAGCGCTATCCCGCAGATAAATCCTTATCCAGTGGATAAGTCATTGCTGATATCCAATAAATTTTTCCACTGGATAAGATTTGCCTGATATGTTTTTCATAAAGCCCTATTGATGGACAACTTATTATTTGCAATCTATGATAATGATTTGCCTGAATTTATTAATAATGGGGAGGTATATATGTATGCTGATGATACGTCAATTTATGCCATAGGAAATACTGTGGATGAGATTAGCATGGTTTTACAGGCTATACTGGATCAGGTGCAAACCTGGTGCTTAAAGAATAGATTGGTTGTTCATAAGGGGAAGTCAGAGGCAATGATCTTGAGTATATCCCCTTTCATTGGTCCTATGAAACCTTTGAGGTGGGGTGAAGAAGTCATTCAATATAAGTCTTCCTCTCATTGCCTAGGGGTTCTCATTGACAACAAGCTTTCATGGTCTCTGCACATTGAATCACTTTGCTCATCATTTAATGCTAAAGTTAAAGTCCTGAAACGTGTAAGTTTCCTACCTATTTCCATTTTAGAATCAATCTATTTCAAAACTGTACTTCCAAGCATCCTCTATAATATGGTTGTTTGGGGTTCTGGTTCTAATTTTAAAGAGCTGGAACTAATTCACATTAGGGCTGCCAGGCTGATTCATAAGGATGAAGATATTTTAATCAAAGCAAAGTGGATGCCATTGAAATACTTTTATACTTTTCGCCTTTTAATTATTACTCACAAGGCATACTATGATTTACACTTGGAGGAAATAAACTCGTTAGTAGTTAAGAGTTATAATAGTTATAATTTTAGGAAGCTCTTAAATATAAATGTTAATAGGCCCAGGACTGAACTAGGACATAGATCTTTCTCACATAGAGCTGCTATAGCTTGGAACTCTCTTTCAGATAAGATGAGATGTTTTTCAAATCCGACAGCTTTTAAAAATAAACTTAAGCTTTTAAAGAATGACATTAAGAACATAAATTTCGAAAAAGGCAGTGCTGTTATTTATAAAAAAGTATTCTGACTACTATTATTGAGCTATATGCCCCTAGCTAGTCTAGATATTATTAAATTTTGTGTTACTAATACTAGTTTATAATATTTATTGTATGATATATGATATTTTAATATTTTATATATATGTTTATATGTATAGTTTTTATAAATTATCTAATTTATTTTACATTAATTTATCTTAGTTTAATCTGTAGGACCACATGAGCTGTAGTTGCCCTGCATTATCAAATAATGTATGTATGTATGTATGTATGTATGTATGTATGTATGTATGTATGTATGTATGTATGTATGTATGTATGTATGTATGTATGTATGTATGTATGTATGTATGTATGTATGTATGTATGTATGTATGTATGTATGTATGTATGTATGTATGTATGTAACTTGAAAAAATATCTGTGATCGTATCATAATTTTTGATCTGCTTTTGATATACTTGTATTATATGTACAAAAGAGTCAAAGTTTGTGCAAACCGAGGTATGTATATATATATTGGTGTTAATAAACTTTGATTGATTGTTAGATTGATGATTGATTGATGATCACCCTATGGTTAAACAATTGATTGGATGTTGTTGTTGGATCTACACTCTCCTGCTTGCAGTGCAATTACTATTAATAACCAGGGCCATTTAGACAGCAAGAACCAATGAAATTGTTGAATAAAAACAATACCTTCCAACTTAAGGTATTGGAGCCAATCAGAAGTCAGCAGAAAACAATAGCCTATCAACGTATCTTTTTATTCCTATGAGAAAATGACGATCGCTACCTAGTTGTTTACACATAACATCTGGCTCAAATTACCATTCTTATGAAGTCTAGGTTTCTGATTGCCTCCACTACCCAAAGTTGGAATACATTGTTCTCATTCTACATTTCAATTGGTTCTCTTGTCTAACTGGTCTAAGTTGCCCTGGTTATGGTAGTTGTACTGTAAGTGATTGGTGACAATAATGAAGAATTAATGTTTAAGATATTTATTAATTTGCTACACTATTTGGGAAAACTTGTCCCAATACTAGTTCTCATGCTTGACATATAACAAGGCTTAATGATTTGAGAAGAATCATGTCCTCGCAAAAACAAAAAAAATGATATAGGATATGAACATAATTTACAAGTTTGTACACTAGGTAGGTTCATTAGAATGTCATACTAATCAATATATATATTTTTTTCTTTGGTTTCGATGTACACCATATCAAATATATATTTTGTATACTCCATTTCATTAAAAATGAAACAGTAATGATAAAGAGGTAAATCATACACCGTGAAAAGATGACGTTTAGGACGCTAGTCCTTTGTCGGAGTCCTCTTTTACTCCGACGAATGACTAGTGTCCGAAACTTCAGTAAGTTTTTTCATTTCTTCATCTTTTCACGGTGTATAATTTTCCTTTTTATTATTACTGTTTTATTAGAAACACTGACACAACTCACATTAGTTTTTAGCTAGTTATCTCTTCTCATTAATAATGGACTTTGTTACCAGGTCATATAATATAAGTCAAAAAGATTATTTATCAGCCGCTCAAGTGACTGAGGTGTCACTTTTTCTCTTTAAATGTGGAGTTCCAGGCCACCAAATGAAATTACGTTGCTAAAAAGCACTCATGACTAGCAGGTTTTTTTATTTTTGTGGTCAATTTCACAGGTTTCGTGACATCTTAATTTTGCAGTGACATTATTTCAAATAAGCTGGAAATAGAGTGAATCTCAACTTTTGAGATAATAAAGTGTGTGGTAAACTGATGCTGCTGTACTTTGCGGAGGTGATTAGTGATGACAAGCTTATGACAAGTTTTTTTTAAAGAAAACTCTGACATAAGAAAAACAGATATTCGTTTTAAAAATATTAAAAACAAAAAATATTTATTTTGATTGACTATTATATTAGGTATGAGAGGAGTAAAGGAGTGAAAGTTAGTTAAAAAAATAAAATGGAAGTCTGGGAAATTTGCATCCTATTTTTGTTTTCCCATTTCAGACCACCTGTCATTCCCTAGAGGATCATTTCTTTGTTTAACGGTTGTGCATGAGAAGACACATGAATATGGATACAACTCAAACAAAGAATCTTATTCTCAAGGGAATGACATGTAATTTGGAATGGGAAAATGATACATCCGAGGTATAGAGATCTATTGCATAACTATCAAGATACCCCTTGAAGCAAAGTTAAATATGAGTAGATGGGGGCATTTCACCATATGTAGAAGAAAAACCAATAACACGATCAACCCTTTGCCAAAATGGTGACTGCAAATTGAAATGGTGTAAAACTAAACTTAGAGAAAAACCAATACTAGCACTGAAAAGAGCACATTTCCTTTATCAACTCTACAAACATTTATGATGACAGGTGTCATATTGGGCAAGAAAACTTTAGTCGAAAAATAACAAAATATATAGACATTTGTATCTCTGAGGTTAATGCACTTTCTCGGCGATATGACACCTGACATAACGAATCTTTGAATTTCGACCGTCACTTTGGAAAAGGGTCTATTGACATGCACAAAAATCTGATGGTCCATGAAAAGTATTCTGCTTATACCAAGTAAGTATATTTAGATAATTCAGATTTAATATAAATAAGTATTTTATAACCAACGGTAGGTAGTATTAGCTTTGTTCTATAGTGAATATATCAGAACTGCCTTTCTTCATCCAGGACAAACCTGACTTGTGAGCATTTGCTGTTGGTAGCTTTCCTGGTTTGCTCTGGAAAAAATCCAGCAAATGACTTAAAAAAAAGAAAACTCGATCGTATGTGCACTTCGTGCGGTCATAAGGCAACAAGTGATGGCAGAATATGAAATAAGTTTTGAACCATAATTTCGTCTCAAGGGCAGATCCAGAGGGCGAAGGGGGGGTTCAGCCCCCTCTTCAGCAGAAAAAAATGATGTTTTTTTATATTGCTTTTGGTTGTGTTGACCGATGAAACTCAATTAGCCCCCCCCCCCCCTCTAAAATTTTGGCTGGATCTGCCCTTGCATCTACACCACTTTTCTGGCTTAAACAGGGTTCCCACTCATCTGAAAATGGGAAATCCCCTGACTTATCTCTGACCAAAATCAATTTTTCAATGACCAAGAGGCAAATTTCTCTGTAGTCATTTTAATGTATCATTTTTTTCTGCTAAAGTGGGGTCTTCATCCCCCCTTTGCCCCCTGGATCCGCCCTTGCTGTGGGAACCTTGATATAATTATTGTTCGTAATATAAATTGTTTGAAAATACTGTTATTGGAAGTGTTAGGAGAAGCATGGGAAAGCCCACACAAAGGAAGCCCACACAGACCAGAAATTTAATTAGCACAAAAAGTGAATTGTAAATACATGACCTTTGCATCTTATGTAAGACACACTTGTATAAATGGACCTGTTCCCATCTTACCTCCCCCTGCATAAATGGCCCTAACGTGTATCATAAGATTTTCAATCCTTACCTGACTTTCAAGTATGGTTTCTTTGACTTCATCAATTTTCTGGGGTTCAAGCTCCACAAAACTGTATCAAAAGAAAAAATGGATTAATAAATGGATGTATAGATAGATATAGATAGATGAAACAGATAAGTAGATAAAATGAACTAGCTTTGAGAATTGATCAACTTACTGAATGCAATGGGGGTCATCGTCAACAGGAATGTGTAGCTCGTTGTGACAGGTTCTTAAACATTCATTTACTTTCTGCTTAAAAGTTTCTTTATCATTTTCATACCTATAAACACAGCAATGATGACATTATACCGAGGAATATTTAACAATCATTCGCCGAAGGCGAAGTGAATATTGGGAAATGATAACCGAAACAAAGTTGAGGTTATTATTCCCGATATTGACTGAGCCCGAGGTGAATATTGTTTTAGTATAAATACACAGATGATTCTTTCAAAAAAAGAAAAAAAGTGACTGCCCACCATTTTGGATTATCACTGGAGGTAATTATCGTGTGATAATCTGAGTTTCTCGGCCAATCAGTGCACAAGATTTTCAATAATCAAATGTGTATTTATACTAATATAATCTAATACTTAAATATGAAATAATTCAAGGATAAGGAAAATGAAATTTTTTATTTGGCACCTAAAACAGATTACACAATAAAAAAAATCCTAATATTGAGGTGCGTGCTAACTGTATTAACTGCTACAGGCTATTATAAAATAAATTAAATAGTACGCACGCTCTGATTGGTTGATAGCCATGTTTGCATGAGGCTATGTAAACACAGTTGTTACGTCACAACTTTCGTGTTTTCCCGGTACAAGTTCAAAAATTAAAAAAATTACAGTTTCTTTTGAGGAATAAAACGCCCCCAAAAATATATTCTGAAGACGAAGTTCCAAATTTTGACTTGTGTCAGGGCCACAGGGATAACCCTATGGTCTCATGCTGGTCTTTCTGATCGTAATATCATGACAATCTTTCGTTGGCCACCGCAAAGAGAATTCCCTCAGGTGCTACAACACACGTCCTCCGTCAGGACAGCTTCGGTTGTTTAGCGACGTGCTTTCTCATGATTTAAGTGCACCGCCCGATAAAGAATACAAGTATTTCAAGGAAACAGTCAGCAGCTTCAAACGTTTTCCAGCGATAGCTCTTCAGCTCCACAAAATATGTTCTCGAGGCAAGACATAACAATCAACTTCGCTGCCATATTTTTCTCGCTGTTAAATTGAGCGAAACCACGTTTCTTTCAACCGAGAATTCCCTTCACAGTGACACTTGTTATCCACTTTTGATCACTTTCGTGAAGATAATCAATTCTGAAATCTTTTATTGAGATTTCTTTTCAATCTTTGAACATTTCTTTGTTTTTGTTTTAAGGCTTTAGAAGTGATAAATGTTTAAAATAGCTAGCGATTCTTTCTCCCTTCACATTTGTCTCATTGACGTTTATTACACGAAATTTGATTGGCTAACGATCGAAGTTCGTGATGTATGGAGAATTTGTATTTTGATATGAGATTCAAATTCAAATAAAGATTTATTTTCGTTGCAAGCGGTAATGTTTTCCCTTAGTATTTATTTTATAAAAGCAATAGAAAACTTTTTTCTCTGTGTTTACATAGCCTGATAGCAACACTCGGGGGGTTGGGAGAATTCTCGACAGTTATGCAAACCCTCGACTACGTTTCGGGTTTGCATAACTGTCTCGAATTCTCCCAACCTCCCCTCGTGTTGCTATCAGGCTATGTAAACACGGAAAAAGTTTTCTATTGCCTAATAATAAACCAGTTAGCTAACATTCTATAATATTTTTTACGAAAGTTTCAGTCAAAGTTATGGATAACTGTTAAATGCTTACAGATTAGCTGCTTCTGGATTTACAGGGTCTCTTGTATCAATTTTATAAAATATTCTTTTAGTATATAAAAGGACTTGCCAAAGATGATTGACACTACGTCTGGAAAATAAAAATATATGAAGAATTAAGTTGAGAAATAGAGAATATTAAAATATTTTATGGGCATTTCATTGGTTAGCATTAAGAGTAAGAAGATTTTAATGAACCTTGAAACAACCTCTGGGCTGATCTAATTAAGTCAGGGCATGACTAACTCACAGATAGAACCCTGAAACAGCCTCTGGGCTGATCTAAGTCAGGGCATGGCTAACTCACAGATCACACAGTGGGCATAAATGACCCTAAAAGCGATCACGTTGAATTTTTAGAAATTCTTAAAAAGTCATTTTATATTGTTCTCCTTTTGATTACAATATTAAAATCGAAAACCATTTTTAAATTGGATATAGGGAAGTAGAGTTATGAATTTTTTTTTCTTTCCAATTTTCCCGCGAAAAATTGGCAGGAAATAATACATACAAAACCATTCGCAAAAACAAAATCTTTCAAACTACTTTTTTGTTTGCTAACATTTTGCAACCATACTTTCAATATTGAAAGTACTAGTAAATGCCCAAAATCGTATGTTTTTAGAATTTTAATTTTAATTTATAATAACGCTAAGAGTTACAATGACCTCACATATATTTTAAAATATCCCTAATAAATGAGATATACCAAAAAAATAAGCATTTTACTGAATTGGCACACTTATATAACAGTAATAAGTATTTAGAAGTTTACTTCGCGTGTTTTGGTGCTGTAAAATCGTTGTTTAATTTTTTCAATGACGTCATCACCTATGACGTCATCAAAAAACCAATTCCTCAATAACTCCGGTTCTAATAATTGGAATTTTAAGAAATTTGTTCCATTACATGGGAAAATTTATTCCCTTTCAAATTATGCATTTTGTTTTAGCCCAGTGTTTAAACTTAATTTTAATCAAAAATGTAACATTTTATTATGACGTCATAATGACATCCATTTTTGACAATCAGTAGACCAAAATGATACGTTACCCTTAATCAATACACTCTGAAAAAATTATTTGATTAGATTGAATATTTTTGAAAATATGTCGGATTTGTTTAAAAAAGTTACATTTTATCTGATCGTTTTTGACCCCATTTGTGCCCACCGTGTCAAACCCTGAAACAACCTCTGGGCTGATCTAAGTCAGGGCATGGGTAACTCACAGATTGAACCCTGAAACAACCTCTGGGCTGATCTAAGTCAGGGCATGGCTAACTGACAGATCAAACCCTGAAACAACCTCTGGGCTGATCTAAGTCAGGGCATGGCTAACTCACAGATCAAACCCTGAAACAACCATTTGGCTGATCTAAGTCAGGGCATGGCTAACTCACAGATCAAACCCTGAAACAACCCTTGGGCTGATCTAAGTCAGGGCATGGCTAACTCACAGATCAAACCCTGAAACAACCATTGGGCTGATCTAAGTCAGGGCATGGCTAACTCACAGATCAAACCCTGAAACAACCTCTGGGCTGATCTAAGTCAGGGCATGGGTAACTCACAGATTGAACCCTGAAACAACCTCTGGGCTGATCTAAGTCAGGGCATGGGTAACTGACAGATCAAACCCTGAAACAACCTCTGGGCTGATCTAAGTCAGGGCATGGCTAACTCACAGATCAAACCCTGAAACAACCATTTGGCTGATCTAAGTCAGGGCATGGCTAACTCACAGATCAAACCCTGAAACAACCCTTGGGCTGATCTAAGTCAGGGCATTGCTAACTCACAGATCAAACCCTGAAACAACCATTGGGCTGATCTAAGTCAGGGCATGGCTAACTCACAGATCAAACCCTGAAACAACCTCTGGGCTGATCTAAGTCAGGGCATGGGTAACTCACAGATTGAACCCTGAAACAACCTCTGGGCTGATCTAAGTCAGGGCATGGCTAACTGACAGATCAAACCCTGAAACAACCTCTGGGCTGATCTAAGTCAGGGCATGGCTAACTCACAGATTGAACCCTGAAACAACCATTTGGCTGATCTAAGTCAGGGCATGGCTAACTCACAGATCAAACCCTGAAACAACCCTTGGGCTGATCTAAGTCAGGGCATTGCTAACTCACAGATCAAACCCTGAAACACCATTGGGCTGATCTAAGTCAGGGCATGGCTAACTCACAGATCAAACCCTGAAACAACCCTTGGGCTGATCTAAGTCAGGGCATTGCTAACTCACAGATCAAACCCTGAAACAACCCTTGGGCTGATCTAAGTCAGGGCATTGCTAACTCACAGATCAAACCCTGAAACAACCTCTGGGCTGATCTATGTCAGGGCATGGCTAACTCACAGATCAAACCCTGAAACAACCCTTGGGCTGATCTAAGTCAGGGCATGGCTAACTCACAGATCAAACCCTGAAACAACCATTGGGCTGATCTAAGTCAGGGCATGGCTAACTCACAGATCAAACCCTGAAAATACTTCTGGTACCCATCAACCCAGAAGTTTTTCAGGGTTCTATAATCTAAAAGGTTGTTTCAGAGTATCAATAAAATTGAAGGCTTCTCTGGGTTAACTCTCATGGGTGTTGATTCTTACCTCCATTTTGGAAATGCTCTTTTTACATCTAGCTCTCCTGTTTTTATATTTACTACTGGGTGAAAGATTGGAGGCTTGAATACTAATTTCTAATAAAGAAAGAAAATATAAATGAAAGGTTATTGCATATGTAATATATTATAATTCTTTTGAAAGAAGAGTTCACTATCTTACTATTAATGACACAAATAAGTTATCTGTACAGCGTTTCTCAATCACACACGAAAAATCGTAAAAAATTCTCTTTTTATTGTGACAAAATAAGGTTTTGGGGCTCTTTCTTGGTGTCGCAGGGCACCTAAGCCATGAAGAAAATAAAACAATAGCCAAGAACAATGAGTTTGGAGCTAAACAATACCATGCAATACAATAACCCTAACCCAGAGTACAATAATAATAATGGAAACTTTATTATAGCTTTTTTTTTTTTTTGCAATATAAAATCATAACCCTCACTGCTTACAGGTAGTTTACAATCATCTACTTGAATCTAACATGAAATGAAATATGATTAATATATAGGTATTATTTTAATAGTTCATCAGTTCTGGGCTGCACCATCCTTTGTTCCTGCTACAAAATATGTAGTATGTTGTCCTAATTGCAGTTTTCATGATGTTTCGAATAACATACTTTTGATCTTTATCATCGAAACCTAAATCTGCAAGCATGCACAAAAGTATGGCTGCAGTTAACCACATTTAATGTACAGTATTTGCTTTCTTTATTGCACAAAATTTTGTTTATTAAACTGACACATTCCCATGTGAATCTGGCTGGTTTTATCAAATAAGGCATTTGAAAGCTCGTTTGGCATCAAAAAACCTGTGTATAGTAGTATGTGAATACATTAAGTGTGGTCATACCTTTGTAAATCATGCCGTAATGATTATAGACGTTTAACAATACTATCACCAACAAGCCTGAACACCTGTTTCCTTTCTTTGTTTTTATAACAACATTATTTTGTAAAATACTCCTCATATTTGTTTTAAGACTGAAGACCCATCTCTGCAGGGTTAGTCTCACTTAAGAGTAAATCATTTTCAAATGTTAACTGTAATGTAAAGAATGTGCAGCTTGAACAATGCCAATGTCTTGAAATCCCACAGACTTTTAATGGTGTCTGTGAATAGCTGATTTATAAACGAGGCTAAGCCTGTTCAAATGAGTCTGTGGTCTTCAAAAACAGTGGTATTCATTGAATGTGAAACTTGATTACTACTACTCACTGGACATTCTCCATCAGGGTAGTTGTCAGGTACAGTCATGGTGAACTTGAATGCTCCATCTTGGTACGAGCCCATGCGTATAAAAATAACACCATACCAAACTGACAACGATAGAAAAACAATCAGTTTTTTTTAGACTCTTAATATTTTCTAAGCTTCACCACAATGAGAAACGAGAGACTCGGACAAATGTGACTTGCATTTTCACTCTGAGCCATGCATTAATGAAGAAATAGAAAATCAAATTCAAATGTGCTTTGTGCATTCAGTCTTAAGGCGATGTCACATGAGACGATTTGCAATGCAAATTTTTGCACAGTGCTAATTGCAACTTCAACTTCTGCAACATGTTGCGAGTTTTTGATCTGAAGTCAATACCTCCCAGCTCAAAATGATAAACTTTTGCTGCATTGTTCGAAAAATTGTCATGTCGTTTTCAAATTGTCTTTTTTAACATCACCTTTAAAGCATGCAGCATTAGGGACCAGTCATTATTTACAGGGAGGGGGGGGGCGGTGGAAATGAGGGGGGACCAAACATTTTGTGCATTAAAAGAGGGGGTACCCAAAAAAATGTGTAATAGATACTTGTAACCTTTTTTGTTCGATGCTTGTAAATTAATTTTTTTAAATATGAGTGTCAATGTTGCATGCAACACCTGGATGAGTGGACACACATACATCGCAATTTCTACACTGTAACCAACATCATAGACGACCTCACATTGTGTATTTAAGCCTTAAAACAGCACAGTTCCTGACCAATCAAAGGGCACGTACTAGTTAAGTTACACAATAAAATGTAAAATATAAAAAAAGAATGACTCACCAAGTGGAGATTTAGCAGCAGGTAAAACATAAACTCCAGGTAATCTTTTACTTCTTAATTGGTTACTGATAAAAACACGAAGCATATAAGATTAATTAATTGATACTTGATACCCGTAATGGGATAAGACACTTGGTTCAACCTTTGCAAATGACCTATGCTTTCATCTCTGATTACACTTAATTTATTGAAAAAATAGCACACATAAAAATAGCAAAAACACATACTAAGATATGAAAAACAGTATTAAGTAGTTATGTAACTCGAAGGAATGAAAAAAAAGGTTTGTTACGACATAAACAAATTAAAGAAGTCGACTCATAAAGACATTCGAGAGCTTACTATTCTGCCATTAAAGTATACTCGAGAAAATAAGGCCCGTAAGCCTTCGCTGGAAGCGGAGTTGAATTCGATGGAGATCTTTTCCTTGCTATGGATAGATTCATAGATTCTTCCTCTTCAGGAGAAGGAAGACTTGGTAAAGATTTGCGTCCCTTTGATTGTGGTTCTGAGGTGGAAGAAGATGGCGAGACATCTTGGCTGTTGAGTCCTTTACGAGTACTTGTTGGCGACTCCCGTTCGTCTAAGTCTGTTAAAAACAGCTGTACGAGAATAAACGAGTGACTTAGTTAACACAAAATATTGCTGAAGTAAGTAATACAAGTGCCTGAGAGAATATAAAATACCAACACATAAAAAAACTGTTCGGAATTTAGTCTCGTAAGATGATCATCGCTCGAGAAAAAATATTCGAATTCCGCAAATTTTGAACTTAAATAAAATAATTTATACACGAGAAAACATCTAAAGCAAGTAACCCAGTTAATAAGGTATCCAAGTGTGGAAATTGTATAAGCTAAACGACTCGGAACCAAAAAGTAAACAATTATTTAATCGAGTAACGACATTTTAAAACTGTTTTTCAAACCTTCTTCTTCAGTTGATGCGTCACGTTTAACATCTTATTCGCTCGTCGTTTTAATCCTTCAGATCATACATTCTCAGCTCAGTCGTTAGTGCAGTGAACGGTCTATAATTTAGATCCTTTTGGACTTGTTAGGATTACATTATCGCTTCAGAATTGAATCCCAAACACAATACAACAACGACAGACTGATAGAATATTCATAAACAAGACAGACGCCATTACCAACCGTCACGTGATGGAATGGACTGACTGACCACAACACAGGGAGCCCATGCTTCATAATTTAAAGCCTTTGGGGGTGGGGGAGGGGGATCACTTCTTCCACCTTTTTTCTGATATTTTTTCAATAATGAGCAATAATGGCAAAAAGCGCCATAAACTAGACTTGCGTATGAGTTTTGATCCCAATTTTCTGCTTTTGGGTTAACACTCTAAACCTTAAACAGTTAGAAACTGATGTACTATGATAAAATGCCTGTTTGAAGCAGTACTTTCAATTGTACAAAGATGTTTTGTTGCATTATGTTAGCATGTTGCATTGTCAGGCTTTTTTATAGAAAATATCCTGGGAAATAAGCAAATGAAGGCGTAAACCTCATTTTCGAATAAAATTTTTGATTTGCCCGGTTAACACCGTGATAGCACCGTGATTCCACTTTCATCGGTCATCTCCACTTCCAAACAAGTTAAACTATCTGAATAACAAGATTTGTACCACAGCCTATCTTCAAGAAAATAGTTTTTGTAACTCACTGCTTTGAATACGAAAAGAATTATCTCTTAAAATCAACGAACAACGACAAAACCTGTGAGTCTTATCATATAGAATTGAATGAAGATAAGTTGAATAACATTTATAAACATTTTTTTTAAATAGAATATCCTCTTATTTCACAGTGTAAATAGATAATTTGTCAGACCAGCCATAACACTACCCTACTGTCGGCAGGACGTAAGTAGATTGCAAGTGTTTGGTCGGCATTCCTGTGCGCGCGCGCAGTCATGCAGCAGTTTGATTTACAAGCATATTTGCCTCTCTCCCCCTCCTAAGAAAAAAGAATGCTCGCCCGAAGGAGTCGATTTGTTAACGAAAATAAAACGCATGTGGTTAATAAATACGTATCGTTTATTTAGTTTTCATCATTAAAAAGATTATCGACGATAGTGAGTTGAACTGTACAATTCAATAGATAGCAATAAAATACATAAATCTTATTAGACATTTTAGGGTGGACTATGAGTGGGTATTTTTAGAGTCTAGATACAGTTAGTAGATTGCATAACATATATCCGTGAAAAACTTTGTAAACTTTGAAAAAAATTGCACTTATTTGCGAAATTAGTTAGTTCAGTAGACCGTAGACCTACAAAACTTAGCACAAATTAGTAAGTTCAATAGACCTCAGTATAGACCATAGACCTACAAAACTTGCACAAATTAGTAAGTTCAGTAGACCTCAGTAGACCGTAGACCTACAAAACTTAGCACAAATTAGTAAGTTCAATAGACCTCAGTAGACCGTAGACCTACAAAACTTTGCACAAATTAGTAAGTTCAGTAGACCTCAGTAGACCGTAGACCTACAAAACTTAGCACAAATTAGTAAGTTCAGTAGACCTCAGTAGACCGTAGACCTACAAAACTTAGCACAAATTAGTAAGTTCAGTAGACCTCAGTAGACCGTAGACCTACAAAACTTTGCACTAATTAGTAAGTTCAGTAGACCTCAGTAGACCATAGACCTACAAAACTTTGCACTAATTAGTAAGTTCAGTAGACCTCAGTAGACCGTAGACCTACAAAACTTTGCACTAATTAGTAAGTTCAGTAGACCTCAGTAGACCGTAGACCTGCAAAGCTTTGCACAAATTTGTACAAGTTTCTTAGTTAACTTTTTCACGGATATATGGTATACACTCTGGTAATCTCAGTCTGGCTATGAAACAACTTCCCACTGGAATTTAGTAATAGCTTTTGTGGACCAAATCCACGTGGGCGTAATGTTTTCCCATTTAGACCACGTGTCACGTGAATATGGACGCCACTCAACAAAGGATCTTATTCTCAAGAGAATGACACGTGGTCTGAAATGGGAAAACATTACGTCCATTACGTATAGAGCATTTGCATGTTACGTCATTACCGCTATCTTAGCTGACGATAACGAAGCATCCTTCATTAGCTTCTTTCGTTAGATCAACCAAGATGGCGGTTTTTTTTTCATTTTTATTCATATCTCAAGGGATTTTGAGTCACATAGTTGCACACACTCCATTACAACACATTCGGTTAAGTGTGGATGCTGGTGCAGTTTTCGTATGACCGTGAAAAGTTCACTGCATCAACACGAACTTAAAACAGCAAAGGATACGCCAGACCAATCACATTGCACGAGAGTTTACCCTCCATCCAATCAAATACCCGGAACACGGTATAAACACGGCGTGGACACGGTCACGCTAAGATCACGGCAATGCAAGACTAATCATATTGCGCGTAAAACAAAACAGCCAATTAAAATTCTAAAAAGCATCATGGTCACGGCACGTCACGCTTACGGCACGTCACGCTTACGGCACTGAGCCAGTTTCACAGTCTTACAAAAACTCCTCTATGGCATGGATGGCGTAGTGGTTTAAGATCTAATGATGAATGAAAAATAAAATATGATATAGATTTTTTTGAAGCGCTTTTAGATAGTTCATTGATACTACTCTGATGCTGCAAAATATCTAAATCCCGAATCGTTTTGGTGTTCGTTTGGGTGTGGCTGGAGTTCTTCTGCCAGGAGTTACGATCTGAGTTCTGTCGATAACAACAAACGATAAATATTCTGTTAGAAACCTATTGCCAACAATTGCTACCACTGCGTTCCTCCCATCACCCCCCTAAACCCGCACAAATAGAACTCTTTACCTTGGGCAAAATGCTACCCCATTTCAGAGCAAGTGTCATTCTCTAGAGTATCATTTCTTTGTTTAGCGGTTGCGCATGAGAAGACACATGAATATCGATACAACTCAAGAGAAGTATCTTATTCTCAAGAGATTGACACGTGGTCTGATATGGGGAAAAATGTGCCCAAGTTAAAAGTGTCAATAAGCTATTGGACAATGGCACAACTTAGTGGTCGTTCATTCATTCAAGAAGCCTATATGGATACAACTCAAACACATAGTCTTATTCTGATAATGGTACTTGGTCTTAAATGGGAAAGTTTACGCCCATAACGCATTGTGGTGACATGGTTGGCGTAGCGGTTTACCGGTCACCTCTTAACGCTGTGGTCCGGGTTCGAGCCCCGGATCAGACTGGATCATATGTGAGTTGAGTTTGTTTGATGTGTTGTTCTCTCTCTTACCACGAGGGTTTTCTCCGGGATCTACGATTTCCTCCATCGGTAAAAAGCAACATGTGAGTTGAGTGTTGTATGTTGTAAATATAGAATGTAGTGGTAGTGCCTGTGGAGGGAACCTCACGGAAGAGCCCCGTATGGGGAGTGGTGGTCGTACAACATGTTTTTTTCATTAGGACACATTCTATATGACTGTAGAAAACTCTCTGTACGTACGCGCCGTGCCGTATCCACCGTTTTTATTGCATAAGCACTGAACTATCTCGCTCGTTGGGCATGTTAACAGCAAGAACTTATTGCAAGAACTTTTTGCGACTTGTTGCGAAAGAAAACGTCCTAGTGTTACGGCACCTTTTCATTGTCCTACTGGTATCAAGATCTCCATACCTTACTGATGGTGTCATCTTGTTAAGTCTCTCCTCTTCTCTTGCTTTCATCTGTTCACTTGCTGCGGCCAGTTCTTCCTCCATCGCAGTCGCTCGATCTTTAGCTCGCCGGCGATTTTCCTACGTGAAACATATCGATCAGTCTCTATAGGCGACAGTAGCAACAATGGGCTACTCGACGATACTCGGCCATCTTGACAGGGGGGGGGGGGGGGAACAAAACAAAGATGACAAAAATATAGAGCTTCGTGTGTTTTTCTTTCTTTTATGAGTAAAGATGATCGATGTGCCGTCATGGAAACGCTTTGATTGACGTCCACCAACACCTACTTCTTCGCGACAGCAAATTGTACGATTTCGTGCGAGTGATTGAGAAGCGCTGTAATATCAATCGACGTCATAACTGTAACAAAGCTTTATTTGCCCCCTGGATGTCCATTATACCTTGCGATCCAAGATGGCTGGCCATTACTAGCCATGTAGCGCTTAGAAGTATTTAACTATCAACCATTTAGTTGTAAAATAGCTAAGAATTCACTCAGGGATGAACCAAACAAACACGGAGAAACACTCAGCATCGATGAAATTCAATATAGCGGCTCTTCCAGCAACAACTTCGTTGTGACGCCTTGCTAAATAGAGAGTTTAAGATTCTCGTTTACGGCAAACGTGAAACGTCAGTTTGACCACTTAGAATTCTTTAAAATTAGTGAAAAGGAATCGCAAAAATCTTCAAGTAGAGTGCAAGCGCGAAGTAAAACCATGAACAAAAAACAAAGCTAATACTAACAAATAGTACTTATTTAGTGAGTAATAGTTACTAGCACTTAACCAGAACATTTATTAAACAAAAGACACAAAAGGCCTCTTGTGTATTTGTCTTTGTATGATGAATGTTCTGGTTGAGTGCTAGCAACTATAGTCACTAAATAGTACTATTCGTCAGTATAAACTTTGTTTTTATTTCACGGTTTTACAGCATGCGCTCTAGTAGATAAACAAAAGAATACTTGTCTTTGTCGAGAAGGTTTGCAAAATGTAAAGTGAATTGTAGGGAAACGATGAAAACGTGGTCACGTTTGCCGTTTGCGGGAAGGAAAAACGAAAACTTTAATTTGAATAATGTCTAAAGTTTGAGGATAAAGGGCTGACGTCGAACTTCAGTTTGAGGTTTGCGGTAGTTACTAGAACGTCGTACTTAAGGTCTCTTTGAATCTAAAACTCAAGTACGATAAGTTTAGATAGGATATCGCCAAAGAATAATGGAGAAGCTTGGGGTGTAAGTGGTACATACCGCTCTTGATCGAGAAGATTCTTTGATAGAGTAGAACATGGGGCCTAGTTCTGCTAACCAGTTGCCATCCACAGCCGTGACGCATTGCATGTATTCCTAAAACACAGATTAACAATAATGAGACAACATATTAATCGTTCATTGATATCTTGTCTGTCTTTTGCTCTCATAAAGCACGCGCTCCCAACCAATCAAAACGCGAGATTTAGAGCAGTTATTCTTTATAATAAAGAGTTATCAAGTGACTTTCTCTAGTAACGTACCTTGGAAGTCATGACGAGCTCGTGGTAGACGATGTAATCGGGTGTGTATCCCATGCCAAACAGAGCACTGGTCGGGTGTAGGTGGCAGGGCATACCTGTACGCATGTTCACATACTCACCGATACCCTGACAATAATACAGGATTAATATCAGAAGTATGTGTGTTATGGGTATCCGTTGGGTAAGTAGGTATAACCATTAGCACCATCATCATCATCACCGCCATCACCATTACCGTCAACATCATCACCATCATCATCACCATCATCATCACCACCATCATCACCATCATCATCACCATCACCATCACCATCATCATCACCATCATCCTCACCATCATCATCAACATCATCATCACCATCATCATCACCATCATCATCACCATCATCATCACCATCATCGTCACATTACCGTCATCATCATCATCACCAACATCACTATTATCAACATTACCGTTATCATCACCATCCTCATCACCATCAACATCATCATCATCACCACCATTATCATCACTAACATCATCATCATCATCATCACCATCACCATTACCGTCATCATCATTTGTTTATTTATTTTAAAAATATTTATACAAAGGTACCGAGTTCAGCAAAGCTTGTTTGAATGGGACTCATCATCATCATCACAACATCATTACCATTACATACAACCTCACTTCACAACTTCATAACACCATCACTGTCAACATATTATCACCCCAACACATTATCATCACAACCACCACAGACATTCCTGCTATCATCACCACTACCAACACCACAATCAGTCTCGTATCCATTACTTCCAAGTCACCATCACCATCACCATCACCATCACCAGCACCATCACCATCACCATCACCATCACCATCACCATCACCATCACCATCACCATCACCTCACCATCACCATCACCATCACCATACCATCACCATCACCATCACCATCACCATCACCATCACCATCCATCACCATCACCATCACCATCACCATCACCATCACCATCACCATCACCACCACCACCAAAGAGAAGAGCTAGTACTCCTTCCAGAGCTGACAATATACATTTTCAAGGAAAAAGAAAACATTTCTCCTACCTACCTTCAGTTTAGCAGCCTGGTGGAAATAAGCCGAGCAAATACACTTCCTAATCACATCCCAGTCATTACCACAAGACTTGAGAGGGATCTTGTGTTGAAGCATTATCTCTTTAAGTTGACCTCTGACCTCACGAACCTGAAAAGAGAATGAAATTGAAGTTGTTCTTGAAATGTAAGGAATACCAAACAACCAGAGAGAATCACTCGAAGCACAGGAGAGAATCTCTACTTATACAGCTATAAAAAGTTTGGCGAAGGTAGTATTGCATGTTGCATACCAAACCCGAACTGCACTATGGGAGTTGCAAATATAATCAGCGAAAGTCATAACATGGAGTTTTGACACTTTTGTCTGTACACGTTTTCCCCGTATATTTTCTTATGTGCTTTTGCAATATTTATATAAGTTTAGCTCCCATATTCAAATAAAGATTGATTGATTGATTGATTGATCAATTTTTCCCAAATTGGCTCCAAATTCCTAATTCTCACTTCTTACTCGCTATGATAGTTGCTAAACAAGCCTTATAAAGCTCTTTTGTCGGTCTTACCTTTCTCATGGCCTTGACATGAATGAAATGCTCGTTGCTCCACTGAGCTGAATAACTGAAATAAAGTAGAGTTGAAAGCAAAATAGATTAATTATCAGTTCAACAATTTGAGAGGAAATATATGGATGGCAAAATAATAGTATGATAATGCCGTAAACCGGTGAAAGTTTAGAGCAGATATCATTATTTACAATAGTGTAATGCCTTATTTGAAATCAACTAACCGGCCTAACGGCCCAAGTAAAGGGGACTGGGGCTGGGGAGAGGACGGCGAGGGAGAATGGGGAGAGGAAGGAAGGAGAAGAAGGGCCTGTAATGAACCCCCTCGATTTTTCTACTGCCCCTTAATTAAAATGCAACCTCTACAGCTTCGGCCTGTATTGGGCCTCGTCAGCTCACTAGATACACCGTGCTAGCACAAAGCTGTATTCTAACACAAAACATCTTTGTACAATTGAAAATACCTCTTCAAACAAGCATTTTATCATAGCATATAAGTTTCTAACTGTTTAAAAAAGGTTTTGAAGGTTAATCCAAAACGAAAATTGGGACCAAAAAATATACGAAGTCTAGTTTTTGGGGCTTCTTGCCATCATTACTCATTATTGAAAAAAATGTCCTTTAAATCCAACAAATTTATTCATAATTTATAAAAATAATAGTTTCGATTTCTTGGCCATACTTATTTGTTTTCCACTGCAAGTAGACGTTCAGGTACGTCAGATGGTCGCTCTCAGGCACCGCAAACTTCTCACGAGCTGCGTCGCTGTCCTCTTCTCTTCCTTTGGGGCGATAGAATATCGCTGGCACAGACAGCATTGAGACTATTGTCTGTAATAATACCAAAAACATTCTATGACTGTCTTGTGAACTATGGAGCAAAAAGATGCCGGTTCACGAATAGCGCTTTGGCACCATTATGTGCCCACGTCCATAATACAGCTTGGGCTGCCTGTGGTTAGATAACAGAACAATAAAATCCCTTTGTTCTTGACAATCGAGTTCTTTCTCATGAAAACGATTGTATTGTTTTTGCCATCTAACATGGCTGCCGTCACGTGATGGTGCACAACCTCTATACTGGTTGCAATTTCCGTTGCACGAGTAGAAGGCTGTTCAACGTTTTCGTGAAACTTTCTCGCGACAAAGGTTCCAACGAGGCCAATTGAGCCATGCAGCACCCCCGTGAAACTTGTCTCATAACATCGTTGAACCTTGGTTTCAGCTAAAAGTTCAACGCGTAACTGGGGCCTTAACTGCTACAATCGTGAGACAAATAAATATAATCATTAATCTATGATTGACTTACCAGTACTTCATCACTACAGTCCATGTCGACAGAGACTATCAGCATCTTAGACATGGCCGGGTCTAGAGGGAACTCTACCATTTGTCTTCCTAGTGGAGTTAGTGCTCCTGTGTTGTCTAGTGCTCCTAGTATCCATAGCTGGTACATTGAGTTGAGTATGTTGTCCTGGAAATATTAGAAGCGTATAGTTTGTTGAGAGAAACGAGACATTTCTTTTTGATTAAAGTTTTTGTTTTCCTTCTACTGAGTTTTTTCAATCATCACCATCACAACTTCCACCACAACCATTATCACTATCATCATCATCATCATCACCATAGCCATAAGCATTATTTTTATCATCATGATCACCATCGTCATCATCATCACTATCATCACCATCATTATCATCACTATCGCCATCATCATGATCACCATCGCCGTCATTATTACTATCATCATCATCACTATCGTTATCATCATATCATCACCGTCATTACTATCATCTCATCATCACCATCAACCTCTTCATCACTACATCATCTTCATCACCATCATCATCACCATAATTATCATCATCTTCTTCATCACCATCATCATCATCATCATCACCATCTTCATCACCATCATCACCATCATCACCATTATCATTACTATCATCATCACCACCATCACCATCATCATGGCTGTAGTAAATTAGATCAATGTATCTTTCATTACAGTTCATTTCAAATGGATTATCAGTTGAGCATACCTGTGGTGGGGGATCCATGAAGTGGAACTCCAGTAGATTCTGCACCCCGAGTGACTTCAGTAGCAGTACCACGTTAGCCAGGTTTGTCCTCTGGATTTCAGGGACAGTGGTGTACAGCAGCTCGTTGTTGTAAGAGTTCTCAGTGTACAGCCTGAAGCACTGTCTGTGAACAAGAGAGAAATATGAATAACAGTTTAGTTAGCATACTGGGTCTAGGGTGTGGCTAAACCCCACGGCCCCGGACTACATTGATCTTTCTCATGCAGCAGCCATATCGATTGAATTAATAGAGTTTTCTCACGTTGACTGGAGTGTTTCAGGATAAGGTTTTGCGGGGTTAAGCAAAGGTTTGATGGTCATGGGAATGAACATAGCACCGTGTCCATAAAGGTTCATTTTAGTAAAATGTGCCCTCATTCCTGGTGATGATTGACAGTTATGACTTACCCTGGACCTGTTCTTCCTGCACGACCAACCTTTGGTTGGCATTGGCCTGTGTATCAAAAAATATGATCAATAAAAGCCCTACTGACAACCTACCAACACCCTACTGACAACCTACCAACACCCTACTGACCACCTACCAACACCTTACTGACCACCTACCAACACCCTACTGACCACCTACCAACACCCTACTGACAACCTACCAACACCCTACTGACAACCTACCAACACCCTACTGACAACCCACCAACACCTTACTGACCACCTCCCCAACACCCTACTTGACCACCTACCACACCCTACTGACCACACTACCAACCCCACTGACCCACCTACCCATACCCTACTGACAACCTCCCAACCCCCTACTGACAACCCACCAAACACCCTACTGACCACTCCAACACCCCTACTGCCACCCTCAACAACCCTACTGCCCCACCTACCAATACCCTACGACACCTACCACAACCCTACTGAAACCTAGCAACACCCTACTGACCACCTACCAACACCCTACTTGACCACCTACCACACCCACTGACAACCGACCCACACACCCTACTGACAACCTACCAACACCCTACTACACTACCAACACCCTTACTGACCACCGACCAAACCCTAACTGACACCTACAACACCCTACTGACAAACCTACCACCCCTTACTGGACCCTCCCAACACCCTACTGACAACCTAACACAACACCCTACGACCACCCCTACCAATACCAAACTACTGAACCCCTACCAAC